>CM053783.1:500876990-501234490 GCA_028749045.1 Cupressus sempervirens
TGTTATGACGAGCATGAAGTTTATATTCTCATTGTTTTCTTGCTCTTTTTTTTTGTAATAATTTTGTGCATGAGTTTTGTATGGGTGTGAAGACTTCACTCATCCTTTGGGAAGGGAAGAGAAGTCTTAGGTGAGGGGTTAGTTGGACTTAAAAATTTAGTTGAGAACCTTGGAATATGGGCTCCATTATATCCCATAATCATTCATATCTTACTTTGGGGGTGATAAGGTAAGTATGGCATGGAAAGGAAGTTTATGGAGTATGGGCTCCAAGGAAGCTATAGCTGACGGTAGTGTGTTTGGAGGATGATTGTGAAAGCCCTGAAATCCATAGAATTTTCTGATTTATGAAAGCCCTGAAGGGGCATGAAAATTGTTATTGCAGATATTGGTTGATATGGAAATTATCCTATTTGAAAATCACACCTTCACCCTATGTTCATGGTTCTATTTGTGAACCATTGTGAAATATCCTTGGGGTGGAATTGTTCAAATGTTGTTTATGTGATTGCAAGATTGGAATGAAACCCAGTTTGAGCCTTATTTCCTTAGCTCAGTGGGTGGCTTCATAGAAGCTTAGCATAGGAGGTGAGCCTTCATAGTTCTTATGTAAATGTTTTTGCAAGTTTTGTGCTCATTGGATCCATGAAGAAATTAGGGTTTCTCCCCTTGCATAGACAAAGCAAAAGATATGTCAAAATGTAATGTATTTGAAAGGAGCAATCTTCCTTCGTGTCATTGTGTATCATGTTGTGATGACAAGACCTCATTGTGGTTTTATGTAATGTGTAGTAGAGGAGGAGTTACTCTTCAATGTATAATATTGTGATTATGATATTGTGAGAATAACAAAGAATTTGGAATATGGATATAGATAGTTGCATTTCTAAGATTTTATGTATGTATATAGTCTATATTAGAAATATTGTTCCATCATCATAGTTGTAAATGAAAGAAATAAAAAGGCTCATGTAAAGGAATAGTTATTTCTTTAATGTCCATGAAGATGAAGAATTGATTCCCATGTTGATTTATGAATCAAGACAATAGATATGTTTTCATAGATTGCTTATGTGAAAAAGGTTCATTGTAATAGCTATTCCTATTGAAACTTAAGAGGTGTATATGTATTCAGTGCATGTATTCTATATATGTATTCAATACAAGTAAAATGTTTATTCAAAATAATGACCATGAAAGAATTTTACTATGCATTCATTCAATAGTAACATTATGTGGATTTCATTAATGATGAGAAAGTAAGATCCAAAAGATACATAGACTATTTCATGACATTGTTAGAAAAAGAATGAAATATAACAAGTAGGAAACTTTTAATAGAAAGCATGTTGTAGATGCATATTTGACTCTTTGGTTATTGTATGGGAAATAAGAAAATAGTTATGAGCTAATACATATGAATAAAATAATCAAAAGAATATGATTAATGTCTTGACCTATGAAGGAAGAAGAAAACCATAAGATAATAAGGGACTTACATAATCATCCAATTAAATTGTATAATGTACATGTAGAAAATCCATTAGAGTCATGTGACATTTTGTGACAAATCCATTTGAAATAACATTATTGATATTATAAATATATGTACCCCATAATTTTATCATGTAAGAAAGCTCTAGATACCAATAAAATAAATCAATGTGATCACCTACACACCTCGTTAGCAAGAAAAAGGAAAAGAAATAAACTAAGTACATGGTAGGGGGAGTGGTCCCCACCTCCCCAACCGCTTCTCACCTTTAGTTAAGTTAGTTATGTGCTTGAAGAGTGCCTTACTTTCCATGCCCCTCCTACTTCATGTCACACCCTCCAAGTGGGAATGCTTGAATACTACCCACTCTGATTTGAGTCAGAGTTTGCACCACATTGACCTAGCACTAGTCAACTTGGACTAAGTGTCTAGACCTCAACCAATGAACTCATGAGTGAAGAAATGAGTCACCAAGGAATGACACCCATTCCTACATCTTGCACCTTGAACAATATGTCTCCCTTTTTTGCTATTTTTTGGTACATAGTAAATGACCACACACCAGTTTAAACACTATCTTCACATGGGTCTAAATAGGAGAGGTGGCGGCTTGGGCTACATGCCTAGCGATAAGGAAAGTCCATGTGAGTGGACTTAGGAGTTAGTAATGTAGTAAAGGGGTTAAAGAAATGTTTTAGGGGCTTGGGGGTAGAAAGATGATTTTGTGTAGAAACTATTTCAATTTTAAGGAGAATGTACTTTGATGGTATAGTTTGGAATAGAAAGTGTAGTATAGGATTAAAGCAAGTTAGGTGATAGTGTTATTTTTTTATTAAGTATAGAATTAGTGTTTAGAAGTGATTAGAAAAATAAATAAGTATGTTAGGATATTAAATTTTTATGAACCCTTGAGATTTAACATGTAAGGTGGAGTTTAATGGGTGATTTGTTAATGGTCGTGTTAGGAAAATGTGTGAAATCAAAGATTGCTATAGGAATAGTAACATTTTAGTGAATGGGTATTGTATTATAGTAAATTTCATAGTACTATATAAATAGTAATATATTCAATAGTAATAAGGGTAGAAATTAATTAATATTTATGAAGTAGTGTTTGTATAAATTTTGGTAATTAGTGCAGTTAAAGAAATTAATGTGTTATAGATAATGAAAGGAAGATTAGTTTTATGAAATTTAAGATGAAAGAAGAAATGTCTATTTTGTAAACAATTAAATAGAATTAGCTATTAGATATGGATTTGATGTTAATGAGTATCAAAGGACATAAGCTATACATAAGTAATTAGGGTAAGTAACAAGAGAGGAATACACATGAATTATCTTCCTAAATACCCTATCGCAAAAGTATCATATTATGTAACCCTACCTTAAATATAGAGTTTGAGGTCCAACACAACTATGAAATTTATAATGTATACCCACTTAAATCAATGCTACTATGAATCTATATTTAGAAAAGATTCTTGCATGCTACTTTAATAATACAACCACATATTTAAGGTTAGGTTGATAACCTTAATGGATACCCTTTTATTGATAATTATACCATCAAACCTTGTAAGAAGACACCCCTTTGGAGATCATTACTAAGTCTTTATATCAAGATTTAACAAACTAATAGTCCTAATGAATGCTAGTAAAATAATAGATTTTCTTCCCACCAACTTATTGATATTGTATCAATGAATTGAGTTGGATCTTGATGCCAATTAGTTTTTGATATTCAATCAAACTATATAGCGATCACTTTGGATAATAGTTTGTAGTATGTTGCAACGTTATAAACATATTGTTACCCAAAGATGTTGAGTGGATGTGTTCCTAACATCTAGGTTTTTGATAACCTAATTTCAACATGCACATGTCAATGTGTGATTTCTTAAGTTATAAAAAAAAGTAGATGTTTTTTTGCCCTATAATTTTAGGCATGAAAATTATCACCAAATACTAAATTATTCTAATATGGGATATTACACACCATAATGAAGATAAAAACTATGGATGGATGAATTAGGTGCAACCTTATGGAACACAACATATGCCCCTTCAAATGCTACAAGAGGCAATAAGGAAGTGGTAAGTAATTAAACATCTTTTAATGATATAAAGGGTACATATTTTTGCCAAGTAATTAAACATCTTTTAACTTAATTATGTTTATTATTTCCTACAATATTGTTGAGAATGGAGTTGCTTATAATGCAACAAATAATTGTAAGCAAATAACTAGGACCATATGGAAAAATAGAGCTTGTACATCAATATGGGTTCTACTGACAAAATACGATAAAGAAAACCTTTAAAATAATAATAGAATTATAGAATCCTCTGCTGATAATAGTCAAGTATGAGAGCCAAGTTTTGATCCTAGGACATCTGGGTTATGGGGTAATTCTAATATAGATTCATATATCACATAAAAGCCACATTCAATTGTAAATTTTGATCATAGAATGTGAAGCTACATTTAAAACTATAAATCTTATACCTAATATGATTTACAACTTACAAATGGATATGTTAACAACAAATAAGTTTTGAGTTGATTTCGGTGGTCATAACACTCTCACCATTCATCATCAAGCACAACCTAAACTAGTTCAAACATAGACCCAACTATGGAATAGCACTCATTCATAACTAAATCTTCCTTAAATAAACTAAATAGTTTAATAATATTGTAATTTTCAGTAATGTGTAATTTTTAGTAATGTTGTAAAGAGAATGTGTTACTTACATGAAGGTTGTGCACTAAAACCCTCACCATGTTGACCATGCAGTCTCACAGGCATTATAAAAATCTATAGAAGAACACATAATATTTTAGATCATGTTTCATAAGATACTATAAAATATAAATATCTATTGAAATTTTATTATTTATTAAGATTAATTACTTCTTACTTTCAAAGAATTGACTCTAAGTATCAATTCTTCTTTTGGTGCCTTCGTCTCTTTGGTTATGTTTCTCTCAAGGATAATGTTAATAATTTTATCACTATATTTTTCTATGTGTTTACTGACTATGAATACAAGGTCAGCACTATGGGTGATGTCAAATTGAAATGATGTTTGTGTTTTAGATCTCATTTGATCTAGTGTCATTTTTGCTTTTCCTTATCAATAAGTATCAAGTTGTGACATCAATATTAGTAAAATTTCATCAAAATAACTCCAAAGCCATTAATAAAAGAATATAATAATATGGCATTTATTTCTATGTAATTTGTGCAATTGCACTAATTAAGGTTTACCTTTGCTAAAGAAGGTGTGCGAGCTGGTACATTCCCACCTATGCATTGTGGTGTATCCATGTTGCCCTATGAAAAAAATTAGTAATTCTTAGCAATTGGCTACAAAATGAAAGTAATAGACTTATCAAAAAAAAATTATTAATCAAAATAGTAGATTATATATTGGATTCAATATTAATTGGAGGTAATTGGTTTAAATGTTATACTTACCAATCCCATGATAGGTAATTTTTTTGTATCTACATGATTCAAATTGTAATCTATAAGAAGTTATTCTCGTACACTTATTAATTATATTGCACATACAAAAATATGATTTCTCTCATGTACCTCGAATATACAATTTGGCCACTTATTAGTTGACACAAGTTGAGAACTATTTATAAACCCTACAATATTCCCTATTTCTTTTGGCCTCCCATCAATATATATAGTGAGCCTTTTACTTTGATCATTTTCTTTGCATTGTATATAATTTGGCGACAATGCATACCTACACATATTTTTTTTTATATTACACAATCTACGTCCAATTGTTGTAATTGTAACAAGGTCTTACATACTCCATCAATTCAAAAAAATTATTATAACTAACCTTTATGCCATCCATGGAAAATAGGCCCAAACCATGTAATGAAGATAGAGCTATGCAATATATCCTTTCATTAACAAAAAAAATAGTGTTAACTTGAGGTAGTTCCTTGGGCACCCATTCTTTTTGAAGATGTGTATACTTTAAAGGAACCTTCCTATCACCTTTTCTCTCATTATCATAAGAACATGATCCCCCTCAGCAAGCAAAAATTGCATTCATGTATTGAATTTTCTTCTGATCTTTTGACCTCTAGTTGATCTCTCTATTTTAGAACTACTAGATGTCTCACTTTTGTCTTTTATTCCCACATTTTCCTCACTTGAGGAAGACAGATAAGAAAAATGCCTATTTTGTGGTACCTACAATCCATAAAATAAGAGACATACTAGGACTAATGTTGATGTTGATGGTAAAGAGAAGGTATGAAAATTAAAAAATTGTATCTATAGGGTCTATTGAAATATACCTATTGATCCATGTGACTGTGCAAGATCATGGTCAAAGGCATTGAATAGCCTACATATGTAAAACATCTTAAGTTAGCCAAAAATTTGGGCTAATTAATGTGTATATATATCTACAAAAATATTGGACATGTTGTACTTAATATTTATATCTACACATGGTTTTGAAAGAAAAATTTGGTTACTTTGCTCATCAAATTCACCCATATTATAATAATGAAAAGTTGTCTGCTTACAATGCTCTATATACTACAAATTACATAGAAGACAAAAATTACATGATACATTCATCAAAATCATTGTATATTTTTTAATTACTTACCTCTACTTTATGTGTGGTAGCTATGCAAGATCATTCTATATACTCCATGACAGTAGAGTTCAACACATAATAACTTAATTAAAAAAATATACAAGGCAAAAAAAAATTTATAAATAAATCATGACCCCATCATACTTGACATTGATCATACATTGACATACATTTCATTGTTTGTGTCATTGATCATCATCTTTATCCATGTCATCATCATCATTACCATCAATATAATTTTCACTTTGATCATTGTCGTCACCACTACCATCATCATCGCTATCATCATCATCTTCATCACCATCATCATCATCTTCATCACCATTATCATGCCCATCATCACCTTGATCATCACCATCTTCATCAGCATGATCATCATCATCATCATCATCATCATCATCATCATCATCATCAATATTATCAAAATCATCATCTTTTTCTTCTTCATCATCATCATGTAATAGTTATTCATGATCAAATCATTTACTTTGTCTTTGGATTCTTTAGCATCTTCTTCTTCCATCACATTATACTTTACCAGCCTCCCTCTTAGATCATGTCTAACAACAAATGACCAACCCAGTTTATGTGGAATGTGAAAGAAAAACACTTTCTCACATTGGCTTGGAAGAATATAGGGCTCATCTTTAACTAGCTCAAATGACTTTGTATTGATCATTATAAATGTATTGTCATGTTCAATAATAGTCCTATTAGGATCATTTTGATTTAGCTGTAGACTATACCATTTGATGACAAATAGCACTAATTTGAATGAATTAAAATTTTACTTAAATATATCATCCAAAATGTTATAGTATTGATTTACAGATTATTGAGGGTGTATGTCATTTCTAGATGAAATATTAGTGACCTTAAAGATCATACTTATCCTAGAATCACAAGTTTTCTTCATTTCATCTAACCTTTTTATGTGAAATTTATGGTCATGGTAGTATATAGCTTTGTGGTAATATACAATTATTCAAAAATGTCAATATTATTTGTATCAATCTAAGAGTTGATATTAAACTTATGGGTCATGATTAGTAATCTTCTAAGTACCTTTCTATCTCTTAAGCTATATGATAGATCAAGTACCACTGGTGTAACATTGGGATCTCCATTACGATGAACTTATTTAACCAATGATGTAACACCATCTCATATTAATGAGCTACCATTTTCTTGAGACTAATGCATCTGTACTATCATCCAATCAAGATTGTTTGCAATATACAAATGTAGTGCATCTCACTCATGACCAACTATAAAAAAAACAAAATAGACTAGTTAAAAAACACTTATTGATGGTGGATAAGAATTAATCAAGTAAAATAATATCTTATAATTACCTCTCACTTTTCTCAATCTACCTTTCCCCATCAAATACTCCCCTTCAAATTTGTTAATGGAGTTGGGATCCCAAATGCAATCTACATGAAGCTTTGATAAAAATTTGAAAAGATGTTCACTAATGTACACCATGGTCTAGTATACCATACATCTCTCTATCATAGAACCCTCAACTTGATGTATGAGGTATTGTTCTTGAACATTGAAAAAAGTTGAAGGTAGACTTTTGCATTTAGCACATAAGCTGTGCAATTTTTCTTTTCCAATATTTCATATTTTTTTATCAATTTTTTTAGATGATAAGTACCTAAAAGAGATTCAACTCGTAAGAACATATAAATGAGATTTTAGGCAAAAATATACAATAGATTACATAACAAGCAAAACAAGTCATAAATAATATGTGCAACAAATCTAAGAAATAACACTTCTAACTTCATGTATTTTTCAAGATCATATATAACTTGTTTAATACTATTGTCAAACTAGTGTGGGAGGGATAGAGATAGGATGTATTGAAATCATTAAAAAATAATCTTTTCAATATATTATAAAATTATAAAATAGGTGGTACATACAATTTTACAAATATATAATAAATAGAGAACACGACTTACATTGACAAAAGTATGTCAATCATGTGTTTTCAACCGTAGCTCAAAATCACCTTTCTTTAATACAAGACTACTTATATTTGTAACAAATCCTGTGGGAATTTTTTTTTTTAATGACTTCTTTTAATGCATCACTTTGTTGCTACATTAATAACCAAGGAAGGGCACTCGTAAATATTTATGTTGTCTCCATTGCTATTTGATTCAATGAAATTTTTTAGTGCATGATTGGATTCATGAATGTCATTACAAATTTTGGAAAGTTTTCCTCTATCATGTCTTCCATCAAATATTTTGCATAGCGTCTCTATAACATTCTTTCCAATATGCATAGTATCAAACAAATACAAGATTGGGTGATCCTTATAGTATGGTAATCTGCTAAATTGAGTAGGATAACTTTTTATTACTCTAGGAAGTTGGTCACTAATGTCTTGAAAACCTTTACAGACATCAATTACATCACGACTAAATTTTTAAAAAATCAAAATATAAATTTTTAACTTTAGACCTCAAATTGGACATTACCTTAGTAATTTAGTTAATTGTATTCCAACTTCCATAGATGAGGTGTCATTCTTTGTGGCCTTGATGTTGTGTTTGCTTTCCCATTAAAAAGATGTTTTTTAGTAATTTGATAATTATGATTATTGTGGAGAAAGTGCCTAAACTCATTGAACACCTACTTTCCTAAACTTCTTAAATGATGAGATTTCATCTTCGGACCACAAACTAGACATGCAAATTTTTCTTTTATCTGAAGACCTAAAAGATCATGTACAATTGGATTATGTACAATTTATCATGCAGAACTTAAACATACAAAAATAATGTGTAAGCACTATAAGAGGCCAAAAATATGTGACCTTAACAATATAACATATCACAAAAATAAGTTATCCCAGAGGCATCATGTATTGTCCATACAAACATTGCATGAAATTAAAATTATTTTTGTCCTATTAGTCTAGAGATGTCATACATAGTGACCCCATTCCATAACTTCAACAACTCATCAATAAGGGGCTCAATATACATATTTATATCTTTAACTTGGTACTTATCTAGTGATTGAATGAACAAAAATATTACATAATTATTATGACCATTTTGATGCACTATTTATAAATTAATTTAGATAACTATTAAATGAAAAAATACCTGGTACAATCATTAAAAACATTATGTTCTCCCTTTTTATGCACATCCAAGGAGGAATGTTATTGTTAATAGCAAAAATATGTCATACTAAGTAAATAGATCTAATATCTTCAAATGGTGACACTGTCCACTATCAATAAAAGCTTGAGATTATGAGGTTCTTCTTTAAAGTGTGGTCATATTTTTTCTATCTCTTTAAATGTAGAATAATCCATAGGAATTCACATAATGTCATATTGACTTCTATTGTATCCATGGTAATCCATAAATTGTGTCAAGCTAGTGTACTTGAATAATTGTTCAAAATGTGAAATAATAGGAATGTATCAAAGAACATTGTGAGACACTTTTTGGTTATTTGATATGATTGATATCTACTAATATGAAAATTGGGGTATTTTGTTACAAATTCATGTTATTTATGATATAGAATGTGATTATTAGGACATGCATGTATTGTATGATACTTCATTCCAATTTGATTCATAATGGTAAATAATTTTTAGTATGAATGAGGCAAAATATTTGATAGTGGTAAATAAATCTCACTATCAACCTACAATAACATATATGAATTGTTAATATAATGAATAGTAATGGTATGTTAATATTGAAGATGAAAAAATTGACATACCTTAGCATACATGACATTGCTACATTCGATAAACCATTCATAACCTTCAAGTTCACCAACAACACTATAGCAAAGAGAAGAGTTGTTTGGGAGCCTTCATATAGGAGCTTGTGTGCCTTCTCAAGTATAGGTATATCAAGACCATCTTCATCATCGTTATCAAAGGCACTAGTGTCATTATCATAAGAATCTTCATCAATTGTGCCAATAACATCTTCTTCAGTCATGTCCTCTAGCCCATTATCATCTTCTTCCATGGGAGTGTTATTCTCAACTTGGATATTCACACCTCCATATTCCTCCAGTTGGAAATCCACATTCAAAATTGATGAAAATCATGGCCTTCTTCGACGTGACCATGTAATGCAAGAGCAATACCTAAAGTGCTAGCACCAAAGAAGGATAGAGAGTGGAGAATGTGTATAGACTCTCAGGCCATAAATAGAATAACCATCAAGTATTAGTTTCCTTTGCCAAAAATGGATGATCTTATGGACTATTTGAGTGGAGCTTAATACTTCACAAAGATAGATCTTCAGAGTGGTTATCATCAGATATGGATACAAGAGGGAGATGAGTGGAAGACTACATTTAAGACCAAGGAGGGTCTATATAAGAAGTTAGTCATGCCCTTTGGACTGACCAATGCACCAAGCAGCTTCATGTGGCTTATGAATGAGGCACTAAATTTTTTTTAGGAAAATATATTATTTTTTATTTGGATGATATTTTTATTTTTAGTAAGTCTTTGGATGAACATTTATTACACATTTGTAGTGTCCTTGAAAGGTTGAGAGAAGAGAAATTGTTGATTAATTTGAAGAAGAGTGCTTTATCAAAATGGAGTTAGTCTATTTGGAATTTTTTGTATTAGCTAAAGATCTCAAATTGGATCCAAAGAAGGTGAAGGTCATCTTGGAATGACCTACTCCAAGATCTACCACTGTGGTAAGATCATTCCATGGTCTAGCTAGTTTTTATAAGAAGTTCATTAGGAATTTTAGTATTATATGTGCACCCTTCACTAAAATAATGAGGGGGGATAGAAAAGAATTCAAGTGGACTACAAGAGCTACTAAGAGTTTTGAATTGTTGAAGAAGAAAGTGATAGAGCAACATGTGTTGGCACTTCTTAATTTCAACAAAGTATTCTAGGTGGGTTGTGATGCTAGTGGTAGTGCTATTGTGGCTATATTGAGCCAAAAAGGTAAACCTATTGAATGATGCAAAGAATTATTGTGTTTATGATCAATAGTTCTATGCAATAGTTTAGGCCTTAAAGAAATGGAGGCATTATTTGTTTCCAAAAGAATTTGTCTTCTATATTGATCACCAAGCATTGTAGTACCTAAATAGCTAAGGTAAATTGAATCAGAGACATTTGAAATGGGTAGAGTTCATGCAAACTTATACGTTTGTATCAAAACATAGAAGTGGAAGGTCTAATAGGGTTACAAATGCATTAAGTAGAAGACAATTATTGCTGGCTAATGTAGTTTGAAGTGGTTTGGTTTGATGAACTCAAGAATCTGTACCTTAAGGATCTTGACTTTGTAGAGGCTTGGAAGGCTTGTAAAGAACTTGTTACTTTAGATAGGACTAGGTGGCTAGATTACATGATTTAGGATAGTATGTTGTTCAAGGGAAGTTAATTATGTATCCCAAGACATTTCATGAGGGAAAACTTGATCAAGGAGAAGCATAGTGGAGGGATGGAAAGATATTTTGGTTGAGATAAGACCATTGCCATTATTAGAGAACATTATTTTGGCCTCAATTATCACAAGATGTGAAAGAAGTTTGTGCAAAGTTGTCAAGTATGTCAAATAGCCAATGAATTTAGTAAAAATACTGGACTCTATCAGCCATTTCCTATTCCAACAAAGCCTTGGGAAGACATAAGTATGGATTTTGTTCTTGGACTGCCAAGGACACAAAGGGGTAATGACTTAGTATTTTTGGTGATTGATAGGTTCTCTAAGATGGCTCATTTCATTCCATGTCACAAGACTCATGAAATAGTGCATATTGAACATTTGTTTTTTAGAGAGGTGGTGAGGCTACATGATCTCCAAAAAAGTATTATTTTTGACAAAGATACTAAATTTGCTGGGTATTTCTGGAGGACTTTGTGAAAGAAGTTGAAAGTAGAATTGAAGTTTAGTTTTGCACATCATCTA
This sequence comes from Cupressus sempervirens, assembly GCA_028749045.1. Lineage (NCBI taxonomy): Eukaryota > Viridiplantae > Streptophyta > Pinopsida > Cupressales > Cupressaceae > Cupressus > Cupressus sempervirens. The sequence goes on from CM053783.1 coordinate 500,889,078, forward strand.
CAGACTAATGGAAAAATAGAAGTAGTGAATAGGAGTCTAGGCAATTTGTTGAGGTGTTCAGTAGGAGATAAACCCAAGGGATGGGATTTGATTCTACCATAAGTAGAATTTTCTTACAATAATTCTGTAAATAGGACTACTGGTAGATCACCATTCTAAATTGTGTATGGGAGTAGTCCAACAACTACAGTAGAGCTAAGTAAGATGGAGCAAGGGGAGAGGACAAGTGTTAAAGTAGAAGACTTTGTTGAACATGTCAAGAATCTACATGAAGAGGTCTGAGCCCATATTACCAAGATGAACCTATAGTATAAGGATAGGGCAGATCAAAAGAGGAGACATAAGGAGTTCCAAGTTGAAGATCAGGTTATGGTATACTTGAGGAAGGAATGATTTTCATTGGGTACCTTCTAACAAGTTGAATATGAAGAAATTTGGCCCCTGCAAAATTTTGAAGAAACATGATTCAAGGAATGCATATGAGGTGGAGTTGTCAGATCGGATTCACATTGCTATTATTTTCAATATTGTAGACTTAACATAATATCATGATGATGGTGTAGATGAGGAGTTGATGTTGGAGCCATGTCCAATTCCTACTTCTATAAAGGAAGAGTTTGAAGAAATTATGGATAGTCGTGTGGGTTGAAGTAACAAAAATAGGTAGTATGAAGAATACCTAGTCAAGTAGAAAGGATGACCAATAGAAGACTCAACATGGATATTGATGGGGACACAACCCAACAACCAGAATAGACACAAAAGGGGGAATTATATTAACTGAGAAAATAAGCTGGTACAAACAGTGCAGAGAAAATAAACTCAAAACATGCCCTGCGGGCTTACAATAGCATAAATCTGGAGAATATTTCTCCTTTTAGCACCTCCTCTCAAGCTCCAATCCGAACTGCCTTTTACAATGCCAGAAATCTCCTTAAATAGAACCCAGAGGGTTAAGGACTAGGAGTACATTCTAGAAAGTGCTAGTAGGCATCCACCGACAAAATAGAAGGTTCCGGAAGCTGCGTTAGAAGTCGGTGCAATTCTAGAAGAATCCAGAAACGGTAGCCGAACTTCCGGGAGGCATAACTTTTGAACCGTAACTTCGATTGACGAACCGTTTACATTTTCGGAAAGCTCTTGAAGTGCTCTATAGCCCTATGGACAAGCTTTGCTCGTCCCCCATTTTTTGACCCTTTTCGAGGTCATTTAATGCCCCAAACCTGACTCTGAAGCATTCTTAGGGGGTCTCCAAAACCCAAAAAATTGCAATAACTTTCAAACCGTGGGGCCTTTTGACCTGATTCTTTTTCTGGAATGCTCTAAATCTTGATTACATTCATCTGGCCAAGTCACACCTTCTAGGTCACCAAAATGATGGTCAAATTGCATGCTCCTATTTTTTTGGGATTTTTAAATGCACTGATAGTTGAACTATGAGAGTTGGAACCTTTATTTGAGCCAAATGGGTATCCAAAAATGCAAAGACATAAAATAGAAACTAAGTCTAAGTACATTTTTTTGGGTGACACAGGATTGCCCTTATACCTCTGGATGCTCCTGCATCAGACACCCAGGGTAGATTGAAAAGTGACCCTATCACTTTATGGATGGTAGAGGAAATCCCAAATGGGAAACCTCAGCTGCTGAAATCCAAGTTGAGTCTTCGATCGATCGTCCTTTCCATTTGACCAAATACTCTTCATACTGTCTGTTTCTGGTACTCCTACCCACACGATGATCTAGAATGTCTTCTATCTCCTCCTTCTTAGAAGCAGGAATTGGACATGGCTCTAAAACCAGCTCCTCATCAGTACCATCATCATGATACTCTGTCAAATCTGCAATGTTGAAAATGGGAGAAATGTGAATACCATCTGGCAGCTCAACCTCATATGCATTTCCTGAGTTATGTTTCTTCAAAATTTTGCAGGGACCAAATTTCTTCATTTTCAGCTTGTTGTAAGTACCAACTGGAAATCTTTCTTTTCGTAAGTGCACCATGACAAGATCCCCTACTTGGAATTCCTTATGTCTTCTCCTTTGATCAGCCCTAGCTTTATACTCTTGATTCATCTTGATAATGTGTGCTTGGACCTCCTCATGTAGACGCTTGATGTGTTCAGCAAAATCCTCAGCTTCAACACTTGTTCTCTCCCCTTGTTCTATCTTCCTCAATTCTGGTGCAGTCCTTGGGCTATTCCCATATACAATTTGAAATGGTGATTTTCCAGTACTCCTATTTACAGAGTTATTATAAGCAAACTCTGCCTGTGGTAGAATCAAATCCCATCCCTTGGGCTTATCTCCAACTAAACATCTCAGCAAATTGCCCAGACTTCTATTTACCACTTCTGTTTGGCCATCAGTCTGTGGGTGATGCGTGGAACTGAATTTCAAGTCTGTTCTCAACTTCTTCCACAATGTCCTCCAGAAATACCCCAAAAATTTAGTATCTCGGTCAGAAACTATACTTCTTGGAAGACCATGTAGTCTTACCACCTCTTTGAAAAACAAGTCTGCAATATGGACAGCATCATGAGTTTTGTGGCATGGAATGAAATGTGCCATTTTGGAGAACCTATCAACCACCACGAATACTGAGTCATTACCCCTTTGTGTCCTTGGCAATCCAAGAACAAAATCCATACTTATGTCCTCCCATGGCCTTGATGGAACAGGCAATGGCTGATATAGGCCAGTATTTTGACTAAACCCCTTGGCAACTTGACAAACCTGGCAACTCTGAACAAACTTCTTCACATCCTGTGTAATTTGAGGCCAAAAATAATGTTCTCTAAGAATGGAAATGGTCTTATCTCGACCAAAATGTCCTGCCATCCCTCCACTATGTTTCTCCTTAATCAGATTTTCCCTCATGGAACTCCTTGGAATGCACAATTGACTACCTTTGAACAACATGCCATCCTGAATCAAATAGTCTAACCACTTGGTTCTATCTACAACAACAGGTTCTTTACAAGATTTCCATGCTTCAGCAAAATCAGGATCCTCGGGGTACAAATTCTTGAGTTCATCAAACCCAACTACTTCAACCTGCATTGTTGTAAGCAACAATTGTCTCCTACTTAGTGCATCTACAACCCTGTTAGATTTTCCACTTCTATGCTTTAACACAAATGTATAACTCTGCAAGAATTCTACCCACTTCATATGCCTCTGATTCAATTTACCTTGGCTATTTAGGTACTGTAATGCCTGATGATCAGTATACAAAACAAATTCCTTTGGCAATAAATAATGCCTCCATTTCTTTAAGGCCTGAACTATTGCATAAAACTCTTGATCATAAACAGAATACTTCTTCTTTGCATCATTCAATTTTTCACTAAAATATGCAATAGGCTTACCTTCTTGGCTTAATACAGCCCCAATAGCGCTACCACTAGCATCACAATCCACCTGGAATACTTTTCTAAAATCTGGAAGTGCCAACACAGGCTGTTCAGTCACCTTCTTCTTTAGCAATTCAAAACTTCTCGCAGCTGCTGCAGTCCATTTGAACTCTTTTCTATCCCCTCTTATTGTATCAGTTAGGGGTGCACATATGCCACTGAAATTCTTAATAAACTTCTTGTAAAAACTAACCAGACCATGAAATGATCTTACCTCAGTAGCAGACCTTGGAGTAGGCCATTCCAAGATGGCTTTTACCTTCTCTGGATCCATTTTGAGACCTTCAGGTGATATAACAAATCCCAAATAGACTAACTCCCTTTTTGCAAAGACACACTTCTTTAGATTAATTAACAGTTTCTCTTCCCTTAGCCTTTCAAGGACACTACGAATATGCAGTAAATGTTCTTCCAAAGTCTTGCTGAAAATTAAAATATCATCCAAATAGGCAATAACAAATTTTCCCAAGAACTTCTTAAGTACCTCATTCATGAGCCGCATGAAAGTGCTTGGGGCGTTCGTCAATCCAAAGGGCATGACTAACCACTCATAAAGACCCTCCTTGGTCTTGAAGGCTGTTTTCCACTCATCTCCTTCTCGAATCCGTATCTGATGATAGCCACTCTTCAGATCTATCTTTGTGAAGTACTGAGCTCCACTCAAGCAGTCCATAAGATCATCCATCCTTGGTAAAAGAAACCGGTACTTGATGGTTATCCTATTTATAGCTCGAGAATCTGTACACATCCTCCACTCTCCATCTTTCTTCGGTGCAAGTACTGCAGGTACTGCACATGGACTCAGGCTCTCTCGAATCAAGCCCTTCCTCAACAGCTCCTGAACCTGTCTATTTAGCTCCTCTGTTTCAGTAGGAGTCATCCTGTGAGCAGACTTGTTAGGCAAACTAGCTCCTAGAATCAGATCTATTTGATGACTGATTTGCCTTACTGGTGGCAATCCATCTGAAACATTATCAGAGATAATATCTCCAAATTCTCCTAGTAAATCTGAAACTTCAAATGGTATTTCACTACTACCTTCTTTATCTTTTCTAGGAATCAAAGCATAGCACATGCGCTGATGTTTCATGCCATCTAAAAACTTCCTTCCATCAACAAGACAAATCCTAGCACTGCTACATACCTTTTCACCTTCCTTTTTCATGGGCTTCAATTTGTGGCGAACTCCATCCTTTGTCAGAGAGTATGTGTTTGCATGTCCATCATGTATTGCATGTCTATCAAACTGCCATGGTCTACCCAACAATAGATGGCAAACATCCATCGAAATAACATCACAAAGAACTTCATCATGGTAACTCCCAATTTTGAATTTTACTAAATATTGTTCACTTACCAGGACCTTATGATCATCTTTTACCCAAGAAATCCGATAGGGCTGGGGATGTTTCTCCCTCTTGAGCTTCAACTTAGAGACCATCTCTTCGGATACCAAGTTATCAGTGCTACCACCATCAATGATCACATCACAACATTTATCCTCACACTTGCATCTGGTACGGAACAAGCTCCTCCGTTGTCCTGGTTCATTTTCACCACTTAGTAGGACTCTTTCATTTACCAAGGTCTCTCCTCTTTCTGCATCCTCTGAATGTGATGATTGTGCATCCTCATCCACATGAGCAACCCTAGCTTGGCCCTCAGCTCTCCTATCTGTCCTTCCTTGTCATTGAGGGCATTCAAAGGCACGATGACCTTCTTCATTGCAATGGAAACAGGTACCACGGAAGCCTCCTCTTCCTTGCCCACGTCCTCTACCTCTTCCTCTTTGATTTCCAAAATCTTGATCAAGGGAGCGGTTGAAACCCTCATTCCTCTGGTTCTTGCTAGTACCCTCATCTTCATTTTTCTTTTGAGTTTCATTGCGGCCTCCAGATGATCTACCGCTTCCCCTTCCTCCTTGACCGCGCCCTCTTTGTCTTCCTTCAAACCTTTTACTCAGCTTCTCTTCAACTCGTAGGGAAAACTGGTATGCTTCTTCAACGCTGGTCATTCTTACCAGACTTAGTTCTTCCTGGATGCTAGGTCGTAACCCACTGATATAACGAGAAACCTTCTCCTTATTTGCTTCTGCATGCCCTGCTCTAATCAAGAGTCGGTAAAACTCCTCTGTATATTCTTGGACTGATCTTCCTGCTTGCTTTAACCCATGCATCTTCTTAAACAGATCAAGCTCGTAGTCCACAGGAATGAACTGCTTCTTCAATTTGTCCACCATGCGATCCCATCTTGTGATCTTCTCCTTTCCTCTTCTAAGTCTTTCCAGTTGAATCTCTTGCCACCAGATTTTGGCATGGCCTTTTAGTTTGGCCTTTGCAAACTTAACCCTATCTGGGTCCCTTATATCCTCATATTCAAAGTATTCGTCCAGTTCATTGATCCAATCGATCAACTCATCTGGTTTCAAATTTCCCGAAAATATACCCACTTCAATTGTAGGTCTTTTCCCAAACCTAGAAATGGCCCTAAAAAGCCTTTCCTCTACAGGGTTTAGAACTTCCCCGTCAACTTCCATTACTTCCTCTTTATTGTCATCCTCACTATTATCATCTGCGGTAATATTTGCTCCTCTACGAAGCTCCTCTTGCAATGCTTGTACCTGTCTCTGGAGGGCTCTAACCTCCTCAGGATCAACAGCTCTGGCCCTTCCACCACGCTCTCTTCGTGGAGGCATCTTCTAACTCGAACCCACAACCACACAGTCCTGGTGCAAACTGCCTCACAGTCGGCGCTCTGTCTACACACTCAGGAAAACCTGCTCTGATACCACTTGATGGGGACACAACCCAACAACCAGAATAGACACAAAAGGGGGAATTATATTAACTGAGAAAATAAGCTGGTACAAACAGTGCAGAGAAAATAAACTCAAAACATGCCCTGCAGGCTTACAATAGCATAAATCTGGAGAATATTTTTCCTTTTAGCACCTCCTCTCAAGCTCCAATCTGAACTGCCTTTTACAATGCCAGAAATCTCCTTAAATAGACCCCGGAGGGTTAAGGACTAGGAGTACATTCTAGAAAGTGCTAGTAGGCATCCACTGACAAAATAGAAGGTTCCGGAAGCTGTGTTAGAAGTCGGTGCAATTCTAGAAGAATCCAGAAACGGTAGCCGAACTTCCGGGAGGCATAACTTTTGAACCGTAACTTCGATTGACGAACCATTTACATTTTCGGAAAGCTCTCAAAGCGCTCTATAGCCCTATGGACAAGCTCCGCTCGTCCCCCATTTTTCGACCCTTTTCGAGGTCATTTAATGCCCCAAACCTGACTCTGAAGCATTCTTAGGGAGTCTCCAAAACCCGAAAAATTGCAATAACTTTCAAACCGTGGGGCCTTTTGACCTGATTCTTTTTCTGGAATGCTCTAAATCTTGATTACATTCATCTGGCCAAGTCACACCTTCTAGGTCACCAAAATGATGGTCAAATTGCATGCTCCTATTTTTTTGGGATTTTTAAATGCACTGATAGTTGAACTATGAGAGTTGGATCCTTTATTTGAGCCAAATGGGTATCCAAAAATGCAAAGACATAAAATAGAAACTAAGTCTAAGTACATTTTTTTGGGTGACACAGGATTGCCCTTATACCTCTGGATGCTCCTGCATCAGATATCCATAATGGAGGTTTCCCATTTGGATTTTCCCCTACTAGTTATAAAGTGACAAGGTCACTTTTCAATCTACCTTGGGTGTATGATGCAAGAGCATCTAGTGGTGTAAGGGTGATCCTGTATCACCCAAAAGTATGCTTAATGTTAGTTTTTGTTTAATGTGTTTTCATTTTTGGATACCCATTTGGGTTAATTAAAGATTCCAACTCTCGTAGTTCCACTATTGGTTTTTTGGGTTAGAGTTTTTGAGCACCTTGGGATACACACCAATGTAGAAAATAAGTTATTTTGTAATTGAGCCATATTATGATGAGTTAGGGTATAAGTTGGAGAGATGATTATACTTATAATTTAAAGCACTCAGTTCAAAAGGCTTTACGATTTGAAAGTTATTATAGTTTTAAGTTGTTTGGAGACCTCCTGAGAGCACTTCAAAGTCAAATTAGAGGCATTAAATGACCTCGTACAAGCCTAAAATATGGGGGACGAGTAAATCTAGTCCATAGGGCTATAGAGCACTTGGAGAGCTTCCCAAAAATGTAAACGATTCATCAATTATAGTCTTGAATAAGAAGTTATGCCTCCTAGAAATTGGATTACCATTTTTGGATTCTTCTAATTTTACACCAACTTCTAACATGTTTTTAGAACCTTTTATTTTGGCTGTGGATGCCAAATGACATATTCAAAAATGTACTCCTAATCTTAAACCTAATTTGGTTTACTTAAGGACATTTCTAGCATTATAAAGGTAATTTTTGGTGGAGTTTGGGAGAAGGTACTGTGAGAAGGGTTTTCTTCAGAATTTGATAACATTGTAGGCCCATAGGGTATGTCCTAGAGTCTATTTTTTTTTTACTAAATGTAATAGCATATCATTTTTGATAATAATATTCCCCCTTTCTTGTTGTGTTCATTTTTGTCTTGGATTGTGCCTTCATCACCATCTTGCCTACAATGACTCTGGGTTGTTGTGATTAGAATTCTTTGATTCTTTAAGCTCTTGCACTTTTTGCAACGACAATTACATTTATCAACTTTTCTTTGGAACTAAGACCACAATCTAGCAATTGTCTTTTTATTTTTTTCTAGGTTCATATTACCATACATGGTCTTTCTTCACAGGAAAATATATCTGCAAAATTATTGCACATGTTGTACTTAATGTTTATATCTGCACTTATGGTTTTGAAAGAAAAATTTGGTATAATTAATGTGTATATATCTACAAAAATATAGGAAATGTCTTAATTTTTATATTTTCACATATGGTTTTGAAAGAAAAAATTGGTCTAATTAATTTGTATATCTACAAAAATATTGGCCATATTGTACTTAATGTTTATATTTGCACATATAGTTTTGAAAGAAACATTTGATCACCTTAAATTCACCCATATTATAATCAATGAAAAGTCATTTGCTTACATTAAATTTTATTGTTTTTGTTTAAAGATTTATTGTTAAGGAAATTGGCAAGGAAGAAAGGAAAAAAGTTAGAAGAAGTCAAAGATTTCATTACAAGTATCACCTCCCAAAATCTAATCATAGAAACAAAAAGAAAGAATTTGTAGAAATGCAAGATGGAGAAGCATAAGAGTTGGACAAGAATCCAATAAACTCAAAATTGTTAAATCTTCAAAAAAAAAAGAATCATTAAATGTTTGATGTACAAAAAGCCAATGTGGGGCAATGGTGCAGGGGCTTAAGGTCCCAAACAAGATGGTAAAACATCAAATTTTGGATAGATTAGGTTATTAATAAGTATCCAAGTTGATGTATTTTAGGCAAATTTCATGCATGTTGTAATAAGGCCTATGGGCAACTTGTAGGCCAGTCAACATTGGTCAATGCTATGAGTTGACCACAAGTCTTTAATTATATATATTTTTAGAGTTCTTGTTGTAATACCCAAAAATTAGAACATTGTCATGCTAAACTAATTCTGGTCTATTTAATCAATCTTAAAGTTCTATTGTACCAAAAAATTCTGATTTTGATAATCTCTACTCGACCTAAGTGTCAAATGCAGAAAATCCCTAATTTGCATTAATTACATACTCTATTTAATTCCTAGGTATAATTGAATTAGCAAATGTAAAACTATTAATTAATTAAATTAAATTATGAGTCCTAGCACTTTAATTAAATTAAAATTACCCCTTTTTGCTAAAATACACAATAAGGAATTAAATGTATTTAATTTAATGAAATATATCCTCATTTTAATTTATTAAATTTAATTAATATTATGCATTTATGAGGTCATATTCTATTTTATTAAATTAAATATATTCTCTAAATCTTCTCTTCAATTAAGAAATGGCAACTCTAAGTTGATTGAAATTAGAAAAGGAATTAAATTAGTTAACTCTTTATTCCACTCAAAAGTAATTAGTTTAACTTTCTATTCCAACTGAATCTTGTTTAGATCTAGACTATTCAATCTCAACCGTTGATCAATTCTTGGATTCTATTTAAGAAGCTCTCAATTTCTCATTCCAGAGGTTGCAAATTGAATAGTATCGAACTTATACTAAATTTGACTACTCGTTTCATTTACATTCATTGCTTTGTTAATCTTACATGCTAATCTCATCTAGTTTAATATGCATTGTAGATTAATTGTTCTTTCATTTTATTCGATTAATCTTGCATCTCATGTAGATTAATCTTGCATCTAATTTAGCTATAAAATCCTTCATTTCTAGATGTCTAGTTGTTAGCTTCTTGATCTAAGAGCAATAACATAATCATTTTAGTTAGGAGGCAACTGATCGCCTTATCGAGTTGTTTCGAATGAACAATCCAATGTTCGTTCTAGAATGATTCTTCATATAATGATTATGTTGAAGTTTGTGTGAATTACAAAGGTCCACATTTAGCACATACATTTCTAGTTCCCACTATGGGGCTAAGAAAATCAAAATTTCTTGCCTCATTTCTTCTATTTTCTGCTTATTTTCAGCTTTTTGCCCATACAAAACATCATTTTCTTACATCAGAAGTCATTCCCTCAAGTGAGAAAATGCCAAATTTTTGTTTCCTCATGTGGCTTATTATACTTTCTCATGTGAGAAAATTCTAAATTTACACTTCCTTGTAGGGTTTGTTGCACTTTCTCACACCATGTGTTGTGTTTCTTCACATGAGACTTGACATCAGTAAACTAAAAGTCTACATTTTTGCTTCATTTTCATGATTTCTTTGATCAAATGACTATTTTTGTAGTATTTATTTGATGATATCTAACCTTTGATACAACTTAATAATGGTTTTAGATTGCTTGTCAAAGACACCCTATTACAAACTCATAAACAATACTAATGGTTTGATTATAGGATGCCTAGTCAAAAATACACATGTCCAAGGATCAATTCAAACCCACTAAAACATTATCTCATCTTTTACTCTATTCTCACGCATAGTTTAATAGGGCTTGTGAACTTCATAGGGCTCTAGACAAAGTAATAGGGTAGTATGCTCTTTACTACTTGGAAGTAATGCCCAAGAGTAAATCAAAAACCTAGATAGCTTTGGAAGATGGTACTTGAGGAAGGCAAGAAAGTTATTGGTTCTCCCAAGAAAATATTTTTATGAAGAGATGATGATTTCCCTTTAGGGGATCAATGTCTTGGAAAAAGACAAGTTAGGATTGATAACCTAACTCGGTGATGAACATGTTTTGTGTGTTTGGGTAAGGTGACAAAGTAGAAGATTATGCTCTTTCCCATTGAGGGAAATCAGAAACTTGGACCCTTAGATCTGAAACACCAGTCTAGGTCATACTTTAGAAGGCTTGCCAAAAGTGATCCAACCTCTAGGAATGACCCAAGTGAGAACACAAATTTCATTGATGATTCTAACTCACTATAATAAAGAACCTTTATAGAGTGAAAGACTCCAAAGCCATGTTAATATTCATGTTCATTTTGATATCGCATATCAAGAAGAGGCTCTGTATGTTGTACTAGTTGGTGTGGCCCCAATCTTACTAGTCAAGTGTGTGCACTTACAATTGTTGGTATGGGTTGCTAGCCTCAACTTTGTTCATGAAGCCATTGGAGGTTAATATGAATGGGAGCCAAATAAAAGTCTCTTAATTAGTTGCTACACGATTCACCTTTGAAAGTGGGCATAATCTTTATGCAAGGAGGGGGAAGAATCTCTCCTATAGATCCTCACCATAAGCATGCACCTGGATGCTGGAAGGTGGTATATGCATTTGACCCTTCCTACAAGGGTTCTCATTTAGGATATATGTTATTGAGTCCTTGGAATAGACCAAAAACATGGGTGCCCTCTAGTGGGGTGACATGGCTATGTGAGGTGAATGCATGCACATAAGTTGTGAGACAAAGGTTTTTCTTCCTCTACCATTTTTGGTTATAGGGGTAAAACATGTCTTTTTCAATTCTTTTAACATATCCAAATCTATCAAACAAACAAAAGGTCAAGGCTCCCCCATCCCTTCGAGTTGCTTTGCCCTTAGTTGGATTGTTTATGACTACTACTTACTTCCTGTATCAGAAAACAATTATCTTTGTAAACCAAAACATGTTCAAAATTTGAAAACAATGCTGATATCTACCTAAAACTTTTTAACATTGTCAATCCTCTATTCATAAACTATCAAAACCATTGAAAATCTCTTCAAGTTTAGTCAAAACCTATTAGTTCTATCCTTTTCTCATGTCCAATTCTGCAAAACTTCACATGAGAAAACTATCTTTTTGTACTTCCTCATGGGGTTCTTTGCAGTTCCTCGCATGACTTTCTATGAAACTTTGTGTGAGATATTGCCAAAACACTATCTTTTAAAGTCAAAATCTTGTACTTTTTGGTCAAACTATCACATCTTTGTGCAGATCTGTTCAAGTTCCCATATGAGAAAACTAGTCTAAAAATTGTTGTTCTAAACTTTTGCCTAGTTCTTATACTTTCTCTCACAATTCTTTGTAAATCTTCACATAGAATCTCTTCCTGAAGCTATCAAAATTGTTCTACCAGTTGTGTCTTCTCACCTAGTTGTCTATACTTCCTCACCCTATAGTTATTTTCCCACATGAGTCTATCAAAATCTATTAGAAATAGTGAGCTATTTTAAGCTCCCTCTTCAAAAACTTGATCCATCTGCCATGTGGTTGTAAACATTACACTATCCCTCTATTTGCAATGGGCTTATATTATAAAACTTGGTTGTCACTACTCAAAACATAGTACATCAAAATGGCTAGCAATAAATATTCTTAGTTTAACATCCTAGTGAGGAAGAAGGGATTACAATTACAAATATGAAGAAACAAATCAAAATAATAAGCACTCAACTTCAAAGACTAAAAGAAGAAGAAGAAGACACATTATCGAGCACATTCTCCTTGCAAAGTTATTCTAGTCCCTCTAAAGACAATGAGCCATCAACTTCTTATGATGTTGAAACTAGAACCTTGTTGTACTCAAGAAATCTAAAGATATCTTTGAATACAAACCTTGAGAATTTAAACTAAAACGTGCTTTCACACCTTTGGAAAAATCTTGTGAATTAACCTTGGAAGAACTTCTTGAAGAAAAGCTCACTATTTTACCTAAGGGCACTTTGGTGGGAGTTTCCTTTATGATTAATTATTGTGCCTATCATAGACATGATTTACATAAAACTTCACATTGTATGGAGCTGAAAAACAAGATCCAAGATCTCTTTGATAATGTCATAATTTGAAAATCTAAGATCTCATCTACTAGAGATTCTACTCTTAAGAAGGATCAACATCATGAAACCAAGTCTAGTAATCATTTAAATGTAACACTTATCTCTTCCAACATACAACCACCTTCTAAAGTCTTTAATCTTTCCAACACATATTCACCAAATGAAGAACTCGCTTCTCCCCCTGTTGACTATGTACACCCTCAAGGACTTCCTTTAAAAGAAACTCAAGACAAAAAATATTGGGCTACAAGCCTTTTCACTACCTTCATAGATCATACATCTTCTTGCCTTGCTATTCCTATGAAGCCCATTCCAATTAATTTTCCTTCTAAACTTCAAGAGCCTATTATGTAGACTCTAGAAATATATTTGAATATAGATTCAAATACTCCCTCATCCCCAGAATTGGTTTCATTTCAAGAGGACTACTTAAATGATGAAGAGAAAAGTGTTGATCAAGACCAAGATTCCTTAATACCCTTTCAAATCTTCCAAGGTCTCATGCCTCCATCTCAAGAGCTACATAGTCCTCCATCCATGTCATGCACCTCTACTAAGCAAGATCAAGATATTCCTTCCACCATCCCTAAGGAGATTCTTAAAGACCAAGAGATGGATACTTTTCCTATGCTACCTAAAATTCCTTTTGAAGAGAAAAGTGTTCCCTCACCCTCTTGTTCTACCTCGCTACATTCACTTCAAAACTATGCTCAATATTTAAATACTCCTATCAAAGGTATTTATCCTATAACAATTACTCATAAATCTATTGATGGCTTTGGTCATGTTGCTCACTCTAAAGATGTTGATATCGCTACTCATGGTCCATTCACATTTTAAAAATCTATCCTTGGTCCCTATCCATCTAAGCTAAAACCTTCAAGTCTTCCATCCATATTGGGACCTTATGTTCCTCCATCTCCTACTTCCACTTTCAGCTTATTACACATCCCTCCTACCCTATCCCAAGATCAACAAAGATAAACATACTTGAGCTCTTCACATTCACCTTTCCATCTAAACCATTCATATTGGCCTCATTCATCCACAAGTCCCAAGTCCTTTGGAAGAAATTTGGATGATCAACTCAAACACAAGTGCATGAATCCATCTTCAAAAGTTCACTATGTCTCCTCTAATTGACATGTCAATGTTAAGAAGGAAAATACATAAAAGAGATTGCAAAGGTCCACTATTCAAAGAGCTCAACCAAAAAAAGTGTGTGTTCTTAAATCTATTATTGAAGAAATGCATTCCAAAGAATCTAATGAAAAATCAAAAGCTATATGGATTCCCAAATCTCTTTTGAAGAACTTTAATATTGAAAACAAATCAAAGTTCATTCAAGATTCCAAAGGCTTCCACTCCATCTTCTTCCCAACATCTTCCTAAAAAGTTTTCAAAATCTTCTACTCCACCTTCCTCCAAAATGGCTCTATTGCCTCATATATCTAAGCCTCAATCTACTTCGTCCATGGTCTCCCCATCATTCCATCACCTGTCAAGGTGTGTGTCAATGTTGATCTTGCCTAATATCTCATCCACCCTTATGAAATCCTCTAAATCTTATGCCTACTTACTATCCTTGGTTGTTTTAGTCTTCCAAAATCAACAACCTTATCCTCCATCTACCTCTAATTTTCCTATCATTTCCCTTACATTACCTTATCAACAGCTTTGAGCATACCTTGCCTTGGCCTTGGCTTATCATAGCTTATCTTTCTTCTAGGCATGTTATCCAACTTGAGAAATCTTGAGCTCTTTCTAAAAATAAAGAAAAAATATTTAAAAGATAAATAAATCCATCCTATGGTCAAAACCACTTCATGTGGCACCTTGGTAGCAAAAGTCAAAGAAAAATAAATCCATCCTATGGTGAAAACCAAGTCTTGTGGCACCTTGGATAAATACCATGATGAAAACTAGTAAACAAGCATCATGCATTATTATTCAATCCATGACATCCTATCATGAGCTTGCTTATCCTTTAGATGTCCTTATTGCCAAAGTTAGTCACTCATAACCTCCATAACAAACTTTGCTATCCTATTCAATTAACCCCTTGGTCTTGATCAATGAAAGAAAGAAGAAAACTCAGTTCTTAACAATCTCTTAACATCGTCATTTCCTTGGATTACTTACATGATATTCTTCATTACACCATGAGCTTATATTTCTATATCCTTTTTCCCTAGCTTAGGTAATCTTGTGAAGACTTTCCTTGAGGGTAACATTCATCGCTTCACACTCCTTGCCTATCCATCTCTACTTATCCACCAGTTTTCTACTACGTCTCATCCTACACCTTGCTAGACATGAGAACAAAATGATATGATGTTGCTTGAGAGCTAGTAATCTATGAAAAAGTTCTAAAATTTTGAAAATGTCTTGAAAAAGTCTAAACATTCAAAAAAACTCTTGAAAAAAATCTATTATCCTGGTCAAAACCTAGAAATAGGCACCTTGGTAATACCAAAAAAATTTAAAAATTCAAAAAAAAATCAAAAAGAGAAAAATACAAAAAAAATGAAAAGAACAAAAAAGTACCATTGATGAAAACTTGGAAATAGGTATCATGGTAAAAAAAAAAAAAAAACTCTGCCAAGAAGGTGAAAACTTGGTAAATAGGTGCCTCTTGTTTCAAATGCTACATCTTGCAGCACATCTTCTGGCTCCTATACAATTGCTTTCCTACTTTTTTTTGCTTCTTTCACTCATGCATCCATGGATTGAATATTGTCATAGACTTGGGGGAAACACCCTACATTGTCATAGGAATCTCTTTTGTGTCAATCACCAGTTGTTCTAACAATGTCTGCCTACTATCACTTGTGTCACTATTGAGATTCCTCTTGAAGATCTCTTTTGTGCCAGTCACTAGTTTTTCTAACTATGTCTATTAATTTTTGCTTGCATCACTTTTGAGATTCCTCTCGAAGAAGATCTCTTTTGCATCAATCACCAATTGTTCTAACTACGTCTGCCTACTGTTGCTTGTGTCACTTTTGAGATCCCTCTAGTAAAAAATATCTCACGTTAGTCACCAGTTCTAACTACATCTACTTACTATCACTTGTGTCACTATTGAGATTCCTCTTAAAGAAAATCTCTTTCATGTTTGTAACTAGTTGTTCTAACTACATCTATCTATTTTTGCTCAATTTCATACTAAGGTTCTTCTTACGGAGGATTCCTCATTGACTTCAATCACCAGTTGTTCTAACTACATGTATCTACTATCATCACCCTATTGAAGAGTTTTCTTTCATATATGCTTTGAATATTGGAACTTGACATCAATCCTATCACACAAAAATTGAACTGAAAATTTTGAATTTGTTTGGGATATGTCAAAATTTTCTTTTCTTTTTTTCTTTTTTTTCTTTGTCATGTCTCTTTGAGCCACGCAATGATGTCTCTTTTAACTAGAGAAGCGAGGACTAGGGGCATGATATTTTCTTTGCTTTCTATTCGTTGGTCTAGTTCCAATGATCTAAAGTGCCCATATAAAAGGGGTGTCCACTATAAGAGCCTCTATCTCATGTTGGATGGCCATGTGTACCTCAACTCATTTTAGGTGGAAATTTCATTGAGGTTGGTTCTTTTCCTTTCTTTTTTGATCAAATTCTCTATGCCACAGTAAATACTAATACTCATCTTGGTAAGTGAATGTATGGGTCATTGTGAGTATACTTAGCACACTCTTTTCTTAGGTTACAAATGCAAGGGTTGTTGTAGATAGAATACTTACCAATTATTTGGCATAATCAGGATCTGTCTTGTGTGTTTGCATGCAAGAAACATTCTATTCATCCTAGTATTTATGCTATGATTCTTATGTTCACTTTCTATACCAAAAGGAATAAATTTTTTAGTCATTCTGGCTTTTGGTGCCTTGAATGCTTACATTTAATCCCAAC
Source organism: Cupressus sempervirens (assembly GCA_028749045.1). Taxonomy (NCBI): domain Eukaryota; kingdom Viridiplantae; phylum Streptophyta; class Pinopsida; order Cupressales; family Cupressaceae; genus Cupressus; species Cupressus sempervirens. Next base: position 500,905,762 of record CM053783.1, read on the forward strand.
AAAATTAGAACATGTGTCATATTCATATTTTTATGATTGCAATGTTAGTGGGAATTGTATGACATTTGGGATTCAACTAAACATTTAGTGATGATAATTTTTGGAGCTTGGTAACCAGACTTAGGGTTGCATCTAGCATAGGGCTACATTGCATAAGCACAAGGTTTGATCATTGATTTACGTACATCCTTCATGGTGAGGGATTATTGGTTTCTTAAAAGTATCACATTTCTTCACAATTGCACAAGCATTCTATTCTTTGGTTTGTCCTCTTGATCTTCATGAGATACCTGTCACTATCAATAGAATGGAACTCTTCGTGAGATGTTAGTTAATTCAATATTTTCATTTCACATACACATTTCATGATTCATCTCATCTACAACATTCATACATCATATCAAATATGTATTCAATCAATTATATCATAAACATCTCATGTACTACAAATTACAAAAGGGAAAATATGACACATGCAGAGATACTCAAATCAAAAATCTCATATATATATGGAAGTTAATTGTGTACATTGATGCAAAATTGAATGCTACTCGAGTGCTTTTTATCTCAAAATGATATAAATGGTGTTGGCACACCAATTGATAGATAGAAAAAATCAAAAGTTAGAAGTGGGCATATCTAACTCTTCCCCTCTCCCTCATCCCTAAGTAGAGGAGGAGGAGGAGGGGCATTTGGTCTTGCTAGTTGTCAGACACCATCTGATGCTCTTGCATACTCAAAAAAGTGAGGCATCAGATCTACAACATCAAACACTACTACAATATATCCTACATAATAGTACATTTCTCTAGCACTCTACAGTCTAGTCTCCTTGTGTTGATGATCTAACTCTACACAAAGATCCTTGATCTCCCTCTCTCAGTCTTTGAGGAGCAAATCTCACACTGTTAGTTGCATCTGCATATCAACTAGTTATCGGTGTGCTTCTTGTAGTCACTCTCTAGTCCTCCTCAAAACATCCTATTGTGGCTCAAGAGCAAGTTGATCTTGTATCTCCTCATCATCCATCTACTCTGTGTACCAAGTTGGCTGCTCCTCTCTACAAGGCCTCTATGCCTCTCATCTAATAGCTCTCAGAGTGCCCATCTCACTGCAAGAATGTCTATGTCCTATACCATTGCCACTAGCATTTGGGTCTAGCCCTATTTGGCAAGGAGGAATAAGCACTTGTCATGTCCTCTATTTGGGTCTCTCCTATTATAGCTTCTATGGTGGTGGCTATGGTGCTTGCATTGGCTATGTTGGTGTTGCCATCCCTATTGGGTCTGTGAATCGAGGGAAAGGATGACTCAAAAAATATGCCTAGTAAGTTGGAGTTATCCCCCCATCAACTACTCCTGCCATATAATCCCATTGTTTTGCAACTAGGGTACGCACATTGGTCATTAACCTACCCTAGTCCAATCTGACAAACCACCCAAGATCCAAGTCTATGGAAAAGCATACATATGTATAGTACTCCTATGGGACATCCTAGGGTCGACCATACTATCACTAGACACAATTCAACAAGAACCTCTCGATCACCTGCACAGAGCGACCAATCAATGATTGAAAGGCAAACATATACCCTAGCTCTACTGGTGCATTGTCCCAAGCCTTAGTCTTTCTCCACGGTCTCCATACCACTACTACTAGGTCATCCAATCGACCTCTCCCCTGCTTAGTCTTCCCTAGAGTTGTCTAGTTCAACTATCCTTGATACCTGCATATGTAAGGCTCCAGATCTTATTTTTATCAGCAAAGATTGGCCTCATGATGGGAAAATGCCCTCATGCCCATACCTAAAGAACCTAGACCCCAATAGCCATACTATTCCTCTCATTATAAATGATCTTGTGCATCTCATGGAGCATATGTACGAGCATGCACTAACCCTAGCCATAGCACACTAGCTCATCTAGCATCTGCTTTAACATCCTACCCCATCTGCACTCAATTCCATGCTGGCCTCTATTAGGCATCAGAAAGAAACTAATGAATATACCTAGTACCATTGCCAACCTGTGGGTGGGACCATATGTATGCACTAGCTCATCCCATGTGATGGCTCTACCCATGATGAGGTCCTCCTAGAAAATGGCCCTTAGTGTTGTTGTACCTATCCATGGTACTATGTCATATACTACTCATGGCCCATGGAATGGGATCCATAGAATCCTATAGATATCCTCTGGCATGATGGTCATCTCTCCCTGGGGAAAGTGAAATGTGTTTGTCTCCAAATAGAAATGCTCAACTAGTGTTATCAATAAATCGTGATTCACCAATAAAGCAAGTATCTAACAAAATATGATAGGCCAAGGGCATCGATGTGTGCCATGTTGGCATCATCTAGTTGTTGAATCAAGGTTTCGTATGGTGGATAATGTGATCTAAACCCAACATTAGGAAAGATAACTTGTAAACATGCAAACAAAATACAAATGATCAGTCTCAGATGGGTGAAAATGATGAACATAAGTGCAAAACATCAATGCAAAATCAAAATTTCAAATAAAAATTTTACACAAAACACTAGTTTTTCATGTGAGAATTTAAGTTCTTGCATGAGATCACACTTTTTTGTGCAAGTTCAACCACTATATGCTATGAAGGTTCAAGCTAAACTAGGGTTTCTAACATGAGAGATGGGTATCTCTCGCACGAAGAAACTTAGTACACCTAGCGATGAAGTACTATGATGGTACTTCCTTGCATAAAGGGTGATCCATAACTATGCAAAGAATGAAATCCTCACGTGGGATCCAATGTTGCAAAATTTGAAAAACTAACATGCTAAAAATGACCAAAATACATGAAATTTCAAATAAAAAGTAGGATTACCAATGACTCATCAAAGGTTTGTAGTCCATCGGCCAACTGTGTCACCTGGAATGCTTGAATCGATGCATACACATGGTGAGCACCATCTTTATCCTCAAAGCTCTCTTCTTCACAAAATAAAAAGCACAAATGAATTTAAAATGACCCTTTGGGCCCTTATATAGGTTTTGACCTAATTTTTCAAAGTGCTCTGATTGGCATGAAAATCATCCCCTTCACTAATTTGGTTGCTCTAAACCCATTTTTAGTATCAAATTTGAAATTTGACACACTTAAACAACTCAAAATCAAATTTTAAATTTTTGGGGCCAATATGATAAAACACTTATGATGTCCATTTTTTGATACTTTGTGAATCTTGGAATCTTTTCAAATCACAATTTCTTCAAATTTTCCAATTTTTTTGGAAAAAGTCAACTCTAGTCCAATCTGGTCATTTGGTCAAACTAGGTCTTTTGGACCTCAAAATCACTTCAATCAACTTCAAGTTTTCTTCAAACTCCTCTAATTTGTTCTATAACATTCTTTTGAATCTCTAATTTCTTCAATATCTGTCAATATACTGCTTTGCATCACTGTTCTGGTGTGTCATCTTTTGATTTCACTCCTGAAGGGGGTAGGATGATTATATCATTAAATCTTTCAAAATTGGTTTCAACTCAATTTGAATCTTATGTCCTCATCACTCGGGGTATCTCATCACTTGAAGCATCTTGTTCCCCTCTATCTAGCATCATATGTCATCTATCTTTTCTTTCAATCAGCTGATCAATCTTATAACAATTCATGTCAAAGTTCGATGGACAAGTATTAGGACAACCTAACCTTGACTCCTAAGGATCAAGCCTCATTCTGGGAATGATTCTATGACTCATGATAGGCCTTGTTATCTCATTCATAGACCATTATTTAGGTGTTCTATCTGGACTTTGGGGGATTAAGCTCCGTTCTAGAGATAAGTCCAAATTCTTGTTGAGGATTAAGCCTCATTTTGGGGATAATTCTATGAATCATGATTAATCTTATCATCTTTTAATGGATAGTTACCGAGATAGTCTAACCTCGACTCCTAAGAATTGAATCTCATTCTGATGCAGGAGCATCTAGAAGTATAAGGGCAATCCTGTGTCACCCAAAAAATAGTACTTAATTTTTGTTTTAGGTGTTTTCATTTTTGGATACCCATTTGGGTCAAATAAAGGTTCCAACTCTCATAGTTCCATTATCAGTGTTCTAAGATAGAGTTTTTAATCACCTTGGGATACGTATAAATGCCAAAAAAATAGGAGTATGTAATTGAGCCATCATTTTGGTGCACTAGAAGGTGTAAATTGGTCAAAAGATTTTCAATGTAATTTAGAGCATTCCAAAAAAAGAATAAGGTCGAAAGGCCCCACGATTTGAAAGTTATCGCAAATTTTCAATTTTTGGAGACATCCTAAGAATGCTTCAAAGTCAGGTTAGGGGCATTAAATGACCTAAAATAGGGCCAAAAAATGGGGGATGAGCAAAGCTGGTCCATAGGGCTATAGAGTGCTTCAAGAGCTTTCCAAAAATGTAAACGGTTCGTCAATCGAAGCTACGGTTCAAAAGTTATGCCTCCCGAAAGTTCGATTACCGTTTCTGAATTCTTCTAATTTTGCGCTGACTTCTGATGTGACTTCTAGAGCCTTCTATTTGGTTGGTGGATGCCTACTAGCACTTTCTAGAATGTATTCCTAATCCTTAACCCTTCGAGGTCTATTTAAGAATATTTTTGGCATTGTAAAAGGTAGTTCAGAGTGGAGTTTGAGAGAAGGTACTGGGAAAAGAAATTATCTCCAATTTTATGCTATTGTAAGCCTATAGGGCCTGTTTTGGAGTCTGTTTCTCTATACTAAGTGTACTAGCATATTTTTACAGTTAATAAAATTTTTACTTTCCTTTTATGTCCATTCTGTGCTTGGGTTGTGTCTCCATCAAGTGGTATTAGAGCTGGTTTTCCTAAGTGTGTAGACAGAGCGCCGACTATGAGACAATTTGGACTAGGACTGTGTGGTTGTGGGTTTGAATTAAGAAGATGCCTCCATGAAGAGAGCATGGTGGAAGGGCCAGAGCTATTAATCCTGATGAGGTTAGAGCCCTCCAAAGGTAGGTACAAGCGTTCAAGGAGGAGCTCTGTAGAGGAACAAATGTTGCTGCAGGTGACAAAAGTGAGGACGACAATGAAGAAGAAGAAATTGGACCAGAAAGGGAATTTGATAGGGAATTTCTGAATCAGGTAGAGGAAAGGCTTTTTAGGGCCATTACATGGTTCGAGAAAAGACCTACAATTGATGTGGGTGTATTTTTAGGAAATTTGAAACCAAATGAGTTGATCAATTGGATCAATGAACTGGAAGAGTACTTTGAGTATGAGGATATCAAGGATCCAGATAGGGTTGAATTTGCAAAGGCCAAACTGAAAGGACATGCAAAAATTTGGTGGCAAGAGGTTCAATTGGAATGAAATAGAAGAGGAAAGGATAAGATCACAAGGTGGGATCGTATGCTGGACAAATTGAAGAAGCAATTCATTCCTGTTGATTATGAGCTTGATTTGTTTAAGAAGATGCATGGGTTAAAGAAAGTGGAAAAATTAGTCCAAGAATATACAGAGGAGTTTTACCAACTTTTGATTAGAGTAGGGCATGTAGAAGAAAATAAGGAGAAGGTTGCTTGTTATATCAGTGGGTTGCAACCTAGCATCCAGGAGGAATTAAGTCTGGTAAGAATGACCAGCACTGAAGAGGCATACCAGTTTTCCCTATGAGTTGAAGAGAAGCTAAATAAGAGGTTTCAAGGGAGACAAAGAGGGTGCGGTCAAGGAGGAAGGGGTAGTGGTAGGTCATCTGGAGGTTGAAATGAAACCCAAAAGAAAAATGAAGATGTGGGTACTAGCAGGAACCAGAGGAACGAGGGTTTCAACCGCTCTTGAAATCAAGACTTTGGAAATTAGAGAGGAAGAGGTAGAGGAAGTGGACAAGGAAGAGGAGGCTTTCGTGGTATCTATTTCCATTGCAATGAAGAAGGTCATCGTGCCTTTGAATTCCCTCAACGAAAAGGAAGTACAGATAGGAGAGCTGAGGGTCAAGCTAGGGTTGCTCATGTGGATGAGGATGCACAATCATCACATTCAGAGGATGCAAAAAGAGGAGAGACTTTAGTAAATGAAAGGGTCCTACTAAGTGATGAGATTGAATAGGATGAAGGAGGATTTTATTCCGTACTAGGTGCAAGTGTGAGGATAAATGTTGTGATGTGATCATTGATGGTGGTAGCACTAATAACTTGGTATTAGAGGAGATGGTCTCTAAGCTAAAGCTCAAGAGGGAGAAACACCCCCAGCCCTATCAGATTGCTTGGGTGAAAGATGATCATAAGGTCCTGGTAAGTGAACAATGTTTAGTGAAATTCAAAACTGGGAGTTACCATGATGAAGTTCTCTGTGATGTTATTCCAATGGATGTTTTCCATCTATTGTTAGGAAGACCGTGGCAGTTTGGTAGGCATGCAATACATGATGGTCATGCAAACACATACTCCCTAACAAAGGATGGAGTTCACCACAAACTAAAGCCTATGAAAAAGGAAGCTGAAAAGGTATGTAGCAGTGCTAGGATTTGTCTTGTTGATGGAAGGAAGTTTTTAGATGGCATGAAACATCAGCATATGTGCTATGCTTTGATTCCTAGGAAAGATAAAGAAGGTAGTAGTGAAATACCACTTGAAGTTTTAGATTTACTAGGTGAGTTTGGAGATATCATCTTTGATAATGTTCCAAAAGGATTACCACTAGTAAGGAAAATCAATCATCAAATAGGTTTAATCCCAGGAGCTAGTTTGCCTAACAAGGCTGCTCACAAGATGACTCCTACTAAAACTAAGGAGCTAAATAGACAAGTTCAGGAGCTATTGAGGAAGGGCTTGATTTCGGAGAGCCTAAGTCCATGTGCAGTACCTATAGTACTAGCACCAAAGAAGGATGGAGAGTGGAGAATGGACTCACGAGCTATAAATAGAATAACCATCAAGTATCAATTTCCTTTGCCAAGAATGGATGATCTTATGGACTGCTTGAGTGGAGCTCAGTACTTCACAAAGATAGATCTCAAGAGTGGCTACATTAGATATGGATATGAGTGGAAAAAAACCTTTAAGACCAAGGAGGGTCTTTATGAGTGGTTAGTCATGCCCTTTGGATTGAAAAATGCCCTGAACACCTTCATGGGGCTTATGAATGAGGTACTTAAGAAGTTCTTGGGAAAATTTGTTATTGTCTATTTGGATGATAATTTAATTTTCAGCAAAACTTTGGAAGAACATTTATTGCATATTCGTAGTGTCCTTGAAAGGTTAAGGGAAGAGAATCTGTTAATTAATTTGAAGAAGTGTATCTTTGCAAAAAGGGAGTTAGTCTACTTGGGGTTTGTTATATCACCTAAAGGTCTCAAAATGGATCCAAAGAAGGTAAAAGCCATCTTGGTGGCCTACTCCAAGGTATTCTACTGAGGTAAGATCGTTCCATGGTCTAGTTAGTTTTTACAAAAATTTTATTAAGAATTTCAGTGGCATATGTGCACCCTTGACTAAAACAACAAGAGGGGATAGAAAAGAGTTCAAATGGACTGCGACAGCTACGAGAAGTTTTGAATTGCTGAAGAAGAAGGTGATAGAACAACCTGTGTTGGCACTTCCAAATCTTAGAAAGGTGTTCCAGGTAGATTGTGATGCTAGTGGCAACACTATTGGGGTTGTATTAAGCCAAGAAGGTAAGCCTATTGCATATTTTAGTGAAAAATTGAATGATGCGAAAAAGAAGTATTATGTGTATGATCAAGAGTTCTATGCAATAGTTCAGGCCTTAAAGAAATGGAGGCATTATTTATTGCCAAAGGAATTTGTTTTGTATAATGATCATTAGGCATTATAGTACCTAAATAGCCAAGGTAAATTGAATCAGAGGCATATGAAGTGGGTAGAGTTCTTGCAGAGCTATACATTTGTGTTGAAGCATAGAAGTGGAAATTCTAACAGGGTTGCAGATGCATTAAGTAGGAGACAATTTTTCCTTACAATAATGCAGGTTGAAGTAGTTGGGTTTGATGAACTCAAGAATCTATACCCTAAGGATCCTAATTTTGTTGAAGCATGGAAAGCCTATAAAGAGCATGTTGCTATAGACAAAACTAAGTGGTTAGACTATCTAATTTAGGATGGTATGTTATTCAAGGGTAGTCAATTATGCATTCCAAGGAGTTCCATGAGGGAAAATCTAATTAAGGAGAAACATAGTGGAGGGATGGCAGAACATTTTGGTTGAGATAAGACCATTTTCATTCTTAGAGAACATTATTTTTGACCTCAAATTTCATAGGATGTGAAGAAGTTTGTACAAAGTTGTCAGATTTGTCAAGTTGCCAAGGGATTTAGTCACAATACCAGACTATATCAGCCATTGCCTATTCCATCAAAACCATGGGAGGACATAAGTATGGATTTTGTTCTTGGATTGCCGAGGACACAAAGGAGTAATGACTCAGTATTTGTGGTGGTTGATAGGTTCTCAAAAATGGCACATTTCATTCCATGCCACAAAACTCATGATGTTGTCCATATTGCAGACTTGTTTTTCAGAGAGGTGGTAAGACTACATGGTCTCACAAGGAGTATAGTTTCTGATAGAGATACTAAATTTGTGGGGTATTTCTAGAGAACATTGTGAAAAAAGTTGAGAAAAGACTTGAAATTCAGTTCCATACATCACTTGCAGACTGACGACCAAACAGAAGTGGTAAACAAAAGTCTAGGCAATTTGCTGAGATGTTTAGTTAGGGATAAGCCCAAGGGATGGGATTTGATTCTACCACAAGCGAAGTTTGCTTACAATAACTCTGTAAATAGGAGTACTGGTAGATCGCCATTCCAAATTGTATATGGAAGTAGCCCAAGGACTACACCAGAATTGAGGAAGATAGAGCAAGGGGAGAGGACAAGTGTTGAAGCTGAAGAATTTGTTGAACATATCAAGCATCTACATGGGGAGGTTCAGGCACACATTACCAAGATGAATCAAGAGTATAAAGCTAGGGCTGATCAAAGGAGAAGACATAAAGAATTTCAAATAGGGGATCTAGTCATGGTACACTTACAAAAAGAAAGATTTCCAGTCGATACTTACAACAAGCTGAAAATGAAGAAATTTGGCCCCTACAAAATTTTGAAGAAACATGACTCAGGAAATGCATATGAGGTGGAGTTGCCAGATGGTATTCACATTTCTCCTATTTTCAACATTGTAGACTTAACAGAGTATCATGATGATGGTGTAGATGAGGAGCCGATGTTAGAGCCATGTCCAATTCTTGCTTCTAAGAAGGAGATAGACGACATTCTAGATCATCGTGTGGGTAGGAGTACCAAAAGTAGGCAGTATGAGGAGTATTTGGTCAAGTGGAAAGGACAGCCGATCGAGGACTCAACTTAGATATCAGCAGCTAAGGTTTCCCATTTGGGATTTCCTCTACCATTCATAAAGTGACAGGGTCACTTTTCAATTTACCCTGGGTGTCTAATGTAGGAGCATCCAGAGGTATAAGGGCAATCCTATGTCACCCAAAAAAATGTACTTAGACTTAGTTTCTATTTTAGGTGTTTTAATTTTTGGATATCCATTTAGGTCAAATGAAGGTTTCAACTCTCATAGTTCCACTATCAGTGTTCTAAGATAGGTTTTTTAATCACCTTGGGATACGTGTAAATGCCAAAAAAATAGGATTATGTAATTGAGCCATCATTTTGGTGAACTAGAAGGTGTAAATTGGTCAGAAGATTGTCATTGTAATTTAGAGCATTCCAGAAAAAGAATCAGGTCAAAAAGCCCCACGGTTTGAAAGTTATCACAGTTTTTTAGTTTCTGGAGACATCCTAAGAATGCTTCAAAGTCAGGTTAGGGGCATTAAATGACCTTGAACAAGGCCAAAAAATGAGGGATGAGCGAAGCTGGTCCATAGGGCTATAGAGCACTTCAAGAGCTTTCTAGAAATGTAAATGGTTCGTCAATCGGAGCTACGGTTCAAAAGTTATATCTCCCGAAAGTTTGGTTATCGTTTCTAGATTCTTCTAATTTTGCACCAACTTCTAATGTGACTTATAAAACCTTCTATTTGGTCGGTGGATGCCTACTAGCACTTTCTAGAATGTATTCCTAATCCTTAACCCTCCGAGGTCTATTTAAGGACATTTCTAGCATTTTAAAAGGTATTTTGGAGTGGAGTTTGAAAGAATGTACTGGGAGAAGAAATTATCTCTAGTTTTATGCTATTGTAAGCCCATAGGTCCTATTTTGGAGTCTTTTTCTCTGTACTAAGTGTACTAGCATATTTTTACAATTAATAAAATTTTCCCTTTCTTTTTGTGTCCATTCTGTGCTTGGGTCATGTCCCCATCACATTCTGGGAATAATTCTGTGAATTTTAATAATCTTTTGTCTATCAATTTTAGTATCTAGGCATTCTATCTAGATTCCCTAAGGTTAAGCTTCATTATGGAGATAACCTTAAAAAGCTTATCAATTCAATATCTAGGTGTTCTATCTAGATTCCCTAAGGTTAAGCTTCATTATGGAGATAACCTTAAAAATCTTATCAATTTAGTACCTAGGTGTTCTATCTAGAGTCCCTAAGGTTAAAATTCATCCTGGAGATAACCTTAAAAAGCTTGTCAATTTGGTATCTAGGTGTTCTATCTGGATTCCCAAAGGTTAAGCTTCATTATGGAGATAACCTTTAAAAGCTTATCAATTCGATATCTAGGTGTTCTATCTGGATTCCCTAAGGTTATACTTTGTTCTGGAGATAACTTTAAAAAGCTTATCAATTCGGTATCTAGGTGTTCTATCTAGATTCCCTAAGGTTAAAATTCATTCTAGAGATAACCTTAAAATGCTTATCAATTGGTCTCTACATCATCAATTTTGGAACCAATCTCATTTCTTGATCTATGCTTCATACTTTTGGTTTCTTTGAGCCAAATGTGTTGCCCACACATTCATTCAAAGAGGGGTAAATGTAATACCCCAAAATTAGCACGTAGCCATGCTAAACCAATTCTGGTCTATTTAATCAATCTTAAAGTCCTATTGTACTAGGCAATTATGATTTTGATAATCTCTACTCGACCTAAGTGTCAAATGTAGAAAATCCCTAATCTACATTAATTACATACTCTATTTAATTCCTAAGTCTAATAAATTAGCAAAGGTAAACCTATTCATTAATTTAATTTAATTATGAGTCTTATCACTTAAATTAAATTAAAATTACCCCTTTTTTCTAAAATACTATACATTAAGGAATTAAATATATTTAATTTAATGAAATATATTTTCATTTTAATTTATTGAATTGAATTATTCAATTAATTAAGATTATGCATTTATGAGGTCATATTTTATTTTATTAAATTAAATATATTCTCCAAATCTTCTCTTCAGTTCAAAAATGGAAACTCTGACTTGACTAAAATTAGAAAAGGAATTAAATTAGTTAACTATTTATTCCACTCAAAAGCAATCAGTTAACTTCCTTTTCATAAGGAAACTTTCTATTTTGACTGAATCTTCTTCAGATCTTGATTGTTCATTCCATTTGATCTCAACCGTTGATTAATTCTTGGATTCTATTTAAGAAACTTTCAATTTCTCATTCTAGAGGTTGCAAATTGAATAGTTCAAACTTATGTTGAATTGACTACTTGTTTCATTTACATTCATAGCTTTATCTTGCATGCCAATCTCATCTAGTTTAATATGAATTCATGTAGATTAATTGTTCTTTCCTTTTCTTCGATTAATCTTGCATCTCATTTAGCTATAAAATCCTTCATTCTAGATGTCCAGTTGTTAGCTTCTCGATCTAAGAGCAATTGCATAATCATTCTAGTTAGGATGTGACATATCGCTTTTTCGAGTTGTTTTAGATGAATAATCTAATGTTCATTCAAGAATGATTCTTCATATAATGATCATGTTGAAGTGTGTGTGAATTATAGAGGCCCACATTTAGCACATACACTTGCATGATTTATCAATTTTGGTAGGCTTTTGAAGTCATTTATTTGGAAATACTGAAAAGTTGCAAAAATAAAAAGTTGTCATGCAACTTTTCTTACAAATTTGGAAGGTCAATAATCACAGTTGTGTTTTGATTGAACAAGTGGAGGTGAATATATAAGGTCAAGAGGCTTGGCCTATAAATTGAATGTTCTTCAACTTGGGAAGGTTGTTGGTGATATGATTACTGAATTTGAATAAAAAAAGCAATTTTTGGTGGGAAAATAAGTGCAAACAATAAGTACTATTTTGACAAGAAATCATAGGAATGAAGATGTAGAAGAGGTTCATGATGATAAGAAGATGGTGATGGGTCAATGCAAGCCCACAAACAGTATAGAATTGGAGTCTCTTAATGTAGAGGCAATGAGTTATTCATGGACAATAAACACAATTGAAGTGCAAAAAAATGAAATGAAAATAGTAAGGTTAAAGTTGTTGAATTAGATGAAGCCATCACTTTTGGCAATTGGTATGTTGAATAGTCAAAGTATGGTATTTATGTCACCAAGGCAAGGTAAACCTTCTGTAAAGATGAAAAATATTGTTCATGTAGAGAAACTTTGAGTAGAGTGGTCAATTTCCTCCAATCATGTTGACCTAATAAATTTTAATTTCTTCATTATTTTTTCTGTGGAGAGTGATGATATAGAATGGCCTATTCATCAACAATTTTTGTACTTGCATCTCCAAATTGTGTGTGTTGTTGATTATAGTTGACCAACTAATGATAATATAGCCTATGGCTATAACTTCCATATCCAATTTAGAATCCATCACAAAGAACCTTTTCCCTAATCTAGTTGTCTCATCCTCTATTTGACTTGTCAAGAGAAAGACAAATTCTAGAAAAAAAAAATGTATTTACTATTATTTTACTCTTATTCATATACACGTCAAAAATCTACTCACTACTACATACTGCCCAACTAAAAATGATACAGGGACTTGAAGACTAGTTTTCAAAGGCAAGTGAAATAGGGGGAAGTTGACTTCTAGAATATGTTTCTCTATCTTAAACTTACTAGGAATCTTAAATAAAATATTTCATTTTCAAAACAAGGAAAAGAATCAAGAACCTGGAATACAGTGACTATAAGCTGATGAAGAAGTGATCAAAAAATAAGTCTAGAGTTAGTATACCCCCACCTTGTCCAACTTCCTCTAAATTTTTTACATACAATGGGAAGCCATACCTGCAAGTAACAAGAACATAGATTGAATAACCATGGCACTATTTAGAAAAGCTATAAAATGAAAGATAAGCATATCATTGAGGAAATTGAAATAATTATGAAGTGATCATTCTTGGTTAGTTGGACAAAAGAACTAATGGTATAAGACTTTTTATGTAGAATATACAAAAGAAAATACAATGGTAGACTATAGTGGATTCAAAATTATCATAAACAAGATTCATTAGGCTTTTAAGTAACAAAAATAACTTAGGTTTTCTTTCTTCAAATTCTTTTATGAGAATAGATTCATTAATTAAACAACACCATAAAAATCTATGGCCATGACTAGCTTATCTATATCCATGAATAGTTTAATTTGCATTATGTAATTGCTAAAACCTAAACCATGACAAACCTAAACCATACACTTGTATCAAACTATGACACTTAAAAAGTGAGCCATAAGCACTTTCCAATTATTGCAAAATATTATTATGTACTATGAATGGTAACTACTAATCCATTTTTCCTTGTAAGAGAATAATATAATCATGTCTTAGTTAAATTATTGTTTCTTACATTCAATGTAAATAGGAAGAATAGCTATAACATAGTTTCTCAATGCATTAGGCAACACCCAACAGTTTCTTGATATCTTCCTACAAATGTAAGGTTACATATATTAGCCATTATTCCTATAAGATGTGTCATAAAAAAAAATAACCAATTTGAAAAGATTGTAAGTGCAATTTTCATAGAACAAATTGACAAAATAACAAAATATGATTTTCAAGTACCTCATCTTCAATAGAGATGTTGTGGGTGCATATCTATTAACTACATTTCCATCATTGTCAAACAAAAACCTAGTGAAGTTCTATTTTATGCTATCACCAAAAAATCCACCTTTGATTGATTTCAAGAACTTGTAAAGAGGGGTTGCATTACTACCATTGACCTCAACCTACATCACCAAAGTGCAATACAAACACAAAAGATAAAATGTAATAACTTTGTTTACTAGTTAAATGAAACTTGAAAAAAAAAATTCAATTACTTTACAATAGCATTGCCCCTAAAATATCTATTAAAGATATCTAATAAGAAATAATATGCTAACCTTGCCAAGAATGAGAAACTTTTCAATAAAGCGAGTACATGCCACCTCTATAATCTTCTCGTTATCACCTTCTTCTTGTCCACCAAACTAGTTGCAAGGGAAGGCTAGGATTTCTACTCCTATAGTTATCCATATTAATATTTATCATTTTCTTGACTCATATTATAGATTATTAGAACAAGCTAAGAACCATTTGTTAAAGTTGGTTTCTAGAAAATAATTTGATCACAAATAAGTTGTGTCCTACCTACTAACAATGGCTAAAACATTTTCAGAGATTACCATATTGTTATCAAGATTACCATTTTGTTGTCATTGATTATAATATTATTAAAAATATTTAAACTCATTAACCTATATTTTTTGAGTAGTGGTTTATAAATAATATTTGTCAAGCTATGATTTTAGTAATTGTGATGTTGAGACAAAAGGGAAAAAAATTCAAAACTTCATTCTAAAGATTTTAGTATTGCTATCAAAATTTAACCTATAATTTTTTATTAAAATTCATTGATTCAAGTTTTATAAACTCATCTCTTATGAGAATGAATGGCACATTTCACTTATTACACCTAGGTGATGTTCACAGAGGTGAATTGGAACTTAGGTTTTAAGATAAACTTTTGATAATAAAGAATTCTTGTCCAATCGAATGGGTAGAACATATGAGATATATTGGTTTGTGTTTTCTAAATTATGATTTAGAAAAACTTGTTGACCTATATTTAATAAATTGTGAAATGTAAAAACTCATCTCTCATGATCACAATAATATTCATAAAGATTATTTTTTCTTTAAACCTCATTCTAAATATTATACTATTGCCTCATTCTAAAGATTATACTAGTGCTATCACAGTACAATATATAGTTCTCATACAAAATCATTGATCTATATAAATTGTGAGTATCATGGTCTTAGATAAGGAACTTTGGCAGGATGCTAAAACTTCTTGATTCTCAACTTGAAAAAGTCAAAGAGCTTAATTTCTAATAACTACAAGTGAACTATTTTCTTGAGCTCTCTCACACCATCTAATCAAATCAAAATTATATAGATTCAGTATAAGACATTAGTTATTACAATTGGCAATATTGTGAATCTTAGGAAAAATACCAAATTTAGCTTGGCCACAAATAAGGGCATGTTAGGTTAAAAGTCTAGCCTGCCCATATTCTCTAACATAAAGACTCAAGTAGCTTGATTAAGACCACATGGACACATTATCATATCTTTTATGTTTCTTTTGTCCACAACCTTTCAAACAATTTCTCATATTTGTGGTTAATTTGAAATTTGATGAAGAGCCAAATTATGAAAATTTGATTTCACTTTTTAATGAATCATTGGTCCAAACCCTGTGGTCAGACCAATAAATACACATGGTGCTCTGGAGGTATGATTATTTCTATAGGAATATCAAACTTTGGAATGTTTAGGATCCTCTCTAACGTGATTTTAATTTTGGTGAAGGTTGTCTGCCAAGATGGTAAAAAGAGAGGGAGGTTAACTATGGAAGAAGATGGTGATGAGAAACCAAAGAATATACTATGGAAATAAAAATCACCCTCATTGATTTTGATCTAGAATTCAAATTGTACCCATGACACTAACAAAAGCCATCTAATGTAAACACAAACTAGACCCCTAAGCTAAATATAATATCACCAAAAAAAGTGAGATCCATAAAATTATTCTAAAACACCTCATCAAATTTAATTCAATGTATACAAAGTACAATTTGTAAACAATTCTAAAACATCTCATTAGATTTAATTCAATGTATACAAACTAGAAAAGTTTAAGAGTTTTTCAATTGAAGAACCTGCACAAATAATTGTTGAATTTACTCCAACAACAACTCTATTAATTAGTTATCAAATTTTGCACATATAAATTTACATTTTCCCAAGGAAGTAGAAAAGAGGTCTCAAATCTGATGTTTACCTGAGAAAACTAATAATTGAAACTCTTATTCTATATTTACATAAGAAAACAAAAACATTAGTTTCTCTTTCACCTTTGGAATTCAAACATTAATAAGAAAATGTAGTCTATAACTAAACAATTTGGAACAAAAAGAAAAGAAAAATTTGAAACTTGAAGCTAAAGTAAAGGTGAATCAATGGTGCCCAAAATCATCATCATATACAAAATATCAAAATAGTTTTCCACAGAGGAGTCTCTCCTACAATACCAATTTTGTAGGCATGAACAAATCTTCGAGGCTCCACATCATTGATGTTTTCCAACTTTGCAGGCTAGAATGATGGTCCTTCAAATACTTGCCAGACATGATTCTTAGAAAAGACTTTACTACATTCACATAATACCTAAGAGTGGTGATAGTCTACAACCCACAATTCATTCCCAACAAGATAAAATTACTTCTTTGACCTAAATTTATTGTTCAAATTAGGAACCTTGCCTAAAAAAGTCCAATCACCTATAGATTTATCGTACCCGAGAAGTTCTCTAGAGGGTTTGACAGTGGACCATTTTAACATGTAGAGCTCATTTTTTGACACAATAATAGTGAATCACTCGATGTCTCAAGGCAAGAATTCAGGGATCAAAGTCTATTGGTTAGTCCTGGGATCAAACCTCTTTGTAGCAAGGGGATGAGGACAGATAAACAAATGTTGCAAAATCTAAGAAATAATGAATCACAATTTTATTTTTTTCATTATGAACCTAAGTTGGTAAAAATTTTGACCAACTTGGACATAAAGACCAAAAAACAAAAAGGTACTGAACAACTCTCTACCCAAGTCAGTCAAAATTTGACCTATAATGTACTAGTGCTTGTAATAGTATTGAGCATTGATTTCATGTGTAATTTGAAGTATAAGACTAACACGTGCCATAAACATCTCTTCAACTTGGGTCAAATTTGCAAGCACTTGTGGTTGAGACCCATAATCCATATGGTTGAAAGTAGAAAATCTATGAATACCTCTCTGTTTTTGACACTTGTTGCATATAGCACCTTTAGAAGAACAATTAACTTTCATAAAAAGATATTATTCCTGGCATACATGACACATATTTGGAGTCTTCAAACTATTTATTTGATTCCTAAACTGCCTCTAAAATCTTATAAATTCAATCTCAAGAGGTCCATTTGGGTTTACAATATTTTCCATAGTTCCTTCAACATCATCATTCATTCCCAAAACATTTTCATGTTGTGGGGTTTTAGAAACTTGTTGTAATAAGGTATAATTTTCATTTTCAACATCCAACTAAATATTTGCATTAGGTGGTTGGTTGTATCTTTCATTTGGTTGGGCATCATTTACTTGATGCCCATGTTGTGCTTCATTTTGAAGAAGGATTTTTTGAGCATTCAAATGTCATTTATTCCTCTCTACATTTATTTCGTCTCTATGTTGAATTTCCAATTCTTCCACTATTTCTTTAGTCATTCTTCTAGCGTGCCTTTCTTTATAAACTTGGTTGTGCCTTGTCCTTTGTGCTTATCTTTGACTTACTATTATTCATTCTTGTTGATGTCTACAATAGTCTGTTTAATAGTGTCCATGATATTCTCTTTGGTGTTCTCTTCTTTGCTCCTCCAATTGAAAGTTCAACCTTGGTCTCACTATAGATAACTATATGAAATTAGAGTAAAGTTATGATAATAAATGAAGACATAGTTTTTTTATGAACTAATGTATTATATTATAAATTAAATAATTGTGTTTAATAAATGTATGTATATAGGTGGTGTATTGATATTGAAATATGTAGTTAAATATGATCCTTATAATTGTATTTAATTGTTGAAGATAACACAAATTTAGGCAAAAAAGAAGTACAATGAAATGAATAATATTTATAAACACTCACAATGCACAAGAAAAGGAGTGATCCAAAATTATAACAATGTGAAAGAGACCTTTTAGTTATATAGAGAACAATTACATATTGGTAAAATCTAAAAAATCTTCTCTCATTTACAATCCAGAAACAATGACACCAAGAAATGATATTCTCCTTTGTAAGGTCATGCATGTGAAAATAGAAAGGTCAAAGAACTAATCAATTCCATTTTCGAGGATTCCATTGGCCGTCTATCTAGTCCAACCTTGGCCGCAAGTTGGAACGTGAATATGGCTTTAAAGTTTCACTATCAGGAAAATACACTTCACAGAGAACTTCATGACTCAATGGGGTTTCAAATATAGCCTCCACAATCCCTCGCCACCAACAATCATTTTCTATAACTTCAACAAAGTCCCCCAAAGATATACTATAGGTAATGGAATGGCAAGTGGTAGGGGTCTAATACAGTGTATAGTAACCTACTCTACAAGTGGTTCTCTAGTCCATTTGTCCATAACAAAATCATTATACTAAAAATAAAACATTGGGTCATCTATATTTGGTACAATTCCTATTAGTGTGCTCTCAAACTAGGCATCCTGATACCCCTCTTTGAATGAGCACATTTCTACCTTCACGCCAATTAGGTCCTCTGTTTTATCTTCCTTAAATACAATTACAACAAAATTGATATTTCAATTAATAATTGTAAAATAATTGTAAAACAACCTATACAATAATATAAAATGTTAATCTAATCTAACTTTAATTGAAATATGATTACAACAAAAAAGATATTTTAATTAATCTAATCTTAATATTAATCTAATAGTAATTAAAAAAATAAGACACATTAGTATATTAACATTAATTTAAAAAAGAATAAATAAACATTTATATGATCATTAAAAATATACTATTAAAATAATTGATATTGTAGCATTGATTTTCGTTATATGAAAATAGAAAATGTAAACTAACATCAATCTAAAATAATTAATCTTCTTCCTTTCTAAACCCATCTTCGTAGGATATATTATATGTATTTCCTAAACAAACAGATTTAGAAAGGAAGAAGATAAAAATACATTAACATATTAATTTACAATTTTATTTTAAAAAAAAAAATTTAAATTTTTTTTGATAAGATGACATTGCCCTTTGCATGTAATTTTAGAAAAGCTAACCTAACAACAAAATTCATAACATACAAATTCTAAATGTTAATGTAACGAGTGACATGCATATACATATTATAAATGATTTTTTTTTTAAAATATATTAAAAAAATTCATATGGAGCCTCCATATGTAAATTTAGAAATTGTATCCTATCATTAGTTTAAAAAAATTATATTTGAATTGAAAACATAAAGCAACATTAATATAAACAAAGTTGCATCTATAATCTGAAATCTATTTGCATGTATTCTTGATCAAATGCACGTTGGAATAAAAAATCTAATGTTATATTGGTCACTTCAACAAATTCTAACATGCATTCTAACATTAATATAAGATTTATGTATTTGATTTTTACAAATGAATAAAATATTTAAATCAAAATAGAAGCCCTTGTTTTAAAAAATCTTAACATAAAATTCTAAGTAAAGAATGTTTTTAATCAAGTTGTAAATAATTTTTTTGAAATTAGAAACAAATATTATATTTCATACTTTGATTTAGATCATTTTATTTATGATGATTTAAAACATTCTATTTATCACACAACATCTATTATATTATGATTTTAGCATTTATTCTACTTTAAATAATATTCTATTTTTAACAATTTAGTTAAAATAATATATTTCAAAATATTCTATTCTATTTTTGTATGATAACAATAATATATATTTTTTGGGTAAAGCATATATGGATTAAAAAAAAAACAATAATAATTTTTTTAATTGATTTATTTGTTACTTTCATTTAAAAAGCATTCTATTTTTTACGTATTATTTAAAATAATTTATTTCAAAATAGTATATTTATTTGTATGATAACTAAACTCATTTTTCCTCTATTAGAATGTAAAATAGTCTACAACTAATGATTTAAAACATTCTAATTACTGAAATAATAAAGTTTTTTCAAAAAAAAAAAAGATAAGAGGCATACTTGTATTCTAAGTGAAAAGGTTTGTCTCCAACAATTAAAAGTAGGTGTCCAAGTTCTCTAACTTCTCTGTAGAAATGAGTGATCTGAAATTTAATTTATATAGTTTATTTTGCAAACCAAACTAAATTCAAATAAGATGAAATCCCTCTCCCCAAAATATAGTAGGCAAACCAAATAAATGTCAACAATAATTAATCTTCATTTCAGCCCACTTGTTATTCAAAGATATATCTGACATTTTATGCATGTCTCACATACAAGTATACATTTTGATAAAACTAATTAAATCTTGAATAACATTAATTAAAAAACATAGTGTTCATGATAAGATGCTTACTAACAATTCAATATACGTTAGACACAAGTGTTCTTTTAAGTACCAAAATTTGCACCCGATATTGAACTGAATGAGTTCAGTAATTTTGGTATAACATGGGAATCACTTCTACGTGGGACATGCAAAAGAAGTGAGACTTCCAATTTTTAGGGCGGTTCCTGTCAGATGTTTCACTAAAACTCAGGAACTTTCTGAGAGAAAGGGATAGAAAGATAATGGAAAATAAAACTAAACTTATGGTGATGCACCTAAAGTTTGAAATAATGATGTTCAGATAAACTTTAACACTTGAAACCCAAAAGATCAGTAATAGATTCACACAACTTGCCTCTGTGATGCATGCACATCAATATTTTGCAAAAAAAATTAAATGCATACTTGCTCAGTAAAGGAAAAGATAGCTTTCACAATAATGAACTTATAACATTCATGTAAGATAATCTACAACTTGCACATTACACTTTTATAGATTAGGTATAAGAGTGAGACAAAACTGAAGGAAAATAAGAATTTCACTAATAGCTTGATCGAATCACATTAATACACAACTCCATAATTAGAAAGGATGTGATACAAATCATCTAGAAATGGTCTCCAAGGTGGTCTCTCTCTATATATCGTCAACTGAGTTACAAAATAATACAACAAAAATGCTCAAAGGATCCAGAATAAGTCACAAAGAGCCCAAAATTGCATAACTCGAAACTCCACAAAAATGAGTTGCAAAACTCATTAAGTAGAAACTCAAACTCCATCTCTTATGGTTGAATCCAACCAAAATGGCCAAAAAAATAGGAGT
The DNA here is from genome assembly GCA_028749045.1 of Cupressus sempervirens. Classification (NCBI taxonomy): domain Eukaryota; kingdom Viridiplantae; phylum Streptophyta; class Pinopsida; order Cupressales; family Cupressaceae; genus Cupressus; species Cupressus sempervirens. Next base: position 500,927,122 of record CM053783.1, read on the forward strand.
CAAAACTACTTAAAAGAAGCCCTCCACTTGGAAAAAGTCACTCCATCAAATAAAGAATCCCTCAACTCATCAAAAATGCCCCTAAAACGCTCCTATTACTCATAAATGGCTTCCAAATAGTTGGAGGAAGTCAAATTCAACCTTCCTTAATACACTCCGCTTGTCTTCAAACAACTCAAACTTACCCTTAGAAACTCCTAGTCATTTACATCTGATTTGAATTCAAAATTCAAATCTCCCTCTTAATTGTTATATTGTTACATCAGACATTCAGTATTGATTAGTTTTTGATTAAGTAAAATAGGATTTACCGGGATCTTGAAACCCAAAAGTTTTTACAACATATTTGAAATAGAAATATTTAAAAAAGTCCAGCTACAATGTATCTACTTATCAAAAGCCAAACCCAAACAATAGGCCCACGACTAGGAAACAAAAAATCAGCTACATTGGAAAAAGAAAAAACTAGCTACAGTAGGAAAAAACAAAACAACAAGAAAGCACTAACTATTAGTTCTCTCTATCAAGAACCTGCAGGGTCTCTGCAACTTCATTGGTCTTTCAATTGTCCGCATCCTCCTGGTCCTGGTTCTGAGCATCCGTCGGATCCTTGGTTTCTTTTGAATTATCCTCAACCTACCTAATGTCCAAGCTAGCCCTCTCCATCTTTTCCCTACCAAATTTAGCACTCATCAATGATTCACCCAGACTGTTAATGTTCTCATTTAGGGCATTCAATGTAGTGATCCCCTGATTAGCTAGGTTCTAATGAGAGAACTCCATCCTTTGGACTCTTTGTTCAACCTTGGTGATTCTATGCTCTTGGTCAGCATTGTGTTCCTGGACGTTGTAGTGTTGTTGGCTTCCATCCTAGCTTCTCTTCTCTTCATTGTGCCCCTAGTCGCTGCTGGTTTTTTGGCTTCCTTCCTGACTTCTTTTCCCCTTAAGGTCTTCAATTTCATAGAACAAAGATTTGATAGACCAAAAATTGTCTATCATGTTGTTCTTAGCATTGTTCAAAAGGTTAAGCCCAGTTTCCCTCGCATTATTAGAGATAACGACCAATGCAGGGTCAATGAGTTCATCATAGTGGGCTTTCCCATCATTGTCTTCCATCACTTGCATATTCATCAACTCCCTGACTATCCCCAATTTTGCAATATTTGAATTAAAATTCCTCCAAGACCTCCTCCTGTTTTTCATTATCACCTCCCCACTCTCTTTCCCCTAAAATTTCTATCTTCCCCTTAGACAGAGAGGTAGTGGGGCCAAGACCTGGAGTCTCAGGAATGTGGTCATTGGTTTCATCCAACAGTAAAGCCTCATCTGCTTTCCTTTTCTTGGGATTCCCTGACATGTCAGCTAAATCCTCCTCCTCCTTTTCACTTTCCCTCCCCTTCTCTTCCTCCTTCTTATCATCCTACCCCTTCTTCTCTTCCTCCAAGTCTATATCCTTATCATCATCATTATCCTCCTCCTCCTCATGAGGCTCAGGCTTGGGGGGAATGGGGGGTAAGCCTCTGGGGCTATTTCTGCAAGGAATGCGGGCAAAGGGAGTGACTTTCTTTTCTTCCTTGGGGGCTTTACCTTTAGAGGAAGCATTGTCCTCTTCTTCTGAATTTATGCTATGCACATCCTCAAAATTCGAACTCCCAGTTTCCTCAAATGAACACCTAGTATCACCAAGGTATTTTCCCCTGGTTTGAGTCTTCAGATACTCATAGACCAGGAGGAGTAATCCCTCATGAAGGGATGGATTAGTGGTAGGTTTCCTCTTAAAACCCTCGATACCCTTGCTCATGGAGGTGAAAAGATAAAAAGGAAAAGAGATTTTGATTCCATCCCTAAAGTGATTAAGCATAACAAAATGATGTGTTCTGATCCTATCAATTTTGGGGTCTAGAGAAATATATTCAATGATAATCCTTAGGACATACCTCCATAGCTTTTTAATTGACTCCATCTCGTAATACATCTCCACCTTGACAAGCTTATTCATCTCCTTTTCATCCTTCGCAAAAACCTTGACAACATTTGTCAACATTTTCTTGTCTTTGAAGAAGTTACTCCCTTCCAGAGGGATCTTCACAACCCGAGCTATCAAATCCGCATTGACATGGTGGGTGACCCCATCGATTTTGACTCACCCATTTTTCTAGGAATCCACCATAATCTTGGTGATGCCTGCATCAAATCCATAGAGCTTCTCTAGGAATCTAGTGATTCTGCCCTTTGGTTTCTTCTTCTAGTTCTCGACCTCCCCCGATGGCTCCCTCCTACTTCTCTCCCCTACCACGGTTTCCTCAAGTTCAATAAGCCCCCACTTGCTCATTGTTTGCTTACAAACCTTGGCCTCCTTCAAAATGCAAAACTCGAAAACATTTTTGTTCATTATTGATTAGTTGATTTATAAAATATGAACTAAATAATAGTAATTTTATCTTTAAATAAGTACAACAAAGATAATAACATATTGACTAACATAGCAATATAACTTAAAAGAATGAAGTTGTATAACTTTTTTAATAAATATAAAAACTTTCTCAAATTCATATGGGTGGACTTGATATGAAATTACAATATGATGGAGAAATACATACTAGCACTTGCACCTGTAAGAGGTTCAAGGGATAAGCTGGTAGAGTATTTTATGAATATTATCATTGTCTGCATAGATCACTAAAGGGTTCAACATATTTTTCTTATGATTTATGAGATTTTTGTTCATGAAAAAATAATGACCAGGGTGGTCTAAAAGTTCTTCACAACAAAGGTATTTTTCGACTCCAGTTATCTCTATGGGATTTTCACAAAACTTATATTTTCAACTTCCCAAGTTATCATTTTCACAAAGCGTGTATTGTTGATTTGATTAACTTTTGCATTTTATGTGAGTTTTTGACATGTTTTTGAAGTGATATAAAGCCCATTATAATTTTCTTGATTAAGTTATGGATGTGATTGTGTAAAAATAATTTATTAGCGATATTTTACATTTTAATAATATTGATTAACTTATGGATATAATTGTGTAAAATAATTTTATTAGCAATATTTGGAAATATACATGATTCATCATCAGTGCGAAAACTTTCAAAGTTTGGGTTTACTTTTAAAACTTTTTCATCCTATGATGAATTAAAATAGAAGATAAAAAAGTAAATGGTGTGCTAATGAATTGCATAATGTTTGTCTCTATGGCCTCAAAGACCTTCAATTAAGCTTGTTGGTATGTTGAGATAGGCTCATGATGGGGCAACACCAAAAACGCTACGAGGGATGCTACCTTACCCTCCATTGAGTAGAAAGTTAGAACTACCATTGAGTTTGGTAAATCTTGTAACTATATTGTTGAATATTTTTCCAATAGAGCATGTTTTAAAGGATACATTTATTTATTCGATCATTATGAATGAAACTATATTGTTTTCAATTCCTTTTATCTTTTTAGCTTTATAAATTTTTAAGTTAAAATTAATTTTCCAATTCTTAAAAACATTTTATTAGATAATATTTATTTTCTTATAAAGTATTAAAGTTTCAAATCATTGATTATAATAAAAATAATAGAAGATAAAAAAGTAAATGGTGTGCTAATGAATTGCATAATGTTTGTCTCTATGGCCTCAAAGACCTTCAATTAAGCTTGTTGGTATGTTGAGATAGGCTCATGATGGGGCAACACCAAAAACCCTACGAGGGATGCTACCTTACCCTCTATTGAGTAGAAAGTTAGAACTACCATTGAGTTTGGTAAATCTTGTAACTTATTGTTGAATATTTTTCCAATAGAGCATGTTTTAAAGGACACATTTATTTATTCGATCATTATGAATGAAACTATAGTGTTTTCAATTCCTTTTATCTTTTTAGCTTTATAATTTTTTAAGTTAAAATTAATTTTCCAATTCTTAAAAACATTTTATTAGATAATATTTATTTTCTTATAAAGTATTAAGAGTGAACTTTTATGTTGGTTAATATTATTTATTATGAACTTTTATAATAAATTTGTTTTGTATTTGTCCAAAAATAGACTTAAGCAATGAAATATTTCAAATGCTTTTCTAAATAAGTCACCTTAAATCATACATACATACATATAAAGAGGATAAACAAATTACATAAGAAGTTTTGGTTTAAAAGACAAACTACACAACAAATCAACAGCCAAATCAACAACCAAAATAAAACTCTAGACAACAACACAAACATCCTAGAGCTAATCCACCAAATTTGGGAATGCTTGGACTGCCTTACTGCATCTTCAATGTTGGCTAAAATTCATCATGTTTTCCAATATTATTTTTGAAGATTCCCACCAGGCTGGTGTAGTGAAGTGGGCATGTGAAGGCCCCTTGGAAACACTAATCATAGTTTAACATTCCCTTTGTCTATACGAATAAGATGCTCCAAATCTAAAAAGTTAGTGACATAGATGTCCATGCCTATAGAGTCTAGGTTAATACCATTAGAACCACAATTCGCGAGAAGGTTGGCTGTAGAATTCCCTTCCTTGAAGACATGGCAAATATGATAGATTTCAAATGTATCTAACATATTCCAGATATTAGACATGACATATCTGATTCTCCAGTTAAGAGTGTTTCTATTAATGCAAGCATTAGTGATTAGAGTAGAATCGCCTTCCACTTGAATCTTTTGTAGCCTCAATTTTTTTGCAAGAATCAAGCCATGGGATAAAGCATAGACCTTAGCCATATTATTCATACCTAGAGGCAAAGGAAGGCACTTAAATGCGACTAACTCACCCAAATGATTTCTGTAACAAATGCCCTATCTCAACTTTGCCTAGATTTCCCTTAGAGGAACCATCAAAATTTACTTTAATAAAATCCATAGACAGAGGCTTCCACCTAATATGTGATCTATCGATCTTATTATTCACTAAGGATAGAATTATGAAAGGGGAATGACGATATATTTCCACTCCTTAAGGAGCAAACTATCCCAATGAGTAAAGTTGTAGTTACTAACCTTTTCTTTCACATGTGCATTAACCACCTTTGAGATAGACTTTTCTAGTCCTTTAACCACCACTTCAATGGGAGAGCTCACACTTCAAAATATCCATTTATTACGCTCCCACCAAATTGCCCACACCACTAATGCAGGAGTACATTTCTAGATAGATGCAAAGAAAGATTTTGAAAATATAGTTGGCCATGAATCAAATAAGTTCCATAACTTATTTGGAAGAGGCATAGATATGTTGAGCTTTGATATCATTAATATATTAAATTAATTTAAAATTATATTTAAAACTTTATTGGAGATTGTTATTAATTTCAATAAACTAGTTATTTAATCTTTAACAATTTAAAAAATATATATTATTTTTCATTTTTAAAATTTATTTTTAAATGCTTGAGAATATTTCTATTAATAATCGGTTAAAAACTTTCAATAGTATATATATATATATATATATATATATATATATATATATATATATATATATATATATATATATATATATATATATAATTTGAAATATTTTAATTTTTAGAAAAAATATATTTTGATTCAATTAAATCTTAAATAAATAGATTTATTCTAGATTATTGATGAAGTTGACCGAAATTAAAAATATATATTTGGTATTATAATTTTATAAATAATAAAAAATATTAGTTCAAATCTAATAATATTAAGTAAGTTGGAAATAAGATATTTTTGTTTGGAATAAAATTTAAATAATGAATATATTAAGTTATGTAAATACTATTTAAATTTTTATTAGAATAATAGTTATTCTCTAGTTTAAATTAAATTATCGAAAATATTTGAATTGCTCATATAAATAATTAAATTAGATTATAACATTTATTTTTAAAAAATATTAGAAAATGTTGAACATTTTTCTTGACTAATACTACAATTTTTATTTTTATATGTAAAAGTTAAGATTTTTTTAATTTTTAAAATTAATTTAATCAACCGTCATAAACCATCTTGAAATGTTCTACCCAAATTTTCAACAAAGTTTCAAAAATGTTCCACTTAAGCTCACAAACATTTTGTCAATCTTAATCTTTCATATAAACAATTGGCCAAATCTGAAGTCAACAGAATATAAAGATCAAAGGAGCACGCAAAGACAAAGAGAGAAGGAAGAATTATTTGGAGGATGCCAATGAAAACTGAATAACTCAAATGAAACTAAGAGAACAATATTTGCCACGTCACATGGTAGGATATTGTAGGATAGACGTGTTTTATATTGGTTGATTTTTTTTCTAGTGGGGGTGGAACAACAAGGATAGAATGAACGATTTTGTCAAACAAAAAAAATTAGCTAAACAAGTCAAAAGAATCAACAATTTTACAGGCAAAAACCATGTGAGATAAAAAAATAACACCAGTTTGGACAAATTGTTGGAGTTAATGTTCCAACTAGTCAATAAATAATTGTTGCACATGGCAAACCTTGATGAATTGTTGGCAACACAAGTTTAGTTCAAGTGTGAGTCAAAGAGTTCTAGTTTGAATCAATTTCTTATTGTAGATGTGTTTGAGTTAGGTGTCCATAAGTTTTAGTTAGTTGTCAAGTTTGTGTGTGTTGTCAATCATGAAGTAGTTTGTTGTCAATCTAATTAGTAGTCATTTAGGAATGTTGTTGGGTCAACTATTGCATAAATTTGCATCTATTATTCAATAGAATAACAAGTTGAAAATTCTTTCTTCTCTTCTTTTTTAGTATTGCTCTATTTTTTCAATACAAATACCACAAGTTTGGATGTGAGACATGGTTTGAGTGTGAGACACTAAATTACATTTATGATAGGAGGTTCGTTGGATAATCCTATCGACTTAATAAGGAAAAGTTCAAAGGTCATTTGGTCATTCAAATAGAAATTGAAAAGAACAAGAACTTTTAATAGAAACCCTAGCCGTCAAACTTAGGAAAAAATAGAATTTTTAGACTGTATTTGGCGTTCAATCTACAAAAATTTTGGTTTGAGCTAGTTGCCATAAGTTGTTGTTGTTCGTCTTGGTCTCTTTATCATCATGGAGGTATTTTAAGGTTATCTTGTGTCTTTTCTTGAGTCTTACGGGCCTGGTTTGATGGCATTTTCAATGCCATTCTAAAGGCTTCAGTTGCTATGTTTTGGAGTATCATCTTTGAGCAAATGTGGCATGAATTTAGGGAATTTTAATGCCATGACTGGGTCTGATTGATGAGTCTATTGATAATAGTTTTGTGTTCTCTTTTCAAACAAATTTTTGCTATGACATTCTACACTTCTAGGCTACTAGTTTGATTTGGTCTTTGAGTTTGAAAGATGGAACGAAACATGACAATGTTTTGCTGAAAATGTGGCTCTTTTGCTGCATTTATTGGAGTTCTCTTGTATCTTGGGTGCACAAAAATGTACAAACGTGGGTTCCAGTTGTAAGTTGTTTTAATAAATTTGTTGCATACCCTTCTTTATTTTGCTCAAGCTTTGATAAAAGAAAATAGAAACATGGTCATCTAATGTTTGTTGCTCTCTGGTTGAATCTACTACCATGAGTATGCTTGATGTTGACTTTGATCTCTTTTCTCTCCTGTAGCTTTTCATCTTTTATGGCCGATGTAACATATTTCAACACGGTCCCTCTTACTTGTATTATGCTATTCTGAAAGTGATTATTTATATTGTATCTCCACTCTAGTGTTAGTGAACATATTTGATTCAGCTTCATTGATTCTCACTTCATTCTTTATTTTTATAACTTCTCAAACTACAAGTAATTGTGCCAAGATCTTTTGTATTTTAAGTAATATTGTTTCCAGGACACATTTTGAACTCTTTGCCTTAAGCCTTCTTCACTTAGCTTCATACATATCTCATATATCATCATACCGTGCTTATATTGAGATACAACACATTAAAATGCACAATTGCAAATAACACTTTGGAGCATCGCCTATGCGAGAGCAATTTGCAAACTGTAATGAACTTTAAATAATCAACTTTTATAAATATTGCAACATGAACTGCCACTTGGAAAATTATAAATCATACTTTTGATGTTTGTTGTATACTTCTTGCTTTTTTGAGTAGTCAACATTGAATCTGGACATTGTTGATGTAAAAAGTCACACTTCACATTTTATCTAACATAACATCATTTGCAACAGATGCTATATTCTGATTTCAATTGACATACATTGTTGGTTGTATGCCATGTTTTCTTGCTTGACTATAATAGACTTCAGCTTTATAACTTCTTGAAGTTTACTAGTATCATTCGATACAAATAGTTATATAGCTCCTTTCATTTGTTGTAATAGTTATAGCTTCCATTCAACTTTGAGTTTCAAACATCTTCTTATGAGCTTCACTGTCATAGAATCTCTCGTCTTCATCTTTTGTTGAAAACTCTACGAAGATAAATCTGCTCACATTATTGAAATGCTACTCCATCTTGTTGTCATATATTTGCTTGTTATGCACCTTTAGTGGTATCAATCATTATTTCTTTGTTCTATTCTTTTGATAAGCTTCTTCGATCTTATCTTTTATAGGCATGTTGAGCTCAATAACCTTCATGGGAGTCTACAGTTATATCCACATACCTATGAAAGATAAGATTTTATATAGGAAACAAACATGCTAGCAATAATAACTTGATATGATCATGATTGCCTCTTTATGCTGGTATCTATCTCTATTTTATGCGAGTGCATGATATGACAGTACCATAGAATGTTAAATCATGAGGTAAGGTGCTTTCATCATTGCTTAGATCCATTGGATCTAACACATCTTCTATATGTATGCAAGACTCAAAGACTTGGAGGAGATGCAATTTGGGGCAACAAACAAGTGGGATTAGTGATATTCAGTACAACCAGTCATTATAGGCAATGACTGGTGCCCTGTGACCCTCTCTCATTCTATGTTCTTTGCACTTCCACAAAATAGAGACACATATCAATAGATTAGAGGCTATTCTCACAACCGATTGTGTGAGAGCATTTACTTTCAACATTTTCATTTTATTTTGCTAGTTGTAAATATTAGTTGTATCTTTAATTTGATGAATATAGATGACATTTTTGGTTTTACTATTTTTCTCTTAATGAAACATAATTTGTAGTGTAGGCCAAAAGAAAATATACAAAAAAATATGCACCTTGTATAAACACTTGCAATGTTTAAAACTAAATTTTAATGTGTAAAAATCGAAGAACATGTTTGTAATAATATGCTTAAGATATCTTAGAGATATATTATATGTAATTGATCACAATAGCATTCAAGTGCATCAAATGCAACTGGTCATAATAACATTGCTTACTCCATGAATACATAAAAAATAACTCATCATAATTTAATTACAACAATCCACATATAAATCAAAAGAGATTGCAATATGTTTAAAATAATCCAAACAATACATTTGTTCATAACACCATGCTTACAACAATTAAAAAATTGAAAAGAGAGAACAAAGATGTTGAGGTATAAAGTAATTGGAAGGCAAAAAGATAAACCAAACCACAGATACCCAATGTTCCAGAGATTATCGAGAGATAAAATTTCCCACTTTTTGGACTCATGAAACAACAAAGATCTCATAAATAATGCACACAGTACTCTAAACCTTGTCTTTTGATGGACCACTCTATGATTGCTAATCTACTAATCAACCAATTCCAACACAACAACCATTACCAACATAGGTATTAAGCACGACAATCCCCAGTATGACAACCATCACCACCCCTAACAATCAAGGAAAAAAAATTGCTACAAACTTCAAACACATTTCATCAACTGAACCCACCCATTAAATCACAAATTTTCCTCAAACATTGATACAGTATGTCCTATAGAGCAACCACAATGCTTAAATTCAAAATGGTGCATATTGAGAGAAGTTATGAAATTTGTAGATTTACCTTAGCACTGATAGTCTTGAAGTAAGAAATGGTCTGCAAATGAAAACTGGAATAAGTAAATTGAATAAAAAATGATAGCAGGTTGAGATTGTTTGATCCAATGTCCAATAGAAATCAACTCTCGCCATTTATAATATAGATGTGCAAACGACTTCAAAAAATTTTAACGTATTGCATGTTGCGTTGTTGGATTACCTACATGACCACACTATCTGACTAAATTATATAGTGTAGATAAAAAAAATAGAAATGAAGTATTAACATGTTAAAAAAAAGTGAATCGCCACATAATGGAACGAGAAGAGCTTACAAACTAATTGCTACGCGTTGCAACATTTAGTTTTCTTGTTTGGAAAATTCTTCACACCAACCATACTAATAAACCACGTTAACATTGGCTTTTCATATTACTATTACCGATAGTCAAATATTAGATTCATCTAGTGACTTAATATATGTTGCTAGATATTATATTAGATCCCTCTTGTTTAATTTAGATTCTAAATGACAATTGGTGATTAATTTTGATATTATTTAATAAATTTTTATCCTATTTTTTGGGAACTATAATGTCGGATCTATTATTTTGGAATGACAAAAAACATTTCATTTCTAACTGCCTTCCATTGTTTTTTATTAGCATGACATATTCCTTAGCATATTCTCGTGCTGAGAATTCCTACTGCCATTGTATATGCCTCTCGACATAATAATATAAGATAAACCAATGTTAACATCAATCCAAGAAACCATTCATTCATTAATCTAAGAAAGTTTTTAAATCAATATCAATCATGTAAAGAACTATAACACACAATTTGTTTTCTAGAATATTAAATGATTTATATGGCAGCATTGTCCTATGCATTAATTTTGTTTGAAATACAATGACGTAGAATCAAACTATTTATATCAATCTCTAAATCTAAAACGAAAAACAAACAGATAAATCTAAATCTAAAACTAACCCAAGATCCAAAATCCAATATCTAAATGTAAATATAAATCTAAACATTAATCTAACTACAAAAAATAACATGCAAATCTAAATCAAAACACTATAGCTAACATGTAAATGCAAATAAATCTAAATTCTATATTTTGAAGGGTAAGTTGACAAATCTACAATAGGAAAGTTTCAAGGCAAATAGTTAGGATTTGGGTTTCAAAGGAGCTAGGATAAAGGTACTTTGATAAAGAAAATCCCATTAACTTGAAAGTCTAGTAACTTTGCACAAACTTAAGAATTTCAATAACCGAAATCCCTAGACTTGGACTTTTCAAGATTTTTCATGATCCAAGGGACTTCGATTTTTCAAGATTTTTCATGATCCAACACATTCATAAGGATAAAAGAGGTGACAAAGGAAACTCTTGGGCTATTTTGACAAAGGGAAATGTGACTTAAATTATCTCAAATTTTTTAACATGTCGGGTTAACACAAGGTTACTATAACAAGGTGTATCAAGACTTCAATTTTTACATTATTTTTTAGTGAAATAAGGCTTTAACTCCTTCAGTAGCTCACAAAGAATAGGATAGGATTATTTTGTTGATAAATGAACATGCTTTACCTTTTCTACCAAGGCCATGGTGTCTAATTCAAAATTTGGCAAATCTAAACAATTACATCTTTCATGGAATGCTATGATCTAATGGCAAGAGTACAAAATATAAGTCCTTTGAGTCTTGATAATAGAGTTTTTTTTAGCAAGCCCTCACTTATTGATGCAAATCTCAGTTAAATAATGCTAAATTAATTAATAATAATCTAAATCTAAATCAAGATTGAAGGCAAATGATAAATGAAAGAGGAATACAAGTTATGCTTGGTTCTTAGTCAAATTCAAGTCATAAATGTTGAATATTGGGCTATACATTATGCCCAAAAAATGAATCTTGAAATCAATAACTATATTTGCACTTCTTAGATTGTAATGCTTCTACTTTGTGATTTGAAGACTAATCAAGGATGAAGTTCTACAATTTTGTTTATGGGCACATATGCACCACATAATTTACTCTACTAGGGTCTACATTATCAACCAATCATCTTCACTAATTCTTGTTGCTAAGAAAGATGTGCTTAAAAATGTCTTTAGGGATTTTGGTGTAGTGACAAAATCACGAGAGTGACACCACAAACATAGATTATATAGAACATCCAAGTGTAGTATAATTATTGCAATGTTATTTGTTATGTTGCACTTTGATAATGCTTGATATTTCTATGTGATTTCCACTCATTGACAATCCTTACAATATAATAGATGTAGATTAGGTCTTGTCATTAAATACACAATCCAAGGCATAAGATTTGGAACATTAAGCATGTAAGCTAATGCCCAAGTTAGAATTCTTAAAAGAGATTGCCTAAAATGGTAGGAAGAAATATTTGAATTGGGAAGGACTATATTCTGAGTTTGTTAATTCCTACGGGTAGAATCACACCCTGAATCCAATCCAAAGATGTGATCCTAAACAATTAGGGATTGCACAAGGTGAATGGAGGAATTATTTCAGGTTTTATTTCCACGTATGTGTAGACAAGATCAAAATGGATGTCAGCATAATGTATTCAAAGACCAAAGTGAGAATAAAATACGGAGATAAATGGGAGTGTCAAGAAAATTGTAGAGCCTCTTGCGGTAGATGGTCCCATGGACAATTGCACCTTTAGCCTCATTGAGCAGTTTAAGATATGCATTTTCTGAATTTCTTTTATGATATATAATTTCTCCATTTGGCAATGAAGTCTATTAAAGCAAGTTGATGCTGCAAAATCAGTTCTCCTCTCCAAGGGTTGTGCTCACAACCTATCCTAAAAATAGTTGCTCTAGCTAACAAGTTCAGATTCCATTTTTGGCAACAGCAGTTAGATTTCATGGCACACAATGAAAACAAGAGTGATGATACATTTCCACAGTGCACCTTAATAGTACAATTGCACTGCTTCATATGAAAATATCTGAACAACGTAAAAGTGTTTTGAAGATGAATCTAGCTAGAATTGCCAAAATTATTAAATATGCCGCATATTGGGGTGATGGGATTTCATTTAATGTTAATAATCTCCCTCTCTCTACATGTAATGTAAAATGTGTATGACAATGATATCAATGTTGTAAACTTGATCTTAGTGTCAGCAGTGCGCCGCCATTATGCTTGATAATTGAGTTCATATTGCCAAATTCTATTCAGAGCAGCTCAGAAATCTGCAACAAGCATCCAAGATTTATTTATTCATTAATCTCATCAATAAGAGTTTTCTTCAGTCTATAAGAACAAGTGTGAAGAGGTTCTAAACATTATAAACTGCACAATAAACCAAATACTAACTTCTTTTAATCCAAGTACTTTCAAATCAAAGCTAAATATGCAAGGAGAAATTGAACTTACATGAATTGGCATTTCTTCAATTACAAGGCTGCATCCTTCTTCAATATTTTTTAGGCTTACTACTTCTCCTCCAACAACCATATTTATAACAACGGCCCCTGAAGGAGGTCAGTTTACCATCACAATCAGTAACATATCAAATAAGTTTCCAAGCTCACTGTCTAAATAAATAACATAGAAAATAATTTTCCAAGTTATTCAGAGTGAAGAAATAGTTCTAAATAATGAAATTCATTAAATCATCAATCCTATATGCTAAATGAAAAACATTGTTCACATTTTTCAGGATTTCACTTCCCTAAATATTGAAAAGGTTCTCCCTATTTACACTCCTTTTAACAATCTCTAATGCATCCTTCCAATCTATCATAATTGGTGATATCAATCTTATGACTCCCTATTTTAACTTTGAATCTTTGTAATCTCACTGAGACATGAAGCAACTGCGAGTCTAACATCTTTATGTGGATGTTCCATAGACTTTTGTTGGACCAAAGCAAGCATTTTGGGCTGCAAAGCCTAATTCAGAATCCTACAATTTGATTGATCAACTTTAGATAGATATGAATCCAATTCTTCTAATTAAACCTTCACAGAATCTAATTGTAAACCAATCAGATACAACCAATTCCTTACTTCCTTTTTCTTTTTGCAATACCCGTAGTTGATCACCATTGAATGTATCATCAAATTCTTGTGAGAAAAGATTTCTTTGCAGATTTTTCATTATCTTAATTTTCTGAATTTCACAACTTTTGATGTATTTTTCCATAGGTTGAAAAATGCACAAAAAGGTCCTATTACTGGAATATGCTGCCCTGTTTCACTCTTCCCCTTCCAAGAGTTTTTTCAAACAGGTATTTGTAAATGTGGGATAGTTCAGTTGCCAATTTATGAGTTCAATTTTGAATGGTCTTCTATGACAGATTTGCAGATACAGTGTGTCTCGTACTGTAAGAGACTTTACAGTAGATAGAAAATTTCCCCCTATCACATAAGACACAACTCTGATGATACGGTATTCATTTTGTCTTATCGTGCATATAAATACTGCATAGAAACTCCCAACTGTCATGAAAACAATCTCCATGGGTGGTACATGCTCTGTGTCATAAACAGAGTTTCATCTGAATACATAACATTGGTTGCTATATATGCTTCCATATTTCTCCATATGTCTCTTGTGAACATCTTCTTCCACTATCCTATTGATAATTTTTGTAGTACTGAGAAATCCGGAAATTCTGCCATGGTTCTGCTGCACATACGATCATCTGCAATAACAGAGAGCACTATTAGATTAATGAATAATAATGCAATTCCAAATCCTTTGCTTTGCTGGAAGAGAAACAATTCACTATTCATGAGGACTGAATATCTGGGAATGATTGCTGATAGCCATCATGTTTATCACACGATTCTCAAATCGTTGCTACTTCTTCCATGCCTTGATAATAAGTTTTGTTTGGACATTACTCTCAATAATTTTCACTACTGCATTTGAAAAAACACTCGCATCCTCAGGCACACCACTGAATAGCCCTGCACGTTTTGGGGGAACCCAGACAAAGACATATTAAAAACACAGCTTGTATCTTGTGAGTTTCAGCATCAAAGCTTTAACATCACTTGGTCATCTTTTCTTGAAGTTCTGCAAGTCTTACAGTTCTGAAGTAAGACCCCTTTTGGCTACTTTCTTACATTGGTAAAGTGCTAGGTGTAGTTGCTGTCTATATTTTTAATAGTATTCCTGTAGGAACTTGAATCAATACAGTCCCTTTCCAATCCCTTTCTATGGATCAAGAAGCAGGCTGGGAGCTTATACCTGTGGACATACAGATTCTTTTTATCCTGATTGATCAACCTCCTTTTCCTCACACAATCAAAACAGTTGGTTTCATCCTACATATGTTCCTCAAACTCTTTCATATATGTAACATACTTCAGTCAAGAAAATATGTGGAATAAATCATTCTACTTGCATCTTCAAACACCAATCAGGCTGATATAATCTAAAACTCTTTCACAGGCAAAATCTTATCTTGTACACATATAATTCTATGCTACAAATTCTGCCTGATTATGCTATGATATTTGAAGTCATTACTGCTTTCTGATCTAATATTTATGACACAAGTCTTTCCATTATGGATATATTCCTTGTAACCATATCAATTAGGATATATCCACTCTCAACTAACAATATCTCATGAAACCTCCCCATCAGAAGATAGCTCAATGACACAATCATTTAAAACTGCATCTGCATAATCCACATTACAGTTACTATCACGTTCTCTTCTATGCATTGCCTTTTAGGATGACTAGAGATTACTACATGAAAACCGAGCAGCTTTATCCATAGAATAACAAATAGTTTGAATGGTTGAAAAACTAGCAGCTCTGCTGAATGAAAATAACTAAGTTGCACGGGTACCTCCCCCCCCCCTCCGGACCACGTACCGGTTCGAACCGGTTCGTGGTTCTGGTCTGGTTCGACCTGGGTTCGACTTGGGTTCGCTTTTGGAGGCCTGGTTCGATCTGGTTCGAACCCAAGAGAACCACATATAAAATTTCGGACCAGGGTTTGAACCCAGGAGAACCACATATAAATTTTCCACATCACAGCATGTTTTAATTTAATTTATGTTGATACATCTTGGTTCTGGGTTGGTAGGCATTACAATGCTACAATTTTTTAGTGTTGAGTAATCCCTAGCTGTAAAACACTTTCTATTTGAATCAAAATGCTACTAAATTTGAGACACCCACAAGAGAAGATGCTCAACATGTGGCGACCACCATGACCAATTTCGAGGAATTTCAGGCCCTATTTGAGTAGCAATTTGAATTTTTCAAACACTAAACAATAAACAACGTTTTATTGGGAAATGTTGCCCTGCAGAAGAAAGTTACGGTCACATGAATATGGTCAGGTGGGGCAGCTACTTACCACATTGTTTATCACTGTTTGGCTGATTATTTCTCCTCTAGGTATATTCAAAATTGTATTAAAGAATACTGAATCTGGGACGTCAAACTGTGTTATCCAGAGGCCTCCATGAATGGTCTTTTTACAGTTTACTGTTGTTGATCAGTGCTTGGGAGATTGTGCCCAAAGAGATTGAAGAATATTCAGCTGGTCAAAGGGATTTACCTTTTGCAAGCTAGATCTAATTAGTCTTTAACCACGTTCAATCGATTATGTTAATCATAATAAGAGTTTGGTAAATAAATTTATGAAAAGAAGAAATTTTTATTAAAACTTACTGTTGATCTGCATAAACTAATCAGATACAGTTATGAATTTTTTAAATGAAAGGGAAGAGATCTAGTCGCTAGGGGTTCCAATGATCGCTGTGGTTTGCTACTATATTGTTTATGCTGTTTTAAAGTTTTTTGTTGTTCAAATGTGTTTATGGTACTATGCTACATTCTAATTCTAACTCATGTTTCGTAAAGATGTATATATATATATATATATATATATTTTTTTTTTTTTTAAAAATTTTTTTTTACATGTTTTTGTACTAACGAACCCAAACGAACCCAAACCCCTTTTCAAAATTTTGTCGAACCAACGAACCGGTTCTCGAACCCGAACCCAGAACCGATCCGCGAATCGACAACTTAGGAAAATAATGAAGCTTAAAAATAAATCTCAGTAACAAGCAAGAAGACTCGTAATTGATTAGATAAAAAATTCATCCTATGAATGAAACAAAAAATATAAATGGAGGTCTTAATCTTGTGAAAATCTAGACTCCATCACACTGTTCTTCTTTAATTCTGATTTTTGTTTGAACTTGTTCATACAACTTATAAACAATAGACTTGTACTCTTTTTGAGACTTCCTATTCTTCCATTCTATGTCAAAGTTTATTCTTAGGGATAGTGTCAAAATCTTTCTTGAAATCCACAAAGTAGCAAAAAGCCTCTTCTTCAATGAGATACCTTAGAACAATGCAATGGTCAATGATGGAGTGTTTTGGTCTGAAACTGTTAAAGTATTCGATTGAAAACTTCTATGTTTAGAATAACTGCTCAATGCAATGATATATTATAATACTGGAGATGAACCTACCCTGAAGATGATTAAGAGATCTGAGAATTCTGCAAAATATATATATATATATATATATATACTAACGATATCTGCTGCTTTGTATACTCGAAGACTTATCTTACTTGTGTTCGTTGTTTTTGTATCTTGAAGCAGAGGAGATCAGTCAGATATATATATATATATGCAGGGAGATAGGAGAAGTCACGACTAATAGCCGTGACTCATATTTGAGTCACGTCTATTAGACGTGACTATTATTAGTCAAAACAAAAACGCAGATTGAATAATCTCGATAGTATAATGCTTACGCCCGATAACAAATAAGTAACTTAGGTAAGCGGTATGAAACTATACAACCGCCCGATAATACATATTGGTATTAATATAAAATGACTCTCGATAATAATTTAGTCAGCTTTATATTGAATACGGATGAACTTTTGGATTAATGTAAATAGATACGAATTCATAACTTATGTTATTAGTTTTATATTAGAATAATAGTATATATATATATATATATATATATATATATATATATATATATATACATGTATATGTATATATATATATATATATACATGTATATGTATATATATATATATATATATATATGTTTATCAAATATCTCATATATAATATAACATAAGTATAATTATAAGAGTTATAAATAACTCCAACTAATCTATACATCAACAGAAACCAACCTGACCCTTTGCTCTTTTCTACTCTTTTTCTGCCCAACCACTAATTCTACGTTTTAACATACTCCCAAAGAGTTTGCCTAGAAGAGGATTCACCATTATGGTATGGTAATTGGAGGGGTTGTTGATGTCCCCACTCATGTGTAGGGGAATAACCATATTAGTAGTCCAATCATTTGGGAAGCTCCCCGTGTGACCCAATTAAAATTGTTCTTGATGTGTGTAGCCAAGAGATCTAACCCCACTTTATAAATTTCGCCTGCAGTCCATCAATATCCTGAACTTTACCACTTGCAAGCCTCTTCATACCCACCTTAATGTCCTCGATAGAAAATAACTCAATGGTAGTGTTAATTATAGGAGGGGGAGCCTCCTCATTTGGCATCTCATATAAAAGATTTGCATAATCCAACGATTGAGTATCTGTAATATTCTTTTCTACTTGTTTTCTAAACTGCTGTAACTCTCTCCAAAAGCCCTTTGGATAGTGTTTCCCTAACAACATTAGCTCTTTCCTTTGAGCAATCACATTATTTTCATTTAAATTTTTCATCAATTGCTTGTATTCCCTTATGTTATGTAGGAGAAATTTTCGACAAGTCAAATTGTGATATTGCTTTTAGGATTTAACTGTGTAGTTTTTGAGTCAAACTCATTGACCCATGTTTCATGAGTAGTAGTTCGCACGAATCCATCTCTCATGAGAATTAATGGAACACTTAGCACTAGTTGGATTTAGGTGATGCTCAGAGAGGTGAAGCATCGAGACTTCCCAGGAGGTCACCCATCCGAGTACTACTCCATCATGAGCACACTTAGCTACAAAGTTTCCTCCATGGTTCAACCCACCCTACTTGCAACCCTATTTGCAAAACCTTCACCAAGTGAATCATTCATTAGAAAGTCCCTTGAGCTCATCAATTGATAAGTAGGACATATTTTCCACAGCAAGTCAAATCGTGATATTGTTATCAGGATTTAACTATGGTAGTTTTTGATGAAACTCATTGACCTATGTTTCATGTGTAGAGATCAACATGAGTTCATCTCTCATGAGAGTAAATGGAACACTTAGCACTCATTGGATCAAGGTGATGCTCATAGAGGTAAAGCACCGAGACTTCTCGAGGGTCACCCATCCTAGTACTGCTCCAGCTTGAGTGTGCTTAACTACGAAGTTTCTTCCATAGTTAAACCCACTCTGCTTGAAACCCCCATTTGCCAAACCTTTACCAAGTGTTGTTCCTTATGAACCATTCATCAACAAAATAAACATCCTCAATGTTAGTCTTCCCATTAAGAGTAATAGATCCTTTTCTTTTAATAGGACATGGTGCACTATTTTTTACTCTTAACTACTCCTCTATCATAACTGTTAAATTCAACAAATTTATTCATGTTACCAGTCATAATATGATGAGAGCATCCACTATCTATAATCCAATCTGATCTATTTTTTTCTACATGTAATACTAAAGCTTTCTCTTTTATTCTAGGACATTCTTGTTTAATAGCAACAAATCCAATTTCATCATCTTCATCATCACTTTCTAAGAAGTTTATTGCTTTAAAATTAAATTCATTATCTTCATCAACAAAGAAGCAAGCTTTTGTAATCTTTGACTTATAAGGTTTCTTAGTTTTTGTCTTCCTTGGTATCTGATGACATTGATATGAAAAATGACCAAACTATTTGCAAGTCCAACAAGCAAAAGCTTTCTTAACTCTAGGTTCTTTTCATAAGTAATGAAAGTTCATCTATCTTTTTGTCTTCCTCTAGCTTGGTTGTCTATTCTTTAGCACAATCTCTACTTGTGCTTGCACTTTTAGTCAAGGTTCTTCCGTCTAACTATGCAATTGTTCTAAAAGAAGTCTTTATTCTAGGTTGACTTTGTTTTTCTTTAATCTCTATTCAAATGCCTAAATCTTCCCAACTAATGTCTCTTTGTTGAAGTTAGGTGTAATAGTAATAATTTCTTCCACAACTATTACCTTGTTCTCATTAAAGATTTCAAAATCTTCCACACTATTTCATCTTCTATAACAATACTTGCACAAATCTTTATCCGACTAATACATTGGCAGTGCTATCTATTGGGTGGATATTTTGCAACTGACAGTTTTGTGAAAATCTAGTCACAAAATAGGTAGACCAACCACAACGTATGAGATAAAGTCTCTGATGAACTAAAATAGCAGCACAAAGAATAAAACAGAGCAGCAAAACAAAACTGAATATATCAAATAAGCACACTTTATTATCAAAGTAGTATAATTTTTCTTCATGCCATTACAACTAAGAGGAATGCTCTATTTATCATAGTAATGAGAATCGCTCGAAAATCATGTGAATCGGCGATTCATCAATTAGATTCATCACGGGCGATTTTTTTGGAATCGGAAATCGCCATAGCTGATTTTTTGTGGTGAATTGCATGAATCGCTGATATCGGCGATCCATGCAAAAAATCGCATGAATCGGTGCCAAAAATCGGCAAGAAATCGCCCGCGGCCAGAAAAGTATGGAGTTGGAAATTTTAAAAAAATAACCTTTTTTTTTAACTTTCTTTTTGACCTATTCTCTTTGTTATAACCCTATAGGGCCTTCTATTTGTTAAGCATGAGTAGAAGAGAGGAAAAATGAGAGAGAAGAAGAGAAAAGAAAAGCCATAGGTTTCTAACTGGCAAGAAGGAAAAGCACCAAAGAGATTAGCAAGCCATTTGGGGAGCCTATCAATTGCATTAGGAGCATTAAGGAGCCAATATCAACACTCCTCAACTCATTTGCAAGAGGTAAGTGCTCATTTTTTTCTTGCATGTTAGTGTATTATGCATTTTTTGCTAAATTGTTATAGTTTTCAAGATTATTAATTTAAATCTTGAATGTTTTTTATTTTTACTAAGTTGCAAACTACGGTTTGTTGTTTTGTAGCTTTTATTAGTTTCAAACTTTGATATTTAACATAAAAAATAAAATTGCAGTAGCCTTTGCTCTCATTTTTCGCAAATTCGCAATGGGTAAAAAAGATGAATGTTGGAAATATAACGAAGAGTTTCTTGGAAGAACCAAATATCAAACAAAATGTATGTTTTGTAAAGAAAAAATAACTTCCGGAGGTATTTATAGATTGAAACACCACATTGTTGCTATACCTAGACACGATGTTACAGTTTGCACTCACCAAACTCCTGAGGCAAAACGCACTTTCTTAATGGCATTAGAAAAAATTGAAAAAGACAAAGCAAATAGGAAAATGCAACTTGAAGGATTAAGGGGTATTGGCTCCCATGTTCCCGCATCCACAGCCGCATCCACATCTGCATCTGCATCAGCTTCCACATCCGTAGGTTGTGTTGGAGAGGGTTCTTTTAGGCCTCCTTTTTATCCTAGTTCTTCTGCTTGTGCTAGTGCTAGTGCTAGTCGGTCACATATTGAGACAGAGTCTCACACCAACCTATTGCAGCCTAGAGTGCGGAAAAACAAAATGAATAGTTACTTTGTGTCCCGCACTACTTTTGGTTCCCAACCCACGCTTGGGGGCATGGGTTTGAACAAGGAGATTCATGATGTTGTCAGAAAGTAGATATGCAAATTTTGGTACTTTTGCAACATTCCATTTATTGCAGCCAGGTAATTGATTTTTTTTTCTTTGTTTTCTTTAGAGTTAAAATTAAAAGTAAAAGTAAAACTTTAATTATATCTACTTGTTTTATAATTTGAGTCTTTGACATCTAAATTTTTATTTGTGACAGGGCTCCTTATTGGCAGAACATAATAGATGCAGTTGCTATTTGTGGTCTGGGGTTTAAAGCCCCAACTGAGGCTGAGTTGAGCGGATACATCTTGGATGAGATGGTAGAGGACATGAGGGCTGAGCTCGAGGAGAACCGAAAGGAGTGGATTGCAAAAGGTTGCACCATCATGATTGATGGTTGGATAGATAGGAGGAATATAACACTCCTCAATTTTCTTGTATCCTGTGGAGGTGATTGATCATTCTACTTTCCTACATACATAATTCTAAATTTTGATTTGTTGAATGTTAATTTGTTGATGATCCATTTAATATTATAATTCGTTGTTTTGTTACTTGTAGGATATACCATGTTCATCAAACCCATTGATGCTTCCACGCATGTAAAAAATGCCACATACTTATGTGAGGCTATTGAGGAAGTCATAGCAGAGGTGGGGGAACAAAATGTGATCTAGGTGGTGACGGATAATGCAGCAAGTTATGTTGCTGTAGGTAAACTTTTAACTTTTCAAGTTTTAAAAATAAATTTATTTAAATTTTGAAATTTGAATTTCTAATTGACTTAAAATTGTTGTAGATAAACTTTTGATGGAGAGGCACCCCACCATATTTTGGTCCCCTTGTGCGGCACACTGTATTGACCTCATGTTGGAGGAAATTGGCAAACTTGAGTTTGTCAAGTCATGTGTGGAAAGGGTAAAAAACATTTGCAAATTCATTTATAATCATTCATTTGTCCTTAGCACAATGAGGAAGTACACAGAAGGCAAGGAATTAGCTCGCCCAGGTATCACGAGGTTTGCCTCGAATTTCATCACCCTGCAGTCCTTGTTGACATCAAGGGATGAATTGAGGAGCATGTTTGTTGGGCGGGAGTGGATTTCCTCTTCCTATGCTACGACCACTGCAAGGATAGATGTGGCAGATTGCATATTTGATGAGAATGGTTATTGGAAACCCGCTAGGGAAATCCTTAAGGTAAATTTATTGCAATTTAACATTTAGTACTTTACTTTTGCTTTAAGTTATATTATTTTATATTTAAGTTTTGACTCAAATTTTTTGTTTTACTTTATATGTAGGTCACTGAGCCCCTTGTAGCTTTGCTACGAATTGCTGATGGGGAGAAGCCCTCTATGGGCTACATTTATGAGAGCATGGATAGGGCCAAGGAGGCCATTAGAGCCCAATATGCAAGAGTATAGAAGAGGTATGGCCCTATTTGGGACATCATCGATAGGAGATGGCAGAATCAGCTCCATCCACCCATCCATGCAGCAGCTTACTATCTAAATCCAGTATTTCGTTTCCGTCCTGAGTTTAAGGCGGATGCGGAGGTTCTCATTGGCTTATACACAGTGATCAGAGGTTGAGTAGCGATGAAGATAGCGCTACTGTGATTGTTGAGCTAGACCAGTTCAACAATAAAGAGGGGCCACTTTTCTCTGGCAGGATGGCCATAAACGCTCAGACAACACTACAGCAAGGTAAAAATTAAATAATATATTCAATGTTCATGAATCTAGATTCTAAACTTAAAGTTGATTATGTAATTTTAGAGTTAACTTGTAATTTGTAAATGAGACTAATTGTTTCTATTTTCCCTTATTTCAGATAGATGGTGGCAAATGTTCGGGGCCACAACCCCAAAACTTCAAAAAATTGCCATCCATATTCTAAGTCAGCCAAGCAACGCTTTTGGATGTGAGCGTAGTTGGTCCATGTTTGAGCACATCCATTCGAAGAGGAGAAATAGGTTGACAATGCAAAAGTTGAATGATCTTGTCTTTGTTCATTACAACCTCCGTCTTAGGATCAGACAAATTTTGGGCACTGACTCCTCTCCGATCATTCTGGAGGAGATTGATCCAGAATCAGAGTGGCTCACAGAGGTTGTGGATCCAATCTTCACTAAGGAAGACCGTGCGTGGGTTGACCAGGTGGATATAGATGCTGATGCAGCTAGAGCACGTTCTTCAGGCATTGGTAGACGCACACATGCACGCACAAGCACAGGCCCTAATGACGTTCGTGAGCCCATCTTACATGCGGGAGATATGGCTCGGCAATCCTCTAGGACCTACATTAGATGCCTTGCTACTAGGCAGACTGGATACTCAGAGGCTGAGGTTGAGGCTGCAGCGGAGCTTGAGGATGATGTTGAGGATGATGATGACTATGAGTCTGAGGCTTGAGCTGGAGCCTTGTTTTTATATTTTGTTTACAGATATTGATACTGAATCATTGATAGACATATGTTTCAAACTTTCATGGATCTTCATCTTAGATTCTTACATACATTTATGATTTGATGTCTTATGGATCATCTTATATACATTCTATGATTTAAATCATTATGATCATTTGATTTCTATTTACTTCAGTTAGCCTACAATTTACATTTTAGATAACATAGTTACGTATGTGATGGATTTTAATATTTTATGTTCCAAACTTCCATGTTTATGTATGTTAAGTTTTAACTTCTATTTGATGATGTTATAGTGTGTTTAAGTTATATTCAATAAAAGGTGCATAAAATAAGTTTTAAATTGTTAAAATCTTTAAATTTAAAGGGTTTTTTCAAGTTTTCTGATTCATCACCAATTCATTGCCAATTCACGATTCGATTAAGCCTTGCCGATTCTGATCCGATTCCGATTCATGTTACTTTGCTATTTATAGAGCTTATACATATTTCTAGAGACTTCTTGAGAAGCTTCAAGAAAGGAAGCATTCTAGAGATTTCTAAATATTTTAAATTTACATACTGCTCAAGAAAGAAGCTTCATGAGGTATGTAGAAAGTTCTGGAGTATGCATTAAATGCATTCCTACTAATGAATAAAATAAACATTATTCCAACACCCCCCCATAATGTTTATTTGGAAAGAGTAGAAACATCTTTGAGTTGCAATAGATCTCTAAATTTTGTAAATTTGGCTATGGATAATGCTTTTGTAAATACATCAGCAACTTGATCTTTTGTTCCACAAAATTGTAGCTCCACCTCTTGACTATCAATTAATTCTCGAATGAAATGATGATGCACTTCTATATGCTTGGACCTTGCATGATATATTGGATTTTTTGCTAGCTTGATAGCACTTTGATTATCACAAAATATTGTTGTTGGAGAGTCTTGTGGCTGATGCAATTCTTCAAGTAACCTCCTAAGTCACAATGCTTTTTGAGATGCCTTTGATGAACCAATATATTCGGCTTCTGTAGATGATAGTGACACTATTGATTGCTTCTTGCTGCTCCATGGGATTGGTCCCAATCCAAGATAGAAGATATATCTTGAAGTTGATTTTCTATCATCAATGTCACTTGCATGATCAGAATCTATATATCCAACTAAGGTAGGCTCTCCTCCATAGTTGTATTCGATGCCAAGCTGGTAAGTACCCTTAATGTATCTTAATATTCTTTTGACTACTTTCCAATGTTCAATGTGTGGATCTGCCATGTACCTGGATACAATACCAACCGCATATGCAATATCTGGTCTAGTTATGGTAAGATACAAAAGATTTCCAACAAGCTGCCTATACAATTTTCCATCCACCTTCCTTTGAGTAGAGTTAGCACTCAACTTTAATCCTACTTCACATGGTGTTTTAGATGTTTTACAATCACTCATATTGAATTTTTTAAGTACATCAAGAGCATACTTAGTTTGAGAAAGCATGATTCTTCCTTCTTCTTGCCATACTTGCATATCCAAAAAGTAGTGCATTAGACCTAAATCAGTTATTTCAAAACCTTGTTTGAGTTGATCTTTAGTTATCTCAATATCATGTGTGTGATCTCCTGTAATAATCAAGTCATCCACATACAATACAATGATAATGACTTTATCATCACTATATTTCACATACACATCTGGATCAGCATTACTTCTTTTAAATCCAACATCTAGAAAGTACTTATTTATTTTTGAGTACCATTCCCTTGGTGCTTGCTTAAGACCATAGAGTGATTTTCTTAATCTACAGACCAATTTTTCTTCACCATATTTAATAAATCCTGGTGGTTGTTGCATGTAAATTTCTTCCTTTAAATCAACATGCAAAAATGCACTTTTTACATCCATTTGAAAATTTTTCCACCGAACTTTGCAGCTAAAGCAACTATTGTACGAATGGAAGTCATCTTAGCTACGGGAGCAAAGGTTTTACTATAGTCTATACCTTCTTCTTGTGAGAAGCCCTTAGTCACTAACCTTGCTTTGTATTTTTCAATAGCTCCATCTGATGTGAACTTGGTTCTATAGGTCCATTTGCAACCAACCACAATTTTGCCTTCTAGAAGTGTTGTTAGTTCCCATGTTCCATTCTTTATCAAAGAATTGTATATTCTTCTTGCATAGCCGCTTCCGATTCATCTTTTCCTTTTGCTTCTTCATATGTGTTTGGAGTGTCAACCTACATCACCTTGGTCATGAGAGCATAGTTAGCAAATATATTTCTAGGACCTTCTTGATAAATTTCTTAGATGCTTCTAAATTTTCTTGAATTTTCATTATCACTTTCACTTGATTCTTCAACTTGAGTCTCTTCCCATGTAGTAGCTTGCACACCTTGACTTTGACTATTGGTAGAAGTAGAATTTTCTTCATCAATCAAAATTGGAAAGAAAGATAATGTTGGAGAGTTATCATTTTTAACATCTTCATCGAACCAAACATTTCTTTTAATATAGATTTCATTTGTTTTGGGATTGTATAACCTATATCCTTTTGATTCCTCACTATATCCAGCCATTATCCACTTCTCACTCTTCCTCTCAAGTTTGCTCCTTTCATCAGGAATGTGAGCATATGCATTGCAACCAAAAATTCTAAAATGAGATACTGTAGGTTTTCTTCCACTCCATGCCTCTTCTAGTGTTATGTTCAAAACCGCCTTAGTAGGTGTTCTATTCAAGATATATACGGCAGTATGAATTGCTTCAGCCCAAAATTTAGCTTCTAGATTTCTAGAATGAAGCATACACCTAGCCATTTCTATTATAGTTCTATTTTTCCTTTCAGCAACCCCATTTTGTTGGGGTGAATAAGAGATAGTTGATTCCTTCTTTATGCCATGTTCTTTACAAAAATCCAAAAAAGCCTTCCCTTTATCAGTTCTTATTATCTTTAAACACTTTCCACTTTGTTTTTCAGTCAAAGCTTTAAACTCCTTAAACTTTTGAAACACTTCATCTCTCTTTTGTAAAAAATACACCCAAATTCTTCTACTATAATCGTCTATAAAGTTTGAGGGCATACCTTGATCATCCAATTGATGGTGTTTTAAAGGGACCCATTACATCACTATGAACTAAATGTAGAGGAATTTTTCCTTTCCATGATTTACCTTGTGGGAAACTTTCCACACGTCGTTTTCCCATTGCACATCCTTCACATACCTTGGGACTTAATGATATCTTTGGAAGCCCATGCACCATTTGTAATCTCTCTATAAGCTTGAGACTTTGAAAATTGACATGCCCCAAATGCTCATGCCATAAACTGCTCATATCATCATTTTGGGCAATAGCACACATATGTTTATCTTCACATTTATAAGTAAATTCTTGAAACTTATATAATCCATTCTCCATTTTACCAATTGCAAGAAGAACTCTATAATTATCATTGACATCCTTGATTAAACACTTATCATTGTAGAATTCTATTTTATGTCCTTGACTTGCAATTTGAGATACTGAAAGTAGATTTGTTTTTAATTCAGGGACTAACTTCACATTTTTGAACAAACCATTACCAACTTTGACATTACCAATCCCTTTAACTTCTAAAGCACTATTATCTCCCAAATATATTCTCTATATTATTTTCACTTATTGATTCAGATTGATTCTCATTATGGGACGTGTTGTGTAGCACCAAAATTAATAACCCAATCATTTTTGAAAGTATTGTTTTCTTTAAGTGCAACACAAAATGCATTTCTTTTAGAATCACCAAATTTTGGAGAATTATTATTATTTTTTTCTATATCTCTCTTCTTCTTGAAACATTCATTTGCCTTATGACCCATTTTACCACAATAATGACATTTCCATTTACTATTGTTATGATCTATAGATGAAACACTCTTATTTTCATACTTCCAATTTTTTTTTAGATTGATCCTCTTGTGACTTCTTATAATATTATTTTTCTTTCATTACAAATGCTTTAGATTCACCATCAAATGATTCTTTTTCTTTAACTTGTCTTTTCTCTTCTTGAACTAACTTAGCACACAATTCTTTAGATTTAATACTTTTTAATTTATTCGTAGTATCTAAACCCTTTATAAATGTTTAATAAGATCTCGGAAGACTTTGTAATATAATTTGCACAAAATCTCTATCATCTATATCTTTTCCAAGAGAAGCAAGCTCATTTTTCTTTTCCTTTAACTTACTTAAATGTGGGACCATCTCTTGTGAGCTTGATAATTTCATATTATATAACTCAGTAGTGAGAAATAAAATCCATACATCACCTGAATTTTGATATAGATCCTTCAAAATCTCTCATACTTTGACTCCACTTCTCTCATTACGAACTTCCGGAAAAACCTTTTCTAAAAGAGTAAGCTTGATTAGTGCTGCTTGTTGTCGGTAAAATTGTAAACCAGCCGACGGGCCCTTCGATAATTGTTATGAAGCCAATGGACCCCTTCGGGAAGGTTTTTATACACCATCCGAGATCATTGTAATCATGATGATAAGCATTATGTAATATCTTCGGCATATGTGAATAATAAAAGGAGTATTGGTGTTCTTGTCTAGTATCTATGTGCATTAATCTATTTACCCTATGCAGTAAACACTATTGCCCTCTTGTCCCTTTTATCCCAATTATATTGATCCTTTCCTAGATTTGTAAGCCTTTGTTCACTACCAGTCACAATATCATAACAATTTTGAAGAGTTAGAGTAATTTCAACATGAGATACCTAATCATAATAATTTTTCCCATTTAATTTAACTGCAGGCAAAGTCACACCAAGTGATTCCATAGTCAAATTCTCTCATTTTTGGATGAGAATGAAAGATATTTAAAAAACTTGAAAACCAATCTTGAAATTGAAAAACTCTCACCAATTTGTTGAAGAAAAACCTTTTTTTCTCTTGCTACAATACTCTTCCTTTGTCACAAGAAATTTTGGTGCTACTTACTCTCAAATTTTACACCTACAAGTATAAACATTCATACCAAAAGCATCATATATATACACAGCTCAAAGAACTAAAACAGCTCTGATACCATGATGAACTAAAACAGCGACACAAAGAATAAAACAGAGCAGCAAAAAAAAACTGAATATATCAAAGAAGCACACTTTATTATCAAAGCAGTATAATGGTTCTTCATGCCATTACAGCTAAGAGGAATGCTCTATTTGTAGAGCTGATACATATTTCTAGAGACTTCTTGAGAAGCTTCAAGAAAGGAAGCATTCTAGAGATTTCTATATATTTTAAATTTACATATTGCTCGAGAAAGAAGCTTCATGAGGTATGTACAAAGTTCTAGAGTATGCATTAAATGCATTCCTACTACTAAATAAAATAAACATTATTCCAACAGTCTCTCCTACCTTAAAGGGAAGGCTCCCCCTTCTCACCGTTCTTTGAGTCAACTCAAGGTAAGCAAGAAGTTGAGAGATTTGTAAGGGGTAATACCAATATTCTTTTCTCTTAACTTTTAGGAAAGAATCAATTTACTTGCGGAGCGAGTAATGGACAAGATGAAATCTCTAACTACAATTTTATCTAGTGGCTGGAAACGGTGATACTAATAAACCAACATCGACTCAAAGGCTGATTGAAAGCATACCAGTTTGGCTCTAAGTCTTGTTTGTCTAATTTCTAAGAAAAATCACTACCATTTAGGCGCAAAGACTTCAAGTAGGGAAATTCTAACTAGTTTTTGTGAATTTGAGATGGTAACACAAGCTATAGCCAAAGCTTTTAGTCTATGTGTTACCAAAACTACTCCTAGTCAAAGCTTCAACTCCAATTGCTTCTTAACTCACTATGCTCTATTATTGAACAATCAATAATAACATGAATCAAAGACAATAAGCACAACTTACAGTCAAAGCTTCTAATTTGGTCTATCACAATTGCTTTTAGTCAAAGCTTTGAACCTATGTTCCCCCGAGTTTCTAGTATGGGGACGGCGGGATGAGTTTTCGGGATGGCAAATTTTTTTGGCAATTTTGGGGACAGGGGGGGACAGAAAACAAGGACGGCTATATATATATATAGGGAAATTTTAAAATATACATTGAAATTTGCAAATATATATGTCATTCATATGAGCATGTCATTTAAACATTATAGAACCATAACATACAACATTTGAATGCCATCTAGGAAATAATATCCGATTTTAATACCCAATTGTCAAAATGCATATCAATATCAGTGAACATTGAACAATGAACATTAACACTTGTCAATATCATAATGTCATAATGATAAACATGATAAATCTGAAAATCAAAATCAAAATATGCCCAAAGTTATAGGCCCAAAGGGTAGAGAGCTGCCATAAAGTAATAAGTATCAATGTATCATAATCATGTTCATGTTCAACATAAAAAAAAAAAATAGAAAAATGAAATAGCCTGCTGCTCCTATTCTGCCTCACTATCTTTTAGGGCATTTGGAGGGGTGGGGACAACTTGGCCAACCAAATTGGAGGCGTTAAAATATTTTTTTATATTAAACTTTTTTAATTTCATGCAAACAAAAAAGGGGGACGGCCAGCCGTACCTGGTATAGAAAGGGGACGTCCAGACGTCCCCTTTCCATACCGGGTTTTCCCTCAGGCGTCCCTAAGTTTCCGAGACATCCCCTACATTTTTTCACTTTTTGGGGACGGCTGGGGGATGTCCCATACCCGTTCCCCTATCCCCGAGACGTCCCCATCCTCGAAACATCGAGTTTTAGGCCGGGTACGTGTCCTCGGGGAACATAGCTTTGAACCCAATTGCTTCTTTTATTCACTTTTCTAACAAATTCATACTACACAACCAAAGTTATTACTCACACAAGTTTAGTAGAGCTTTCTTGCATACAACAAAAGATGACTTTTACAATGAGGGGGGCACTCCTTATATCAGAAGAGAAGTGAGAGAAAGGAGGAAGTGGGAGCATCTCAACCAACTTTGACCTGGTCAAATTACGTGAGAGAAATTATTGGATTACATGTCATGAGGAAATGCAATCAAATTACATGTGATTAGATGCATTTGAGTTGCATACGATTGGATTACATGCAATCCATCTTTTGCATCTATAAAGTTGGAAACACTTAAAAAGAATGTTGAAACTGTCTGAATGAATGAATCATGTAGACTATCAACAAAAGCCTTGTACTTCGTGATGATTGTGTAATCGAGAATCCCTATTTTTTGCACCACTATATGCACCTTGGTAACTTTTGTGTTGTCTTTTGATAGCCTTTGGCTCTCTTTGATGAATTGCCTGTTGTCATTTTAAAGATGCGATCAAGCTTTTTCTCGTTCGAGTTGTCGTGACTTCTCCTTTGTAGATTGGCATATTCTGGAGTCTTTGACACTTTGAAATCCTTCTCGATAGTGTCCGAATATAAACTCAGAATAACGTTCCATCAACATCTCTAACTTTTTTTCCTTTTTCTTTTTGAAGCAAAGTGCTTAGTGCATTCCCACATGAACTCAAGTTCTCGGGCATCCATTGGGAAAATGGAGACTAAATGAATTACTACTTCTTTAGATTTGAAGCACACCTTTACTGAATGTCTTCATTCTTTGAAGAAGTTCTGACATATCTTGAAAAGTGCACAGTAACAAGAAGATAACATCTTCCAATGAGATTGGATCCATGAAACTTTTGGGGTTTGAGTTACACTGACAAATCCATAAGGGATGAGTGTTCGAAGTATGGATTAGGCACTTATGGAAAACATATGATGCCTATAAAAGAACTGGAAAACATATGTATTTGGATGGAAAGGGCCAAAGTTGGACTTAGAATGATGGATTGATTGCATGTGGGCAATGCAAGTTGGGAAGCATATGGATGTGTGCAAATGGCAACTTTGAAGAGTGACATTCTACATGTTGGTTCCCAAAACTGCAGATTGGAAATCTAAGAGCCTGTCACTTCTCCGATAGGATTTCGCAATCAATTCTGGCCAACAAACGGGAATACTTCTCGATTCCTCTGCACTTTAGGCTCTGCTACACCTAGGTGGGTAGACCTTCTCCTCAAACCTAATGTTTAGAGCTTTTCTAAAGCGAATTTAAGCTTTGGAGTTCTCCGAGTGGCAAGGTCTTTGAACTCGATTAAAATGAAACTGAATATTGAGTGCTCGAATTGAATGCTTTGTATAAGGTCTTGTTAATAGTGGATTTGATGCTTGTAGGAAGGAATATATAAATTTTCTGACTTCAATAATAGAAAGACCAGTGCCTTTGCTCATCTGGGCAATAGAGTCAACTTCAATGAATTTTCATGTACAACTTTATAATGTTTTACGCACTTATACTGCCAAAAATTAAATAATCAAGATGCTACAGACCAAATATTATGTAATTTTAAATTAATCTAGATTGAATTTTAACTCCTCTGGTAGGGAGACAAACTGGACATAGATATAAAAAAAAATTTAATATTTCACAATATCTGTAATGATCAAATTTAAAATGTTAAATGACTATGTCCACTTATTCGACATCTAAATTGTATATAGAATTCAAAAATAATTACAAAGAATGATTCATTTGCAATTTAAATATCCATGCCATTTAAAAATAAACATAAGACATTTTATTTTATTATAAAAATAAAATAATAGAATTCATATTAGAAAGCCATATTGAGCCCTTATTCCTCCATACAAATAGATATTAAATACTTCTTCAAAATATGAATGTTTTCGAATATTGAATTGTTGTTTTGAATACAAAATATTTTTCCTTTTAAATGTTGCAAAATATCACCTTTAGAATAGGTGCAACCTTTCTAAATGAATGATTATAATAATGTGGAAATAGAGTGATTGATTAGTTTAATTTTAGTCACATCCTTTCCAAAATACTTGTTCTTCTCCTAATGAGAACGCTAAATAATTTCTTCTTATTATACTTGCATAACTTAATACTTCAAAATGATATTTTTAATGATTGGTAAATTCAATGTCTTCGTTGCCCAACTTTGACCATCAAGATTTTATATTTTGCGTGAATGTATGATGGAGCATATTCCATTACTCCTTCTGCATATCAAAGTTTGATATCTTGCTTCTGCGATTTCAATACTCTGCTTCAGCGACATGCCTCAGATTGCAATATGTTGTTTTAACTTTTGTTTGTCAGGGTTTCAATAATATGGGCTTCTCTAATTGTTTTACGACATGAGTTTTCTTCCGATTCCTTAGATGATTCACACACTTGTATGGTATATTAGAATTGATTGTAGCAATTCATGAACCCTCAAGTTTTTATTGTGCCGCAATCGTTTCTGGAAATCCATAAATATGGTAGAGGCTTCTATAAATACATTGTTTCAGAATATGTCTGATATCAATTGGCAATGATTTGGACGCACCTATCCACAGTTTACTATTAGTGTTACATCCCAATTTTTGACCTAATTTAAAATGTTCATATAGCCGTTGAGGTTCACATGAAGTCAGTTGACAGTTTAATTTGTTATAATCTTGAGAAATGGTAAGATGGTTAGTCGTTATAATTTCATGTGAAGATAACATGCTAGTTGATTATAGGCGATTAGCCATTATGATTATTTATGATTAAATAACTTGATATGGTAATATGATTTAATTGCAAAGAATTTCCTTGCAAGAAGCACGTTGAAAGGGTGGAAGCATTGTCAGAAAAGAATTGGATAGAGGAGCATCACCATCACTGGGCAAATGGATATGAATTGTGAATCACCATGTTTGAGGACTTAGCGACTTGAACATCAAGATACAATCAATGAAACCACATGAGCTATTAAATAAATAATTTAAAACATAAAATAATTTAATTAAAATATAATGCGTACCTAAAAGGAGTTTAAATGATCTTATTATTATAATGTATATATTTATGTACGTACAATAGATATTAAAAAATGAAGTGACACCATCATATTATTTTATTATAATTAAATGATGCCACCTCACCAATATATTTACATGTATGTATATAAATATAAACAATAATAATTTTTAAATTATAACCTTCCAACTCTTTTTCCATCTTTTTATTCTTTTCTTGTTTGAAACCGACTGAACACTTAGCGTTTTTAATTGACAAATATTCTTTAAGTTATGTATGCCAAAGAGTCTTTTTAAGACCTTTTTATATCTTGAGTTGGGTGAGACAAAGACACAAGAACTCTCATTCCCAATTTCTTTTTAAATCGCATTCTTTCCTTACTATTGCAGCCCCATTCATAATCGATACTCTGCTACACATATATCGAATATCTGCAACACCATTGAAACCCTTTCCCAATTAATAGCAGTGCCATTCTAATACTTTGTCGTATATGTTTTGTTCATACTGAGGATTTAAGTATTTATGCACTTTGGTTACGTCTACAACAACTGAAGAAGAGTTGATTACCAAACGACTTGCAAGACTTCAAACAGATTCAAATTTATATCAAATCATGTGATAATCATTCCAGTTAATGTTATTCCAATATTTTTATACAAATCGATTTCCATATCTGCAGCTATAGATTATCCTCATTTATAACTAAATAACTCTAGGGAGTTGGTTACCAATAAGCATAGTGAAGTGTCCATAACATGGAATGATAAGTTATCTCTACCAATAGACCTTGAAATCGGATGATATTTATTTCTGCAAATTTTAAACAATATAATCTCTCAAATCACAGATTGTGAAAAGCTGGAAGTATATAATCAATCATGTTTCAAGCATAGTTATATACTTCTTATCATTTCCTACTTGGTTCCGATTTCCATAATAGCTAAATTGTAGATACAATCATCGAATAGAACCTCTTGAGAAAGAGTTATTGAAGATGCAATAAAATCATGATTTAAATATACAATTTGGAAATCAAAATCAATGATATTTCTGCTAGTTTTAAAGAACATATTCTTTCAAATCATAGTTTATGATAAGCTGGAAACATATAATATTCTTTTATCAATTAAAGATCAACAAAAAGAGTGGGTTTCTTTGAGATTCAAACACTTAGGATTCACCCAGTTGTATAGCCAAGGAATAAGGTGAAGAGGTTGTTAAGATTTGTGGATCTTTGATAGATAAAACAATTAAAAAATAAATTCTTGTAGAGAATATCTTACTTGAATAGTGCTGAATGTATTTACTTCTTCTTTGGTAGTGATCAGAGTTTATCTTCCCTCTTTGAACTGTATATTGTTATGACTGAAGTGATATATAACTGATGTAACAATATCAAGAAAGTGCCATGTTCATACAATGAGTATTTATTAACTGCAGGTACTAGAATGCCGTAGATTGTTTCCTTTCCTTGCGGCCAGAATGCACATATATATATGATCAGAATACACGACTTCGAAGAGTCTTGGGCCATGTAGAGGCATGTTTCATAATAACAATAACAAACAACCTTTGATTAGAATGTGCCCGATAAGAAGAATATAATGTGGTACGATAAAGTGAGTATCTCTCGATATCATAAAGGAGCCTGATCACAATAAAAGACTGCAGATAATCCATATCATAATACTACAAGGACATAAGCAATATATATATATATGCTTACGTTCATGTAGTTTATAGAATCGGTAGTAATTATTAGTATATCAAATAATCCATGTTTTGCTACTTCTGACGCTAAAACATTAACACTCCCTCTTTAGCAAGGGAGAAGTAAAACATCAATAAGTCAGAATCATCATGATCTCTACTTGCACTTAAGCAATGTTTAGAGATGTCCATGATACACATATAATCTCTACTTGCACTTAAGCAATGTCTAGAGATGCACATATAATCTCTACGTGCACTTAAGCAATGTCTAGAGATGCCCATATAATCTCTACTTGCACTTAAGCAATGTCTAAAAATGCCCATATAATTTCTACTTGCACTTAAACAATGTCTAGAGATGCTCATATAATACACACAGGTTTATTATTTACAAGATCGTCACCTTGTAAATAATTTCCTTCAAATGAATATGTCCATGAAAAATTGTCACCTTTCATTACATATCAAATGCTACTAAGTAACCACTAGAAGCATAAACTCAAATGAGATAAACATTTTATTTCAAAAATTTATCATTACAACTAATCATACCAAGTTTTTCTCTAAAGTATTTCAGCTTCACTTTAGCAAGAGGCTTGGTAAGGATATCAACTGTTTGCTCATTTGTACATATATATTCTAAATGAATAACTCCTCGATTCACGATGTCTCTGACGTAATGAAATGAAATTTCAATATATTTGAAGCGATTGTGAAACACTAGATTAGATGAAAGTTTAATACAACTTTGATTATCACAATAAATCACAATGGGCTTCAAATGTCTTTTGAAGAGATCTGATAGCAACTTTCGTAGCCATACTCTTCTCTAGCACCTAAGGAAGATGCAATGTACTCAGCTTCGGTGGAACTCAATGCTACTGAAGTTTGTTTCCAACTAGATGAAGAAATCATACCAGATCCAAGACTGAAACAATATCCTGAAGTACCCTTCCTCTCAACAAAGTTTCCAGCCCAATCAGAATCTAAATATCCAAGAAGTTCAATGTTGACTTTGTCATATTTGATTCCCATTCCAATAGTGCCCTTTAGATATCTCAATATGTATTTAGCTGCATGTAAATGTATCTTCTTAGGTGCACACATAAACTAACTCAAGGCATGAGTAGCATAGCATATGTTAGGACAAGTATTTACCAAATACATTAGGGATCCAATAATCTGTCTGTAGTAAGTAGGATCTGCAGGTTCAAATTTGTTCATATCATCTTTCAATTTGTGTAGATTTATTTCCATACGAGTAGCAACTGGTTTGCATTCCATCATCCCAAATTTGGTTAAAATATCATATTGTATACTTTCCCTGATTTAATATAATACAGTTGTCTTGTTGCCAGACTTTTAATCCTAGAAAGTAATGAAGTAACCCTAAATCTTTCATTTCAAATTCTACTGTGAGTTCTTGCTTACATTTCTTTATGAGATGTTCCTCACCTGTTATTAGCAAATCATCAACATATAATACAAGGATAATCATATCATCGCCATCAGTTTTGAAATACAGACTTGGGTCAACTTCATTTTTGGAATATCCTAACTTTAATAGATGGTTATCTATTCTTTCATACCAAGCTCTAGGAGCCTATTTGAGTCCATAAAGTACTTTCTTTAATTTACAAACATGAGTTTTGCTGTCATAAGTATTGAACCCTTCTGGTTGTTCACTATAGACTTCTTCTTCAATCTTGTCATTGATAATGTTGTTTTAACATCCATCTGATGTACCTTCCATCCTTTGGATACTGCAATTGCTAGGATTGTTCTAACTGAAGTGTACTTGGCAACAAGGGCAAATGTTTCTTCATAGTCAATGCCTTCTTTTTGAAAGAACCCTCGGGCTACAAATCTTGCTTTGTATTTTTCAATACTGCCATCTGAAGCATGTTTGATCTTGAATAACCATTTGGAAGAGATAACTGATTTGTTCTTAGGTTTTGGTACAACATCCCATACGTCATTCTTAATATAAAGTTATATTCCTCAATCATTGCTTCCTTCCATGATTGATGTGAGAGAGCTTCTTAAACATTAGCAGGTTCAAATTTTATGAGTTCAGATAGCAATGCAACATAACATGATTGGTTTCTGGTCCTTTTTCTTTCTTCAATTACTTCATCTAGTTCAACTTGATTTTCTTCTAACATTTTCTTAGCCCAAAGAGGTCTCTTTTTATTATTGCCAATGTTTTCAGACTCTCTATTATTGGACATGGAAGAAAGATCAGAATCATTCTCCCTCTCAATTTTTGTAGGTTGACCTTCTTCAGAAATGAATTCATCACTATTACTAGAAATTTTAAAGGCTATGTCTTCTTCAAATATTACATCTCTGCTAATTTCAATTGTTCTTTGCCTAAGAATGTAGATCCTATATCCTTTTGTAGTTTCACTATATCCAATGAATATTTCGTTCTTCTCAGAAGGCTCTAATTTCATTCGTTTCTCTTTTGGTATGTGAATATAAACTGAACATCCAAATATTCTCAGGTGACTTATATCTGATTTAATGCCTATGAATACTTCCTCTGGGGTGGTATTATCTAATATGGAGTGAGGGCATCGATTTTGAATGTAGACAGTTGTATTAGATGCTTCAGCTCAAAATGAATAATGAAGATTTTGATCATGTAACATAGCTCTGGCTGATTCAACTATAGATCTATTTTTCCTTTCAGCTATTCCATTCTGTTGAGTATTATAAGGTACAAAAAACTCCCTTTTAATCCCAAGAGAAATGCAGAAGTTTTTAAAGATATTAGATATGTATTCACCCCCATTGTCTGACCTTAGGGTTTTAATCTTTTGACCTAATTGATTTTCAACTAAGGCTTTGAATTCTTTGAATTTGGATAAGACTTCAAATGACTCCTTTTGCTTTAGAAAATAGATCCAGGTTCTCTTAGAGTAATCATCAATAAAGATTATATAGACTGACATAGGGCCATAGAGATTTGTGTGAATATGTTCAAGAATGGATTTGGATTTATGATCACTTATAAGGAAGGAATGTTTAGTATTTTTACCTAATGCACATCCCTTACAAATACTTAAATGATCAGCTTTTAGATTAGGTAGGCCTTTTACAATTTTCCCTATAGATGATAAAGCCCGATAATTAAGATGACCTAGTTTCCTATCCCAGATTTCAGAGGAATTTGACTGACCATTACTAATGGTTAACTTTAGATTAGGGTTTTGATTATTACAAAGCTTATAAAGACTCCCATCTCTAACTCCAATGCAGATGGCTTTCTTAATAGTTGAGTTCTTGGGCCAAGATAGAACTCTATCTTCTTGAAATGCAATTTTGTATCCTTGATCAACAAGTCTGGAGATGGAGACAAGGTTGCTATTGATTCCTGGTACATATAAGACATTCTTGAGCTGAAGTGTAACTCCAAAATTCAATTGTATCAAACAGGAACCAATTCCTTTCATAAGATAAGAGGAGTTATCTCCAATGGTTACTTCTTTTGATGCATGATTAGACAAAGTTTCAAACTTATCCCTAAATCCAGTAATGTGACGAGAAGCTCCACTATCTATGATCCAATTATTGCGATTAGTGTTTAATTCACTTGAGAAAGCTAAATAGAATGCATCATTTTCTTTTTCTATAAGAGGAGTTATCTCCAATGGTTACTTCTTCTGATGCATGATTAGACAAAGTTTCAAACTTATCCCTAAATCCAGTAATGTGACGAGAAGCTCCACTATCTATGATCCAAGTATTGCGGTTAGTGTTTAATTCACTTGAGAAAGCTAAATAGAATGCATAATTTTCTTTTTCTACTTTCTCAATATTTTCATCCTTAACTTCCAATAATGCTGCTTGAATTTTCTGCTTCTCTGGATATACATAACAAGAGTGACCAATCTTGTCACATTTAAAACATCTAACTTTGGACCAGTCACGTTGTTTGTGATATTTGTGATTTTTCTTGAATTCATTCTTGTTATGTTTAAACTTTCTTTTCTTGTTTGATTTAGTATATAGTGCTTGGATGTCTCCCTCTCGATTTGTAATAAGTCCTCTTGAAGCTAGTCTGGATTCTTCTTGAGTACATTCATTCTTTAATTGATCAAATTTCAGAAGTTCAAGTCGCGAACTTAAACCTCGAATGAAGGTTTTCCATGACAGAGGAAGACCTCTAAGAGCAATCATGCTTAGTTCCTTATAATCCACTTGATTTTTCATAGTTGCAAGTTGATCTTTTACTTTAGTAATTCTTAAGAAATATGAGGTTATAGATTCTCCATTTTTCATCTTTATATAAAATAGATCTTGTTTTAAAGTTAATAATCTACTTGTATTGTTGATTTCAAATGTATTTTGAATGGAGGAGAACATTTCAAATGCAGTTTGAAGATTAGCTATAGATGGAAGTATATGATCTTTTATTAAGTCTATAATGATCTTCATTGCTTTATTATTATGCCTTTTCTAAGTTGCTTTTTCTAATTCACTTTCAGGCATGGGTAAATTTGATTCAATGTATTTTTATAATTCCATTTCTCTTAGCACTATTAATAATCTGATTTTTCAAGATGAGAAATTTGATGCTCCATCTAGCGTATCATCTATTCTTACATGATTCACCATTTTAATACTTTGATTTTAAAAACCTCTTTTTTTAACTTTTGAAATTTAGATTTGAGTGAATACTTTGTAATAGTTTTCCTATCGATATAGCTTTGATACCATGTTAAGATTTATAGATCTCTAATAGATAAAACAATTACAAAATAAATGCTTGCAAAGAATATCTTAACTAAATAGTGCTGAATGTATTTACTTCTTTTTTGGCAACGATCGCAATTTATCTTCCCTCTTTGAACTTTATATTGTTATGACTGAAGTGATATATAACTAATGTAACAATATCAACAAAGTGCAATGTTCATACAATGATTATTTATTAACTGTAGGTACTAGAATATCGTAGATTGATTCCTTTCCCTGCAGCTAGAATGCACATATATATATGATCAAAATACATGACTCCGAAGAGTCATGTCTCTACATGGCCCACGGGCCATGTAGAGGCATGCCTCTTCGGAGGCATGTTTCATAATAACAATAACCCTTTGATTAGTATGTGCCCGATAACAAGAATATAATGTGGCATGATAAAGTGAGTATCTCCCTATATCATAAAGGAGCCCGATCACAATAAAAGGCTGCCGATAATCAATAAAACTTGATCACAGTATTTTAAGAGACTGCAAATAATCCATATCATAATACTACAAGGACATAAGCATATATATATGTATATGTGTGTGTGTGTGTGTGTGTATATATATGCTTACATTCATGTAGTTTATAGAATTAGCAGTAATTATCAGTATATCAAATAATCCATGTTTTGCTTCTTCTAAAACTAAAACATTAACAGAAGTGAGATAGAATCTGCAATAACATGAAATAGAATCAGATGTGACATAACAATGTTTAACATTTTTTAAAGGTATCGTTTAATATCTCATGCATGATTATGTTTATTGTATTCTCTTATTGTCAAGTCGAGTGGTGTGATTAGAAATTAGGATGCTTAGTGAATGACAAGGTGTTCCATGTCTATTTCGGGTAGGGAAGGCCTTTCTCGTTAGAGATTGTGTGGGGATATATTTTGGTCCAAGGTTGGGTGGTTAACCCCCTAACAATGTTTCCTCTCTCCACAAGATGTCCGACGTGCATCAAACAAAGATAAGCTATGCATTCAAATGTTTGTCGGAAACAAGTATTTTTACTTTTATGATGTATATTCAAGTAGAAGATAAGATTGATTAAGTTGTATCATCATTACAGTTATTTCTTTAAATGAAAACAACTCTTATCGTCAATATAGTTGGAAACCAGTTAGATCGATTGATCTTTTAACTGAATGTGGAATATGTTTATTTGCGAGAGAGAGATTTATCTAATGGATTGTTATTTTAGTCTTTCATTTATAAGAATAATGATTATGAGCATATCTTCTAATCTTATGCTATTGTCACAGTTAAGCAATCGGAAGGAAAGGAATGATACAGTGGTGTTGACGCCCAAATGATACAGTGGTATCTGATGCCCTAAATGATCCAATGGTAATTCATGCCCTAATTGAT
Source organism: Cupressus sempervirens (assembly GCA_028749045.1). Classification (NCBI taxonomy): domain Eukaryota; kingdom Viridiplantae; phylum Streptophyta; class Pinopsida; order Cupressales; family Cupressaceae; genus Cupressus; species Cupressus sempervirens. The sequence continues at coordinate 500,968,878 of CM053783.1, forward strand.
ATAGTGGTATTTGAAACCCTAAATGATACGGTGATATGTGATGCCCTAAGTGATCCAATAGTAATCAATGCCCTAATTGATACAGTGGCATTTGAAGCCCTAAATGATACAGTGATATCTGATGCCTTAAATGATCCAATGGTAATCAATACCCTAATTGATATAGTGGTATGTGATGTCCTAAATGATATAGTGGTATTTGATGGTAATCATCATTTGATTTTGATGTAGTGGTATTTAATGGTAATTGTCATTTGATTATGATATAGTGGTACTTGATGATATTCATCAATTTATCCTAAGTGATTTTTGTGGACTAATCTGAGTGATTGTAGAAACATCCCTACAATGATTTTTTGGTACAAATTCCATGGTATGTAGATTTTAATTTTCATAGTAAATTCATTGATGTTGTTTTCAATTCTTAGTTATGAAAGTTTGTTTAGCTAATTTTAACCGCTAATCTCATTCATATGAACGTAACTGATTTAATTGTCTTCCTATGAAAATGAAATAATAACTGTATTTCTTTGAATATGTTAGTTGTTAATTAAGACTCGAGAAAACTGGATGTTACAGTTAGCAGCTGTTAATTAGACTTGGGCACCCCATTCTTCCTTATTTATACTCTTTGTGATGTACACCTACAATTTTATCTAGATGATCTTTCAACTGTAGCACTTTTCAAACAGTCATGAAATTCCACAACCATGATGCTTGCCCAGGAAAATAAAAGAAAAGACAGTTGAAGCCTTTTTTTGGAAAGGCATGATTAGACTTACATGCTCTTGATTTATTTAGCTTTTAATTGGCATTGATTTATAGCAATTTTGCACAAATGGAAACTAGAAACTTTGGGCTCCACCAATGGCTCTTTTTGGGGACGTATGCCCCTTATGAGCATAGCGAGACTCCAACTATCTCTGGAGGAGCAGACCGAGCATTCATGTTTAACATGATGCACGGTGAGATTGGGTGCCCCCTCCCCCAAAATAAAAATAAAAATGAAGACTACTTCTTTCCTCTATCAAACACCTGATTCTGTTTGTGTAACATTTTGAACCTGTTGATCATGATGTCATACTGTTCCTTAGTAGAATCTAATCCATTAGCAAATGTTAGAAAACAACCATCATTTGACATATGCCTTTCTTTCATCTCCTTGGTTTGTTGCCCAAATTTCAAATCTACATTAGGTGCATCATCTTTATAAACAATACATATTGGCTTTGTTTCATCAACGTGGTCTTTGTTGAATGGAAGATCCTTTGAGTAACACCTTTGAGCAATTGTACAAGCACCTTGGATATCCTTCTCCACACAATCTGCCCCATCTTCAAGATGTTTCTTTTCATGTCTAGGAAACACTACTCCTTTTTCAAGAACTTGATCAAGTGGGATGCTTGGATAATTTTCAGAGCCATGCACATCTAATTTAATCTCACTACACAACTGCTGATTGGATGGACCGAAAGATGTTTCACCTTCTGAACACACTTCCTCATTTATATTTTGAGTTTCATCAACTTCAAAATCAGACCTGTTATCTTCATTATGATGTTGATGTACTTGATTGCATAGGAAATTGTCTATAAACAATGGATCCAGGAACATAAAGAATTCAAGCATATCCTCTACTGAGCTTTCATCTGAAATTTCCTCCACTTCATATGTCATATGTTGTTCTACTTCATCTCCTTCATCTAGTACCTCTTGAGAATGCACTGATCCATCAACTTGCTCAGCCTGGTGAATCGAGAAAAAATTTGGACAATTTCTTTCAACATGTTTCTGATACTCCATATCTAACAAGGCTGAAATCTCTTCCACGTTGAGAGAATCCTTTTCCTCATTTTCACATTCACTGTCATTTGTAGGCATAATACCATCATGGGCTGATTCTCCTTCAAAATGTTCAAAATTTTCATCTCCATTTAAATCTAAAACTTCACTTGACTCATATGTTATTTTAGTCCTGCATTCATTCTCCTCTGCAGCCAGTTCATTATCCATAAGTTTGAGAAAGATAAGAAACTGACGATCACACAAGAGACCAGTTCTGGCATTCTGTTAAGAAGATTGGAGGATGGAGGTCTGTATTCCAAAGGTATTTCTTGATAGGCATTAAACATTTTCATGAAGAATTGAACTGCACATTCCTCTTCTTGGTTTTCTAAGTTCAAAAATGCATCCAAAGCAGATACATAACTTGAACTTTCAACCAATATTTGAAAGAGAAGCTTCAAATCAAAATCATCTAGTGAGATTCCCAACTCACAAAATTTTCTTATGGGTTCCTTGCATAGAGGCATGATGTCTAAACGTATCCCCCTAAAAATATTCACCATCCTTATAAACAAATGTTTCGATGTCTCACCTTCATATAAACAAATCTGTTGGTTCCAAAATCCACAGATTGGAAATCCAAGAGCCTGCCACTTCTCCGATAGGATTCCGCTATCAATTCTGGCCAATGAACGAGAATCACCTTGATTCCCCTGCACTTCAGGCTCCGCTACACCTAGGCAGGTAGACGTTCTCCTCGAACCTGATAACTTGGTTCAAAGCTTTTTTAAAGTGAATTTAAGCCTTGGAGTTCTCTTGCTGGCAAGGTCCTTGAACTCGATTAAAATGAAACTGAATGCTGAGTGCTTGAATTGAATGCTTTATATAAGGTCTTTTTAATAATGAATTTGATGCTTGTAGGAAGGAAGTTATAGATTTTTTGACTTCACTAATAAAAAGACCAGTGCCTCTGCTCATCCGGGCAATAGAGTCAACTTCAGTGAATTTTCACGTACAGCTTTATAATGTTCTAAGCACTTATACTACCAACAATTAAATAATCAAAATGCGACAAACCAAATATTACACAATCTTAAATTAGTCTAGATTGAATTTTAACTCCTTCGGTAAGGAGACAAACTAGAGACAGATATGGAAACAATTTAATATTTCACAATATTTGTGATGATCAAATTTAAAATGCTAAATGACCATGTCCAATTATCCAACATTTAAATTGTACACAGAATTCAAAAAATAATTACAAAGGACGATTCATTTGCAGTTTAAATCTCCATGCCATTTATAAAATAAACAAAAGATTTTATTTTATCATTAAAATAAAATAATTGAATTTGAGCTCCTTATCCCTCCGTACAAATAATATAAAATACTTTTTGTAGAATATGAATGTTCTGAATGTCTTTGTGTTCCAACACCTCTTATATTCGACCTTATGAAAGCCGTGACTTTTCAAAAGAAAGTCATCTTTCTTTTAAAATAAATTGTACCTCCTATCATTGATTATAATCGCAAGTTTTCATAAAAAATTGTTTTTTAACATAATCACTTTAAACCTTATGCTTCTATACTACTATTAGTATATCACACTTTATAATGTGACAGGAAAATTATGGGAAACTACTGCTTTTACCATGACTTTGGTTTGGAGGCAAATATATATTTGTCATTGCTTATTTTGTTTCTGTGGATGACATGGAACTCTTGCACACTGACCAATCATATCTCTTTCAGATGACAATTGAGTCAATAACACCCATGTTCGTGACAGTTGCCACTAAATGTTTGACAACACATGGACGTCGATTTATATTCATACGAAGCTTTCTGAGCGTGTCTATGTCTCTACCTTTCATATTTCAGAATCGCCTTTTTGCTTCTGCGAGATGTTGGGTGAGAACAGTGAATAGAGCCTTCAAATAGATCTCTGTGATTCACCCTACTTTCCGACTTTGCTTGTGATGTGAAAAGTAATTATGAATATTCTATCTTATTTGCTTCAAACTTCCAGATATACACTCGATGTGGAGAATGACGTTCCCAATATATAGATTATAAATTATTCTAGCACTGCATGGAGCATGACTTGGGCACGGTGTATTATAAATCGATGACAGACTTCCAGTATCATTCGATGACCTGTGATAATATTGTTATTTTCTCTAGTCCTCTCCAATAGTTGATATGGAATTAATAAGAAGCCTGATGAAGATAGACCCTTGTATCCTATGTGCGTGGAAAGACGATCATAATAATACTCCTACTTCAATAGTTTTAGCACCATTTTCTTTGCATGTAATTCGTTGTGTACTTTTTATTATTATTTGTAATTTTCTTTCATATCAATGACTGGGAAATCCTTCTATCCATTGCTAGTTGCCCAATAATATTAAACCTGTGTTGAATCCATCTTTCTATATTGTCTATGTGTATTATAGCAGCCATCTTTTTATTTTGGTAAAAATTTGTCACTTACCCTCATCAGTTCCTTCTAACGTCAATGTGTCAATAGCATAGGGAAATCATTCACAGAGGCACCTTCCTAATGATTGCATGGCTTCACACAAATATGAGATCCCAGTCAATTGGAATGATTGTATTCGTGATCGTATTATGCTTTAAAATGTTTATACTTCTACTGTGATTTTTATATCTATCACTGTTGCACTCTTGGTGTAGGCAATTACATATAAATATAGCAATTCCTCATATGCTACCTCTGACGAACATATGCCACTTTCTCTGTGATTGCAGAAGTATGAAATATATGTCATATAGTCAACAAGAAGGTCTGGCCAGTTATCAACATCATTTGAACCTGCTATCAACATGTTCTTGCTTGCACAAATTCAGCTTACTTGTGATACTTTGAGAAGCCTAAAACTATAGAAATGTAAATGATCAATAGACATGACATAATTTGTGTAAAGGATAGGAAAAAGTCTACTAATAGATCATTTATAATTTTGGGCTCCATCACTACCAAAGTTGGATTCTCCGGATACAATTACATGTCAAGTGATATACATGTAACCATGACTTGAAGTAAATATGTAATTAGGTTCAGAGGATGGAATTACATGTAAGTGCGTATTGAGGTAGATACATATAAATGTGATTGGAGAATAAGATTACATGTAAATGCAAATCGAGAATGAGATTACATGTAAATCTGAATGAATGTATTTGCATATATTGGATAATAGATGTAATGTGCTTTGGCATGCATTGGTGGAATATGAAATGGTGTGACGCACTTGCATGAAAATGCGGAAAGTGAATTGATGCAATATGCACTTGCAAACAGACAAGCAAAACAAAAATGCAAAACAAAAACATACCTTTGATTTTTTACTCAAACATGACAAATATCGAGCTGCTTTCCTATGCAATTTTGAATTTGGAATTTGGGGAAATTTCCAAAATACTTCAAAATAGAAGTTTTCATCTTATTTAAAGAAAACTTGCAAGACACATCACATATCTTTGGACAAATATACAAGGATGAACCAAAATATGTAATGAAATAACATAGATTGAAAACTTCAACTTACTTAAAGCCCAAAGAGCCAAATGTGGAAGATTGATAGGTTTGAAAGAATGTTTGTTCTCCAATTTTGAATTTCCAAAAAACTCTTTGACCTTTTCAATGCTTGCAAATGATGGCTTTGTATGAGACGTTTTTTTATGAAAATGTCCAAAAACATGATCTTAAACCTTCAACATGTAAACGTTTTTGGAGAACACATGCATTTGGACATTTTTTGAGAAAAAATGTGTTCTCTAGCAACAATAACATGAATCATTTTTTGCAAGGAAAATAAAAAACGTGATTCACAAAGGCACTAGCAAGCATTAAAACTCAAAAACACCCCCTATTGATCCAAACTTATGGGCTGGAAATGCCATTTTCTGTGTGGTTTAACAAAAATGTGTCATTTTCATGCAAAAAACTAGGTTGTTTTTTGCAAAAACGTGGCTCCAAAATGCAAAAACGTCGATAAAAATCCAAATTTCTGGGTGTTTTTGGTAAAGATGTGTCCTATAAATGCATGTATTTGAAACATTTTTGACTTCAAGATGCAAAATTGTGGTCTTCAAATACATATGCATGAGTTACAATGCCAAATCGCACTCTCTTTGAGAGTTTGCATTTTTCAAAATGCATGTATATGGAAACAAGAGGCAAATCACACTCTCTTGGCTTCATTACATGTTCTAAAAAAACAACATGAGAAAACAATGCAAATCGCACTCTTGGACCCTCATTACATATTTCACTTTTAACATGTAAATGGCCATTTCCATGCAAGTTGCACTCTTCGAGGCCCTTTGAATATTTTAAAAACTTAATCTTTTATTTGTCGAAGTCCATCAAAATGACTTTTATAGTGCTAATCGCACTCTCGGGATGCAATTACATGTAAAGTGAATTACATGTAAGGGAGGTTTTTCATGCAAAGTGGATTCTAGCGAGTCTGTTACATGCATTTCTAGTGCAAAATCACATTCGCTAGAGGCATTTACATGTAAATGGGTTGTAAAACATTTATATGCAAAACTTAAGTAATCAATTAAGCACATGTCTAATTGACTTTTGAGGAAATATCACTTAATTGGGTCAAAAATTACATTTACACTATATAATTAATATATCACATGCAAACATTATTTCAAAAAACAATATTTAACTTAGATGTTTTAAATAAAACATAAAGTTACTCAAAAAATAAATCAAACTATATAGTTAATAAAGTCACTTAAATGAAAATTAAAAAGCCTTCAGTAAAAGGATTCATTATATCAATTGGGGTCAATTGATTGATCAATACTAAGCAATTAAATAATGAATCAACTCAGAGAACTGTGTACGTAAGTTGAAAAAGTTTTGTACTATTATCTACATTTGGTAGTGTCAAAATGTAGGACAACACCAACTAGTACGGTGGTTTAGTACGGTGATGGAACCAACTGGTACCTTGGTAGAGCCAACTAGTACTTTGGCAGTGCTATCTAGTATGATGGCATTACCAACTAGTAAGTTGGCAATGCTGACTAGTATGGTGGCAGCACTTACTAGTACAGTGGGAGTTTGGCAAAGTGTATGTATTCTCATAAAATGAAAGTCAGACAAACGTTGATGATTACACACTTGTCTCCAAATGAAGACCTCACAAATTGGCACACAATGTGATCTGAGAAATATCTCCAAGAGCATAATAGGGTGGCGCTAAACCACTGAAACTGTGACAACCAGAATAGGGAGGGTCTTCCACCTCTGAAGCTACACACAACTTCCTAAACCTCCAGCTTTCGAAAATACAAACACAATTCAAATTCCATCCATGATGAATTACAATGCCCATCCATCTCCTTGTTAGAGGGCCTCCCAAAAGCATCTAGAGATTTGCAACAGGCTGACATTAATGATATTTTATTACTTTACTAATTTGAGCCCCATATTTATTAATTAAAATAATTAATTCAAGGTCTTTTTATTATATTATTTAAATTCTAGGACCAATTAATTATTTTAGTTTATTTTATTTTACATTAGAATATGAGGACATGACACAAGACCTCTGTGGAAACCCATGCGAGGCAAAACAATGCTTATATTAACTTGACCTATACAACTTTGTAGGTACTGACCTCACCAATATTAGGCACCAACTTTACCAATATGAGGCACCAAGCTCACCAATATCTTCTGCAAAATTTCTATTAATTCCCTTCTCCAAATCTGCTAGTCTTTTTTTCAAACTACTATGGTTTCCCTCTGAATTTTTTTGAAGTCTAGTTATGAATCTCTCACAAACAGTTATATTTATTCTTTCCACAGTCGTCTGACACAACCTCTCTCTCTCTCTCTCTCTCTCTCTCTCTCTCTCTCTCTATATATATATATATATATATATATCTATCTATCTATCTATCTATATATCTCTCACTATCTATCTATTTGTCTCTCTGTTTGGCCATCTATCTATCTATATTGCACACAAAACACTTCATATGATATTTATATCTTCAAATTCTTCATCAAGAGAAATGAGTCTTTCACAAATAGTCAAAGCCTTCGAAATAGAATACAAATCTTCATAACCAATATTGTTTATGCATAAGAATTGCATCCTTTCAATATATTGTCATGTTTTGTTTATTAATTCTCCTCATTAAGTTTATAAATCAGACTACACTTTTCCTTTTATTTATTAGGGTTGCTCTTTTAAATTTATCATTGTATGGATCGAGCTTCTCTCACTATCTATCTATTTGTCTCTATGTTCATCTGTCTGTCTATCTATCTATATATTACACACAAAACACTTCATATGATATTTATATCTTCAAATTCTTCTTCAAGAGAAATGAATCATAGACAAACAATCAAAACCTCAAAAATAGATTACAATTATTCATGACTAATATTATTTATGCATAAGAATTGCACCCTTTCAATATATTGCCATGTCGTGTTCATTAATTTTCCTCAACATGATTCTAACTCAGATTGCACTTTTCTATTTATTTATCAAGCTTGCTCTTTCAGATTTATTGTATAGAGCGGGCTCACATACTTGTTTTGCTTGTGTATTGAACATGAACTAGTATATTTGTTTGCATATTAAACAAATAGCATAGAAAATTGCATCATTAATCACCTTAGTCAGCCATTATGTTAATCATAGAGTTAGAAATCTTATCTTTATCTAGTAAGCCACCTTGCTTTGTATGCTATATCAATGTTCTAATAATTACAACTGAATTGCATGCTTCAAACTATTATCAAATCATTTGTCTCATAACCAAGTCGCATATGTCACTGTTAAGGGCTGAAATTTGCACCCAACTAGACTCAACGAAAAGAACTAGAAATTTTAGGTAACATTGAACCACTCATAGGCAGTGGAATTTTCCTATGAAATTGAGTGGATCTCTAAGTTATAGGCCGGTTCCTTGGGATAATCACCTAAGCTCTTGTAACTAAAACGAATTGAAGTCGGTAGGAAAAGGGAGAAAGATGCAGAAATAAACCTAAACTGAACCAAACTAATAGGTGATACACCAAAACTTATGAATACTTAAGATATGACTGTTATCAAAACAGTGAAACTCCCTTTGTTTACCAACACATAGATCCTATACTGGCTTGCATTAATACTTCATAATAAGGTCCTGATAATGAGAGTTACAGAACATGAAGATGCTCACATAACAATTCCAAAATAGAAGACTGTTTACCGCATAATTAATTAAGAATTGCACACAGATAATGAACACGATCTCAAATAGCAGAACTCTTCTTATTATTCGCATATGCCAAGATATTACATTAGGTTCTGATATGATGATTACAATGCTTCCCGAAGGGGTTATAAATACTTTCTGAGGAACCTTCTAGAAGGTATCCGTCGGCCAGATACATTATGTCCGCTACAAACTATTTTCCCGTCAGCTACATAACAAGAACTTTCCCGAAGGTACTCGTCGGTTGATACAAAAACTTTTTCGAAGGGTCCCGTCGGCTGATACACAATTTCTACCAACGACATCATCCCCCCCAAAAAGAAAAGTCGTCTCCTGACGACTAGCAAAATTAGGAGACAACCCACAAACAAGAAAAGAAATACTAGAGAGAAGGAGGTGTCCCAGAAGAGTGTTGTTGACAACGTAACTCATACACCTGGTCAGTCCGGATGCGCAGATCTGTCTAAATCTGTGAATTAACCTCTATGGCCTCCTTCAGTAGAAGCGCAACATCCATAGCCTGTCTCTTGGCCAACTGCAACTCATGCTCTACCGCATCTTTATCCCGGATAGCCGCGTCCTTCTCCTGTACCATTGCTGCCATATCCTTCAATAGTGTTGCCCGCTCTGCTGCCCATGCTGCCTGCTTGTCGGCCAAATCAGTGGCTAACTTTTCTCTTGCCTCTTTCTCAACTGCTAGAGATCTCTGAGCTGCAACACTGTCTGTTGCCCTATCCGCCTCCGTGCGCTGCCGAGCATAGTAAACCTCTTTGTATAGTCCCACGATCTCATGTGCCAGCTTCATCATCGGAGTGTCACTCGGTCCCAACTCTGGCTCAATGGCCCAATCTGCCAACATCTCTGGTGTTTCAACTGTCGGCCAACCTCTATCCACAAAACAAGTTTGAAATCGCTTAGGACAAATCCCACGAATATACGCTCGGATCAAATGCCACTCCCTTCGCCGAGTGAGAGCCTGAATCGCCACATCATGCCCCTTCTTCAATGCAGACTTCATAGTCCTGAGGTAGTCCCTGCACCTGCCCTTATCCGACCCGTAATCCTCCTTGGCAAAGTCCTCCAATGACCATTCTGCATCACTATTGTCCTCCTCATCAGTGGGAGCCATGCCCACATCCGGTGCTGCCTCCTCTGTTGTCGGCGCAATCACGGCATATGGCATTCCCTCCTCCTGAGACTAAGGCTCTGGTACAGATGCTACTCCACAATAGCTGGGGGACTGAATGGACGGGCCACGCCTGTCAGGAACAAGTCGGAACTGTTGCCTCAAAAAAACACTAGCTCTATCCATGACCTCTGGTTGTTCGGACTGCGCTAGGTCCGTACGCTCCTGCATTCCTCCGTCTGGTATGTTCTCTACTGGAAGTTCTTGAGCTTCTGCTGACTGTCCTACGGTAACAATTGCTGTTGGTTGACTTATGGCAGGCGCCACGGGTGTTGCTACCGGAAGTGCTTCAGCAAGGGCTGAAGAAGTGTTCTGATATGATGATTACAATGCTTCCCAAAGGGGTTATAAATACTTTCCGAGAAACCTTCGTGAAGGTATCCGTCGGCCAGATACATTATGTCCGCTACAAACTATTTTCCCGTTGGCTACATAACAAGAACTTTCCCGAAGGTACCCGTCGGTTGATACAAAAACTTTTTCGAAGGCTCTTGTCAGCTGATACACAATTTCTACCGACGACAAAGACATAAACTATAACCTACAAGCAAAAGTACAAACTACAACTAGGTGATAACCGAGATAGAGTGAGAAGGAATCCTAAAAATTCACTTAAACACTTTATCAATCAGATATTACTCACACATAGTAACAGAAGGATTAAGGCTAGATCAAAAAAATCACTAAATGACTCAATACATATATCAAGTATCCAAAAATGAATTACAAAAAGATGTAGAAAATGCCAAGGACACGAAAATATGTCACAAAATTTCTCTCCACATACTCAGAACTCCCTTTTACAACAATAGGCCAAAAAGCTAAGTAACAATCCTCTTAGGTCGAATCCATGAAAGAAGGCTCCAAAAAAGGAATCAAATCTTATCAAAAATGACGACTCACTGCCTCGTAACCCCACTAAGTCATAAAAGAACCTATGACTCACTCAGAAATCCCCAAAAAACACTCTAACTGATCATAAAGACACTCAAAATGCCTAGTCAAAGTCCTAATTCAACCTACAACTACCTCCTAGAAAAACTCTTCATGACTTTAATTGATAATGCTAAGTCTTTGAAACTCTTCATAACTCCTAAGACTAAGTATTCCACACATGTCATATTGGCCCATTAGTCATAAGACAAATTCAAATCTCCCTCTTTCCCTCTTATTTGCATTTAAGAAATAACAAAAATATTAAAATGACTTATAAATGGCATTTAATACTTTGTTTTACAATATTGAACTAATGTAAATAGAAAACCTTAAAACAATTAAACTTCCCCCTTCCCAAAACCCACAACATACTTTTGGAAAAAGAAAAAGAAAATAAAAACCCTCCAAAGCTATCAAACTTCAATATTTACAAAATATGATTGAGGGCATTATATTTCATTTGATAACCCTAAAATCATTCATTTCATATGTTTTATCTTTTGGAGAGCTCAAGAATGAATGTGTAGGGTTTTTGCATTTTCTTTGTTGCCGCCATTGTTGCATCATACTCTGCTCCATCTTTTCACATTTTCTTAGTCTGGAGTTGGTCTCTAGCTAGAGTTAGTCTGTTGAGTTTTTTCTGAATTTGACACCATGGCTTGGAACTTCTTCAGTTGTTGCTTTGAAGGCTAGATCTAGTTTTTTCCTTTCTTAGACATTATCTTCAACTGTAAATCTGCTTCAACCATGAGCTTCTAGAGCCATTTTTTCGATTTGGAAGAGCATTTTGTTATTTCCATTATCATTCTCCACCATTATGGATACCTCAAGCATTGTCGTGACTTATTTTGCGCAAATCGAGATTAGGTTTTATAGTATTTTGAGTTTGAACATGCTACCTTTAGAGAGTAATATTCCGACTGTAGCTTCTTACAGTCTGTTGGGTTTTTCTTTCCTGTGTCGTGACTGACCTTGGAAATGCCATGATTTACTTGCTGCTATAAATTCGATAGAAGTATGGCTATTGTTCAACTGCCATGATATGACTTTCTTCACTGCTATAGCTTGGAATCTGTTCATTAAATTGATACCGCCATATTTGGTAAGAATCCTATTTGTTCTGTTGTTATACAATGTATGGCTTTTGTTGAAACTGCAATCTTCATTTATTCATTTACCATTTTCTGGGTTTTCTCATTTTTTGCCCTGCTGCTTGGAATTATAAGGTTTTGATACCAAGACAAAATTTAGTTACAATTTCTGAACAAATTTAAGGGTATTGAGGCCATCATTATTGAGTAATTCTTGCTGCCTTTTCTGTTGGACACCATCTTAAGTTTTTAAATTATCTTCCTCTATTTGCAACGCCATTAATTGAATTCTTTGTTTCTGCTGTGTATTCTGGCCATGAGTTGTGAACCGCCATGTATGAAGGAAAGCTTGTTGTTGTTCTGCACATTCTTAACTCTTACATTTGACTTTCTCCAGTCATAGCTATTCTGTTGCTTAAAATGGAGATAAAACCCTTGCTTGCTGTGATATTTTGGGGTTTTACACTTCAAAGTCTACTGTATCCACACTTGTGATATTCATGATTGGTACAAGTTAATTTGATCTTACTATTATCATGATTCTAAACTATTGCTTATGCATGAATGAATGTATGTTCATTGTATGGAAGCTGTGACTGTTGCAAGTAAAAACTTTTCCTTACTGTTATCATTTTCTATTTCTTGATCCATAAATCCTGTTGACTCTATTTCTTTATAATGGAATCATTCTCTTGCTATAGATGTTATTTTCTGGATGACTTTCCATACTAGAGCTATCATGACTTGATTTTCCGTGGCAATTCTGGAAGTGCATTATTAACCATGACTTAATTTTCCGTGGCAATTCTAGAAGGTTTTCTTTTATTTCAAGGTCTTTGTTGTACATTCCCCTTTACTTCACACAATACATTGACTTTGTTGATTGAATGAATACTGCTCTTGTTTGAAATGTGACCTCTTCTTAAGTTGACCTTTTCTGTAAATTCAAAGCTGTAAATTTCTCCCCAATCAATTGCACACACATAAGCACAAGGTCTGCTTCACATAGTGTTCCTAAAGTACTAACCGCTTCTCCTATGATACAATCTATGAGTTCTCATTCTGTGGGTTTGCATTTTCTCAATTTTCTGTGACTACAGTTTGCAGTAGTTCCCCTCATTTTCATGATGTAGCTTACTTGCATATTGCTGAAATGTTCTTATTCAACCAATATTGTACTTGCTGAAACAAATTTATGTATAGACGTAAAAGGTTTCACAATTAATACATCCCTTTAATACTTCTGTTCTTAATTATCTTGACCAGCTTCATAGGTTCTATTTCCAGTAGGTACGTTGGGCTCAATAACCCTCATGGGTGACTACTGTTATATCCACGTACCCATTAAAAATAGAATGTTGCACAGGAAACAAACATGTTAGTAGTAAAGCATTTCAGTATGATAATTTTCCTTCTTTGCTGATATATGTTCTATTTTATGAAAATGAATGGCATGGTAGGAAAGATGAATGAGGCAAAATGAAACACTTGCATTGCTTAGATCCATTGGATCTAACAAATTTTATGAATGCAAGGTTTGGATGTAAGGATGGAATGCGGCTCAAGGCAGCAGATAGACATAAGCCAACCAGTCATTACAGGCAATGACTGGTGTCCATGACTTTCTACTCTTTTTGCTTTTTTTTTATGTCACTTACTTTTGTAGAGTAGAATATATATCAACAAGTAAGGGACTACTCTCACGGTCACTTGTGTAAGAGAATTTTATTTTCAGCATTCTCAACATTCTTTGATTATGACAATTCTTTTGTAAATATCAATTGTATATTTGGAATGAATAATACAAGGATATTGGACTAATACTACTAAACTCTTGTGGAAAGAAAGGTCTTCTTTGATATGTAGGTTAGTATAGAAGTACTATTTTAGGAGGTATATTCAGTTTGAATTCAGTAGACAAGCTGAATACTGCAAAAAAACTTATTCCTGTCAATATAAGAGAATAAATGAACATTATAAGATTTCATTGATTTTGAATATACTGGGGAATACCCCTTTTAAAGTCTATATAATATAGGACTTCGGTCCCAAGCAAGACTGGAGATTTTCTTGCTCCGTTCTTTCCTACCAGTGCCCGTTTGAACGGAGAACAATATAACTTTCTGTTTAACATTTACTTATAATATAAAGGTTTCGGCCGTTTACCGATCAAAAATAATAATAATACAAGGACATTTGTTATTCTTTTGGCACATAATGGACATGATCTCAATATGCATAAACTGGACTAAATGTAAAATATTTATGAAATTGTATGAAACCTTTGAAATCAGAACTAAATTTCGGCGTGTGTAGAAATTTAGTAACAGTTACATGTTGGACAACATAGTAGTCTATGAGGTTCAGGAAAACTCAGCAATGACAACTTTGTAACACACCTCATTAAGCAAGTGACCAGGATTTGATTATAAGTTCTTGAACAGTTGCTTAGTTTTATTGTTAAGGAGAAAATGAATCTAATTTTCTTGAAGTTCTTATTTAAGGAGTTGTATAGAGAAGAAAGGTTAGGTTGGTTGTTGCATTTGCTAATTTTTTTGACTTAGAATGAGTTCTTCCCATACCTCTTTGTAAACTATTTCAGAGATGAAAGCCTTCTCAGCTAGGAAGAGTAATTTCAACCAAAAGTCATCAGTATGCTGAAAACATTGGGTTTTGCACACAAAAACCCTCATCATCAATTAGAGAAATTTTGTATACAGATTGCCTTGTTACTTTCAGTGAACACGTTCCAATCTATGCTACAAGGTTAAGTTGTTTTTTAATTGTGTCTCAAAGAAAATTCTTGATGCACTTTGACATGCATTTTTGGCATACAAGGATTTATGATTCAAATTTAAAAAGGCTGTGAGCTTGTGAAGTGATTGAAGGAAGTTTCTTCTTGAAACCAAGAAAAACTAAGGTGAGCTTTGGAAATTTCTTAGAGTTCTATGACAGTTATTGTACCAACAACATCAACTTCTAATTTCAGATATATAATTATTCAAAGTACCATATACGTCTGAAATATATTTGTTTCCATGTGTTTGTGATTAATTTATGCTTGTTAGCAATATCCATGCTCATATTTTTTAAGGAGTTGGGCTTTGATGTTTGTAGTGACTTATGTATATTTTGGCTTTGTTGTGCCAATGGCAGTAAATTAAATTTCAGAACTACAAGGTAAAAGAATTCTAGTTTTATTAGATGTTCATTATGTTCATGGTGCTTATTCAGTTTCTAGAGTAGTCTCCAATCTACACAAGTTGAGTAGTGTGCTAGGCATATTCTTTACAATATTTGAAAGTGTTATTGGGTTCGTCAAACTTGTTATTCTGTTTTTATCAGTTGTGGAGGTTGTTCACAAAGATGTATTTATTTGGGATGAACAATATACAACCTATGTCAATTGTGTTTTAGTTTGGGGTGTTTTTCCTTTGTTTTTAGGGTTGTCATATCAGCAAATAGTCATGTTTGCAATGTGTTTTACTTTGAACAAGACCTGATTTGATAGTGTAGCAGTGGTATCAAAGTGTTACCAAACTTGCATCAGCACCTTTCATCATTTACAAGAGGTATATTTAAGTTGGTTATGTGTTTGAATGTAGTGGAAATAATATTCTATACCTAGTATGCATCTTCTAGGCTGATCTGTGTTGTCATAAGAATATTTATATCAGCTTATTTCATCAGGGTACTTGTGAATTTTCTCTATTGTAATGAGTTTATCTTGTAGACCCCAACACAATAGGCGTTGATTAGGTTGAATCTATCATCTATGTACACTGGTCGCCTTGTCACCATATCATTTTATAATTGCATTTTTTTAGAATACATTGAGGTAGAAAGCACCATATCCTCTCACCTTCTTGTGTAACTAAAATAATTTAGTTTGATATATTATATGAAAATATTTTTTTAGAAAAATGTCTCATGTGAAAAATGGTCATGTTTTTATGGGTATTCAAGAATGTTTATTTCTTTACAACATTTCACATGTTTTTCCTATTTTTGAACCCATGCGAATTAAATCCCATTCACTCATTTTGCTTGTCATGTCATTGTTAAGTATAATGTGACTACTATTATATGCATCATGATTTTTTGGAAAAAAGAAAAGTGTCCATAATCTATGATTGTATTTTTATAATTAGATTAAACCATGTGGCAATTGAAGAGCTCAAGATTATACTGGGTGGGGGGGGTGAATCAGTATAATAACTACTTTTCAAATTTAAAACTTTTATCCAAACAATAATTTTGAATGCTGAAATAAACAATTATGCACATGAACACAATAACACAAGATTTACATTGAAACTCAATGTGGGCGAAAACCGCAGCAAATAAATGCTTTTATATAAACTTGATCTTTTACAATATTTCTAGGTTCCAACCTACTAAAGGCTACAACCTCTTACATTTATGAGCACCGACTCACTGGAAGCTCCAACTCCCACACTTCGCAAGCTCCGAACTACTAGAAGCACAAACCCCCACCGCTGTCTTCATGAGCACCAATCCACTGCACTCAAATTGCTTTTCCACCATGGCGATGTTGCTTGCTCAATTGATGATGGATATGATAATTGCACAATTTCTCTTCTTCAATCTGAAACCTATCTCAACATGGATTCTTTTCTTTCAGCATGTATACACTCCTCTCTCTTCTAGAAATCTAATACAAATCTCTTCCTAAAGTTAGCCAATACCATATATATGTTTACAAAAGTATATTTATATGTATTAAATAAAATTTTAATCAACATATTTAATTTGTTATATGTATATGTTCTTCTCTTTTTACAATTCACACCTTTAACTTTTATGCATATATATACTTATACATGAATCAGCTTTTATATAAGTATATTCTTTTTATTCCATATTACTCTCATTCCCCGCTGACTACTATCCACCACGCACTCTTTACTTCTCAATCTTCTTTTCATACATTTAAAATGATTTAATCTCCCCTTTTTATAACTTTCTTATAAACAAATGTGTCTTTTCAATATGAACCATTGCATTTTTTATTATATTAAATCACCCTTTCAAGTTTTGACATGAATTAATTATCTTTATTGAAATATTATTTTGTTTTTTATAATACTCCTACCCACTTTCAAAATAATGGTGACTTTGGCGTCCTTAGCAATTCTGCAACATACTTTTATTTATTTCTGCCTCAATGTATTTTAACTTAGCCACTCAAGCAGGTACCTCCTGATACCACCACAATGTGTCTCTAATTCATTATTGCTCATTAGTAAATTGCATCTCCCAAACATGAATCTTTGCATTTATGGCATAATCGATGCTCGTTGTTAAAGATAGGTCATTTAATCTTCATTCAATAATGTGGAATTGGACTTACATGGAATATCATATTATCTTTATCTCTGCCATATTTATGGTCACCATTCCATTGCTTGATTCATGTTTTGGACAACCTTCCACACATGTGCTTTGTATTTATATGCAAAACTTTTGACTGCTCAACCTGACTTCATGATGACCTTCAATCAACACAGGCTGAGACTCTTATCACAACCTTTTAATGATTAAAATCTGTTTGTATTTGGATAATTACTATCTGCAACACATAACAAATTCACTCTTTTATTGTGACCAACACGAATGTTTTTAATAATTTTATTTGCCTCTAGATTTAGTGTGTTATGTGACTTGGGTCGACTACTCGTCTTCAGATGAGACATCATCTATATATCTTCACATCTAAATACTTTAATCTTTATTGTTGTCTTCCATGATTCTATACTGACTGAAGTTCTAAACTATGATGGCATCTTTGGCTTTGGGGTAATGTTCTGTTCGTAGCGTTGTACCTCAAATTGATAGCCAACCATGGAAACATTGAATTGCCATACGGTTTGGAATTGTAGATAGGTCGTACATGTAGGAAGGTATGGGTCGTACGGTCTCTAGGAGAGATGTACGGCGAATAGGAGCAAATGGTGTGGGTTGTATGGTGTTAGATGGGTGGCCATACGGGAGACACAGTTGGTCGTACAACAAAGAGGCTAGGTCGTACGGTATCTTAGGCCTTGGTCTGTGATGTTCCTTTCCCAAAGTCTTCTCTAAAAACGATCTTTCTCCTGTTTGTTACTAACAATATCAATCTGCTAGGTCTATTGTGGAAGCCGTACAGTATATTGGGAAGTAGTACGACTAGGATGAAATGTCGTATAGTTGCCAAGTAAGGGTGCACAGTCAAGGAAGAGGCTGTACGGTGAGGATGGATGGTAGTAGATGTCATACGGTGGTGGGAGTGGTGTACCATAGACAGTTTTGGTCGTACGATATGGAGAAATGTAGGCCTTACGGTGTGGAGAGGGGGGTGAAGAGGAATGCCTGACCGACTGTACAGATGGGGAAGCAAGACTGTACAAATGGAGAAAGAGAGTTGTACGGATGGGTTATGCCATAGTAAAAAAGATGTGCTGCATGTTCGGATAGCGAATAGAGTACGAATGGAAGGTGGGTTCAGTCATGCAACCAAAAACTTATAGATCTGAACATGAAATAAAGCCAAACAAGAGATTGGACACAAATAATCCTTCAATTAATATTTGCCACAAGATGGTGCTCTAATTTGCCAAATCCGAGCGAAGTATTACAGGCAACAGAATAGGGTGAGGGTTGAATCCCACCGAAAACTAGAATTAGCCAAGTAGGGAAGATCTTTCACTTCCAAAATGGAAAACAACAGAAAACTCCAATAGGAATTCACAATACAAAGAAAATAATCAAAATCACATACCTATGACTACCTACAAGCTGTGCTTAAATACCTGTTGGGAAAAACCTTTCCGAGGGTGTACAAAGATAGCTGATGACAACACTTACCAATGGAAACTAAAACAAAAATGGGTCCGAGATATTCCTAATCAACGACCCATTAACAAAAGTTTGATTAATAATTTATTTTATGACGGGAATATTACATGGTCATACGATATTGTAGGGTGGTCGTACGGTATGAATGTAGACTGAGGGAGGTCATACGGTGATGTTTCACACTCTATATGGTGATGGTCGATGAATCCGTGTAGTTGCAAGTAGATGGAGTATGGGTGGAGGGTGACGGAATGTGATTGCTATGCCAGAGTATTTTACGCATCCACGCAGAAAGACCACACGTTACCAATAACTATTGTAGACAATTGCACATAGAGAAATAACAATAGCACTTCTGATTTGCCAAATACAAATGATAGATAAAATGCCACTCTGATTTGCTAGATACAAGTGATAGATAAAATGCTGCTCTAATTTACCAAATCCAAGCTAAACCATACAAATGGAATAGGGTGAGAGTTGAATCCCACCGAATCTGGATTAGCCAAGTAGGGAATATCTTTCACTTTCGAAATGGAAAACAATACTAAACTCCAATAAGAATTTGAAATACAAAGAAAAAATCCAAATCGCATACCAACTACTACCTACATGTCGTGCTTAAATACCCGTCAGGGAAACTTTTACGAGGGTGTACAAAGATAGCCGACGGCCATACCTTCCTATTAAAACAATTAAATAAAAGAGGTCTGAGATATACTAAATCAATCAACCCATTAACAAAGGTTTGATTAATTATTTATTTTATGACGGAAACATTACAGTCCTCTCATCCCAAACTTTGTTTGTCCTCAAGCAAATGCAATGACAGATGTTGTAGAATGTGTTCGCTTTCCTAGGTCATGTCATCCATCAGCAAGTGTTTCCAGCGTACCAAGTATGCCTTCAAAGTACGGTTTCTTACGGTCTTCTCACGAACGTCAATGATCTCGATTGGTTCCAATATGATCTTCCATTCTTCATTGAGCGGCGGAAGCTCTGCAGTTACCGTGATGTTTTGTCCCATAGCTTTCTTTAGGCAGGAGCGATGAAAAACATTATGATTGTGACTTCCCTCTGGAAGTTCTAGCTCATAGGCAACTTCACCGATGTGGCGAGCTACCTAATAAGGGCCATAAAATCATGGCTTCAGTTTTTTTTCCCCTTTGCCTTCAATGAGGACTGCCTGTATGGTTGGAGCCTGAGACAGATCAAGTCTCCCACTTCGAAAATGTTTTCAATTCAATGTCTGTTGGCGTACATCTTTTGTTGATTCTGCGCCCTTTGCAAGTTCTCTTTCAAACATCTCAGGATGTCTTGCCCTTCATGAAGCCAGTCCTTGGCCTTTGGTGAACGGCTGTCACCTAGCACCATGTCGACAAATGGAAGGGGTTCATACCCATATAGTGCTTTGAAAGGGGCAATCCTGATGGAAATGTGGTAAGTGGTGTTGTAACAATATTCCCCCAAATGCATCCATTTGACCCATGCCCATTGTTGTGAAGAAACATAGTTTTGTAGGTACCCTTCTAGCCACTTGTTTACAATCTTCGTTTGTCTGAGGGTGGTAGCTAGTACTTGGCGACAATTCTATTCTTGCCAACCGAAATAATTTTGTCCAGAAAATACTAATAAATCAACCATCCCAGTCACTACCAATGTTTCAAGGTAACCTATGTAGAAGAAAGACTTCTCTAAAAAATAATTCAGCTACCTGTGCGGCCTGGAAATCTAAAGAGATGGTGAAAAAATGTGCATACTGTTGGGTGGATATTTTGCAGCCGATAGTTTTGAGTAAAAATTCAGTCGCAAAATAGGATGACCAGCCACAGTATGTGAGACAGAGTCTCTCCTACCTTAAAGGGAAGGCTCCCCCTTTTCACTGTTCCTTGGATCAACTCAAGGTAAGCAAGAAATTGAGAGATTTATAAAGAGGGTGTTACTATTATCCTTTCTTCTTAACTTTCAAGAAAGGATCCACTTATTCGTAAGGCGAATAATGGGCAAGGTGAATCTCTAATTACACTTCTATCACGAGCTGGAAACAGTGATACCGATAAATTTTAACTAACTCAAAGGCTAGCCAAAACATACCAGTTTGGCTCTAAGTCCTGTTGTACTTCTATGTGGTAAAATCTCTACAATTAGGGCACAAAGACTCCTAAAAGTAAGAACAATCTAACTATTTTGCGAATTAAGATGAAAATACAAGCCACAGACAAAGCTTCTAGCTATAGATTTTCACAATTGTTCCTGTTCAAAGCTCAAGCTTCAATTGTTTCTTAACTCTCTATGCTCTTTTATTGAACACACAATAATAACATGAATCAAGACAATAGGCACAAATTATAGTCAAAGCTTCTAATTTGTTCTATCACAATTGCTTCCAGTCAAAGCTTCGAATCCAATTGCTTCTTTTATTCACTTTTCTCCCAAATTCATACTACACAATCAAAGTTATGCTTGCACAAATGTGGCAGAGCTTTCTTGCATACAACAAAAAATAATTTTTACAATGAGGGGGTACTCCTTTATATAGGCAAAGAAGTTGAAAAAAAGGGGGAGAAAAAAGTGGGAGCAACTCAACCAACTTTGACCAAGTCTAACTACAGAAAATAAAGGGTTACATGCAACTGCATGTGCAACTCGCATTAAATCGTTTTACATACGTATAACTCGCATTACATGTAATTACACTTTTTCATGTAATGCATCTTCTCCAACTACAAACATGAAAGAAGAAGAAAGAAGACGGAAGAGAAAAGAACAATTCTGAAAGGCCTTGTACTTGACGATGCAATCCCAGATGATAATAGGATTGGGAGTTCCTATACCTGGTACTGTTGCATTCACGTTGATAATCATAGTGTTGCGTCTTTTGATAAACTCTAGCTGTCTTTGATGAATTATCCATTGTCATGTGGAAACTTGATGTGATCCATCTTTTCTCGCTCAAATTATCATGAATTCTCCTTTGTAGATCAGCACAAACTGGAGTCTTCAACACTTTGAAAACCTTCTTGACGATGTTCGGATGTACACTTGAAACAACTTTCCATCAACACCTTTAACTCTTTTTTTTTTTTTTTTTTTTGAAGTAAAGTGCTTGGCGCATGGGAATGCGTGTAAATGAAAATTGCTGATTTTCAAAAAGTGACTTAGGCTTTCAAGATGTCATTGCACGAAAAATGGATTACATGTAAATGCAACATGTAACAGAAGGTGGAGGGTGAAATGAGATGCAAGTGTGAGTGTGAGATACACTTTACATGCATATGCGGATGAAGGCTAAGATGGAAAGCATGGAAAGATACGGAAACATGTATTTGCTCATGGAGGTGTGAATGCATATGGAGAGGAGAAAATGACATCTTTTTGACTTTTCAAAAAGTGACTTTTAGTCAAAATTGGACCTTTTAGATGCAATTACACGTAAGACATTTCGTGTAATCGTGTCATGCAAATGGAAATGAAAGATAAGATGGATGAAAACGGAAGTGAAAAATGGGATTACATGCATGTGTGAATGGCAAATGAGGTGAAAAACATGTAATCACATTTGTCGGATAAGATGTGAGGTGTAATGATATGGAAATAGAATGTGAAAAGAAATGATAATGCTTTCGCATGTAGTGAAGGAAAAACAAGTTTTTGGGAAAAAACTTGCAACTTCTCCAAAATGGAGAAAAACCGGCAACAAGCAAACAAAACTAAAACAAAAGAAAAACATACTTTTGAAAACAACTCAAAATATGCCAAGATGCAATGCACTCCAAAGATGAAATTCGAATTTGGAACTTAGGGAAGAACCAAAAATATCAAAATGAAGGAAAAATTCATATTTAAAGGAAAAATGCACATTCTAAGGCAAAGATTCTTACAAATGGCATCCTTTCAACAATTTCATGCATAAAATCAACAAGGATAAACATGAATTAAAATGCAAGAATGAAGAGGTCCACTTACATGAAGAATATGTGCTAAAAATGAAGGAGAAAGAGCTAAAATAGCAAGTTTTATAGTCTTAAGGCCAATTCTCCTTTAAATCCGAATTTTCAAACAACCTTTTGACTTTTTCCGCACTTGCATGTAATGGACATTCAATGGTCGGATTTGGCACGAAAGTGCCAAATAAATGGTCTCCAAAAATAATATCATGCATTTAAAACTCAAAAACAATCCCTTTTGATCAAATGTATAGGCTGAAAATGCAATTTTTTGAGGTTTTTGAACAAAAATATGACTTTAAATAAAAAATCTCGGCCGTTTTTGCAAAAACGTGACTAAAAAATGTATGTTTAAAGTCATTTTTGACTTGTGAAAGCAAAAACGACTTCCCCAAATGAATATACATGGACCAAAATGCAAAAAAGTGACTTCAAAACGCATAAAAGTGGATTAAAACCCCAATTTTTTGGGCATTTTAAGCAAAAACGTGTTTCTCCAAGCAAAAAACGTGATCTTCCAAACAAAACGATTTGATGTTTAAACATAAAAATGGTGATCACTATGTGATGTAATCAGCAAATAGGGCCAAAAGGATTTGATTCCATAAGAAAACATGTTCCAAATTTGAAGATTTATGAAGTTTTTTGCAAAATTGTGCCCTAGCTTGGGAGTTTTGAACACATTTTTGGGTGCAATAAACTGATTTTTGATGAGGGCAAAATGATCACCTCTCCAAAACATGATGAATGCAACTGATTTCATCCAAATCCATGGAGAAAATTAAAAGTTATGATCAAAATAGGAGGTTTTTGGAGCAAGAACATGTTTTCTTCACATAATAGGACATTTTTATGTTCATTGCATATTTTAAAACATGTTGGAAGGCAAAAGAGAACCTTTTAGAGTCCATTACATGTTTTAAAATATGTCATGAGATATAATTTCACTTTTTGAAGCCCATTACATATTTTAAAATGTGCAAGTCTTCAAAATCTCACTTTTTGGAGTCACTTACATATTTTATAAACATATCTCACATTTTTCATGCACAAGCATGAAAACTCAACTTTTCATGTCATTGCATCAAAAAGTCCACTTTTACAAGCTTTTGATGTAATGACTTGAATAAGGTCCTAAAAATGAATTTTTATATGCATTAGCTTGAAAAGTTTCCACTTTTCATAGTTTTTTACATGCATATGCACATAAAATGTCCACTTTTAGACTTTTAAGTTATGCATTTCGCTTATTTTTATGAAAATGTCAACAATATGGGTCAAAAATAATATTTATGTATTATATTAATCAATATAAGTCATAAACATTAAGTTAAAGTGACATTTATATAAGTATTTGATTTTAAAATCAAAAATTTTAAAAATAACTATATAGTTCTATAGTCACTTTAAGTGAAAAATTAAAAAGTAACTCAACTTAAAATTATAACATAAAGTGCACTATAGTCACTTTAAGTTATAAATTTAAATGAAAAGTAACTTTAAAACATAACAAAAACTGAATAAAATGTTATATTTTCAAAAAGTGAATGTCAAAATGAAAATATAACATCATTTTTTTAATTCGTGCTGTTGCACCTAAAATGTCCACTTTTGAGGTACTAAAATGACCATATCTCTTGACTGACAACTCCGATTGACCTCTAGGTTAAACCAAATCGAAGGGGAGATCGAAAGGCATAAGATGAGTGAATTCAAAGGACCAAAAACAAGCAAACACAAACTCAAAAGCAAAGAAAAACTGTAAAGGCTTTAAAAATCAAGCAAAGGCTCGACAAAAAGCAAAACAAAAAAGACTTGTAAAGGCTTTCAATAAAACAACTTGATATTTGAATTGAAATGGATCAATCGATCAACATTAAGCAATTGAATATCAAATTCAAACTTAGAGAAACACGAAACTAGCTTGAAAAAGTTTTGTATTGTTACCAACATTTTGTGATCACAAAATGCAAGACAACACATACTTCGTCAATCTTTCAACTACCATGAAGATACAATCCTTTCTATTCACCTTGGGAAGTCCAATAATGAAGTCCATCGAGATACTTTCCCACTTTTGTTCTGGTATAGGCAAAGGATGTAGTAACCCAGCGGGTAGAGTACGTTCAGATTTATTTGGCTGGCAAACTGCACACTCTCTTACATATTGCAATACGTCTCCTTTAAGGCCTTTCCATGAAAACCTCTCCCGAAATTGTCTGTAAGTTTTGAGGAAACCTAGGTGTCTAACCAAGGGTGAGGCATGTATCTCCTTCAAGATTTTTTGCTTTAGTTTGGATTCAGGAACTAAGTATATCTAATTCTTATAGTAAATGATGTCATCCACCACTTTGTACCGATCATCCTAAGTTTTGTCGTCCATTAGCTCACAAGCAAATGTGTTTTTGGAATATTCCACCAATAAATGTGCTTTCTAGTTAGTTGAAATCTGAGTCAATAAGCAGATGGCGAGTTTCCTGGACAAGGCATCTGCAACCACATTGTTTTTTCCCTTCACATATTTAATGTTGAAACCAAAAACCTGAACCTTGCTTACCCATTTTTGTTGCCTCTTGTTCAAGTCTCGTTGCTCTAGAAAATATCTCAAGCTATTATGATCAATACAGATGACAAACTTGGTGCCCACCAACTACTATCATAACTTGGTCAGTGCATGTACGATGGCTAACATCTCTTTGTAATAAATGTAATATAGATGCTTTGCTTGTGTAAGCTTTTGACTCTCATAGGTTATGGGGTGTCTATCTTGTATCAGTACCGTGCCAATGCCTGCTTCAGATGCATCACACTCCAAAATGAATGGTTGACTGAAGTCAAACAAGGCGAGTACCAGGTAAGTGCTCATTACTTCTTTCAACTTATCAAAAATGAGTTACTCCTTTTAATTCCACTAGAAAGAGCCCATTTTCGCCAAATTTGTTAATGGTGTGTTGAGCTGAGAGAATCCCTTTACAAACCTCTGATAATAATTGTACAGTCCAAAAAACTTTGCAACTCAGAGAGCAATTTTGGGGACGCAATCAAGGATAGCCTAAGTCTTCTCCTGATGAACTTGTACTCCATATTTACTAACAATGTCTCCAAGTACAATATTTCTGTCATCCCGAATTCACACTTGGATTGCTTGGTGAACAAGGACTGAGCATTCATAATCCTTAGGACTTCATCCAAATGCTTTAGGTTTTCTTCCCACGTCTTGCTATAAATAAGGATATCATCAAAGAATACTGGTAAATACTTATGCAAAATGTTTGTTGAAGATGTGATTCATGCATGATTAGAATGTAGTAGGTGCATTCGTTAATCCAAATGACATGACTAGGAACTCATAATGCCCGTAGTGACAATGAAAAGCCGTCTTCTCTACGTCTTCTTCCCTCATGTGGATTTGATGTTATCCGAAACAGAAATCTATTTTTAAAAAATAAACTGCACCATGTGATTCATCCAACAATTCATCGATTCTAGGAATGGGATATCTATTTTTTATTGTCTTTTTATTCAGCCCACGGTAGTCCACACACATGTGGACCGTTTCGTCCTTTTTAACCAATACTATTGAGGATGCAAAAGGGATAGAACTGGGATGGATCCATCCTTTCTCAAGCAATTCCTGAATCATCTTTTTGATCCCATCTTTGAATTTTTTGGGATGGCAGTAGGATGTTATTATGACTAGTTTCACACTTGCTTCCAATTCGATGGTATGCTCAAACCCATGATGGGGAGGTATGCCAAAAGGAATGTCTATGAAAACTTTATCAAGAGCACTCAAGATATTCTGAAGATCGTCATCCTGTCCGTTGTCCTTATACAAGTTCTTGTCATGTCTCTTCTCTAGTCTAACTAGAAGAGTCATGCGAGATGGCCTATCATTGGAGTCTTGTAGGCTAGCAATGGTGGATAGAGACTCATACTAGATACTCAGTGACTAAAGTTGTTTCTACAGTTAGTTTGATAGTCAGTTGGGGTAGTTTCTTAATTTTTGAGATTTAACTAAAATTTAGGAGGTTAGGAGATTGTGACAGTGATCAGATTTGAGGCTCCTCGGGACCAATTTACGGTTTCAATTTCAGGGTGATAGGGTATATTCCCTAGTTTCTAAGAGCATCCCTAATTTTTAGGGATGGGATTCCCAGTTGGTCCACATTGCCTGGCATCAGTCACAGGTAGGTGACAAGACCCATTCACTGATTATTTTGGTTGGTTTGGCTTTCCAGTTGAATAATATTTCCTAAGTTTGCGTTTAAATAAATTAAAATAAAGCTATCTATATAGCTAATTGGAGTGATAAAGAGATTTTGACTTCATCTGGTCAAGCAGGCCTATGTGTTATAGCTCGTTGGAAAGGTCTTGAATTACTATAACTTATTTTCATCATTCGGAGACCTTTGGGCACCTAGAGTTATGTTATTTGAGGAAAGGGGTGTTTTTCATATACATAAACAACTTTTATTTGAGAAGATACCATTTTATAATAAAGGTAAAGGCATATTCTCCCTTTATGGTTCGATTGACTTTGAAAGGTAGATAAAAGGAGATGTCGGCTCATTCTTTCATTATCTTTTACATTTTCATTCTTGGCATTTGTGATTTTGCTTTGAGGAGCTAGAGGTTTGGGATGCAAACCCTAGAATGTGGCTATTGGGATGCAAACCCCAATAGATTGTTCAGCAACATTCTATAGTATTGTTTCAAAGTTGACAAAGATTGTTAGGTTCAACGTCTGGGGGTGCTTGTGCATTGCACTTTGACGGTCTTGTTATCTCCAAAATCTGCATCCTGAAATTTGCTTTAAGTCCTAAAACTTGCAGCGATTTTGGAGAAACATGGGATCAGCCAGAAGTTGTGGGTAACTTATAACTTGGCTGAACCTCCAGATCCTAGGCCGGTTCCTGTATAATATATCTTATACCTTACTTATACTAATGGAAATGTGAAAAACTTTCAGATGGAAAAGGGTAAAGAGATGACCTAAAACTCAGAAAACTTAAAGAAGTAAGGTGATACACCAAAATTGATAACACAGATTACTGCTATACTTGAGACACAATGAAAGATTTGACAAGACATTCACAAGAATCCTTATTTGAAAATCTGCTAATTCACATCAATAATTTAAGAGAAGGTCTATGAACTCTGAAAATATACGAAAGGAATTTGATCACAATCGAATACATCAACAATTTAAACACAACTCAAAACCTGTGAATAGCTATTTATAAAGAAGGTACAAGATAAGACATCATTCAGAAAGGCCTATAATTAAAACACAATTTGAATAACATCAATCACCTTAACGCACACAACTAAATCTGTCAACTCCAAAACTGGTTTCAATGAAAACTCTATTTTCATCAAAGGTCCTCAAAACAGTACATCTGCATAATGGATCAGCATCATAAAAAAAATTACACTTAAGGATCAAATCACATAAACGTCCTCTCTCCAAAATCTGACCCTTTTCCTCCAAAATAAGAGGAGTATAAATAAATAATACAACTGTCTCAAAGCAGAAAAGCTGGGTCGAAATAATGAGTTAACTCATTATTAAGCACCTCTGAAAAGTCTAAAGACATGCTCAAGATATCCCGAACTGAAGTTCTACCAACCATGCATGAGAAAAACCAAGAAAAACTCCCCAAATCGCCCACAATTACTCCATAATGCAACTCTGAAACCTTCCGTCTGAACTGTGCCTCTGAACTCAACTGCAACTGCCCCCTTGAATTTTGGCATTTTCTTGACCAACTTCTTCTTAAACTCGTCTTGACTTTTGACTTTTAAATATTTTTAACTGCATGAAAATTATTATTAAATAATTGATTTGAAGAATATCAATTATTTAATAATTATTACAATTTGATATTATGCAGTTAAAAGTATTTAAAAAGAATGCAAGACTAAAAAATGACATCATTATTAAATTGCAATTAAAATTTATTATTTTTTATTAGTTGATTTATATATTATCAACTAAAAACAAATAATATTACAATATTTATGTTGATGCAATTTAATAATAATTATATAGACATTATATTATAAATCTATAGCACTATCTCAAAGTGCATAAAAAAAACTCCATATTACCTGGACCCGAAATTTTCTAAAATGTAATTGAGGAAAGGTTAAAAGAATAGATTGTGATTTTATTTCTTCATTTGGAACTCTCGGGAATGAGCAAGAAATACGTTAGGGTTAGAAGAAACCCTTATCCGCCATGAAGCGTTCAGATCTTGGTATGCGGTGCCAATTGGTGTTGAGTAGTTGTATTCTACAGCTGACTCCACATTCCTTTTGACGGCGTCTCTCCTTTTGCTGAGTATTGAATTTGCTTCACTTTTCTTGATGTTGGCATGGCTGGAGATACGCATTTGGTATGAAATAAAGGGGTTTTGTTGCATCTGATCCTTGGACGTCATTATCACTTTCAGATCTGTGATTTTTCTGCTCTTTATGCTGTCACAACCAGCCACGGCCCTTGATAGCGGACTGGGTAAGTATGAAGACGACTTCAGCTTTTCCTTTTTCTACCTCAGATCTTAAGCATTGGAATCGTTGTTTATAACTGAACGTGGCAATTTTTTCTGGTGACGTCTTTGTTCTTGCTGAGTTTTTTGAAATTTTCTTTACTTCCTCTCGTTATGCCTTTCTGCCCACAAATTTCTTCCTCTTCCCGCTGCTTCTTTTGCTGTCTGCAATCTTACCATACCGATCATCATTGACAATGCCCACAGCGGATTTGCTTCCACTACCCACAAAACGTGGCAACATCTTTGTTTCTGTAAATGCTGGTTTGCGTGTTTCATGAGGCCCGCTCGCTTCTAATTCAAAGAATCTGTCATGACGCCAAACTCTATCTCTATTTTCCTCTTTTGCCAACAAAAATCCCTTGTTATCTCTTCCTTGTGAATCTACATGGTTGGCTGTGTCTCTGAAACGGTTACTAGGATGACCCTTAGTGGAGTCATTCCAACCCCCATGCTCACTGAATCTTCGCCTCACATTTCGACTATTTTGTGCTGCACTCCTGTCATCGTGCTGAAAAAAGGATCCTGCATTTGGCACATGTTTTGATTTGGATGCCTCATGAAATTTTGGATCAGAGCCCTTTTTGCTACTCTCCTGTTCAAACCTAGTATCTCTTTCTTGCAATAAATCCTTAATTGGCACTGCATCTTGAGTCCGCCTGCGACGCTTTGAATCCTGAATCATGACATTTGTGAATTCCATCTGTGTTTCTAATTGGTGGTCCCTCTACTGTTTGCTTCACATCTCTATTAGACCTCCCCAAACCTTATCCGCCATGAAGCGTTCAAATCTTGGTATGCGGTGCCAATTGGTGTTGAGTAGTTGTATTCTACAGCTGACTCCACATTCCTTTTGACGACGTCTCTCCTTTTATTAGACTGTCTTATCTCTTAATGATTATTTGCATACTATCTGATCAAAATCTTGGCATGGCATATTAGGACAGCTTCTCTTTCCAGTTTCCATATTTAGATCTGTTTTTGGGAATAAACTAACACCTTCATCAGTATTGCTTTTGCATCTTCCTATTGCTTCTCGCTATTATATCATATTGATCATATGCTGTGCTTTCCTTGTTAGCTGAAAATGGTTATTTTTATTGCAATAGGTAGCCTCCTACTGTAGCTTTCATTCTTGTTGTATGAGTGAAACAAAAGGTTTTCAAAACTTTTGACAGTCTATCCCTTTAATACTTTTATACTTCATGATTGACGTCTCTGTTTGCTAGCGTATGTCTGTATCTTACTGAGATGAATAGCCTGTAGGTTGGTAAAAGCGAGATTTGAGTGAATCATCAGCATTGCTTAGATCCATTGGATCTAACCCATTTTCTTCTTTGCAAATATAGGGATTGGAAGCACGGAATGAGCAATGTCTGAAGCAGCGAGAGGATGGATGCAGCTGGTTGCTACATCACCAATCATTACAAGCAATGACTGGTGCCCATGAACCTTTCTCCTTTTACTCTTCTATTCAGTTATTGATTTCAGTAGGGTGTAGATGTATGTCAGCATGTATAGACTACTCTCACAGTCAAATGTGTGAGAGAAATTTACTTTCAGCATTTAATTCCTGGCATGACTTGCTCCATCATGCAAATATTGAACATTCTTTAAAAAATGAATAAAATACTTTTCTTTGATGCATATTTTTGAAAATCACTTGGAAGTAATAAGCATGTATTCCTTCATTTGAACATGTGTGAAAAATGAACAACAAGTCTTTTTTGGCACGTTGGGATCTTCTTGTTGTCTTGGCATGACTATAGCAGTCGTACAGTTGCCTTTCAGCTAACATGTGATTTGTTGGTTGGCTTATGTCAACCATCTCTACCCTTTTGGTGCATGGCTAGTCCATTCTTGTAGCTAGCATCTTCATTCCTTGTTTGTAAACTCCTTTGCTGACATATTGATTACATATCTTGCCTGGTACGATTTCTAACTATTTTGGTTGACTAAATATTATATTATTTGCTGTTGTCAATTATTGTTTTCCTTATATCTGAAAGTACAAAACAAAAATCTTTCTACAACTTCTGTCTAATTCTCTAAAACCATAAGGAAAGCACAAGAAAATCTATTAGTTTAATTAAAATTTATGGAAGTTTAGTGAAAGGATCCTTTTGGGATCTTTCAGTGGTATCAGGGCTTGAATCCTATCAGACTGTAGGGTTTCAGTGAAATTATCACATCAGGTTACAGAAAAGGGATTGATAATTCATTTCAGCATTTGGCATCTATTTTTATATATCTTCTATGCATCCTAGTGGAGAAATACACAAGTTTTACCAGCACAAAAGACACTAGTGGTGAGCAGAGGCTGCTAGAAACCCAAAAACACTAGCTATGAGTGAGTCATAGGGTGTTGTTGGTAACGGCATGCCTACAGAGGCAGAGGAGAGAGAATTCATAAGAACTTTGCATATTTCGTAGCCTAGAATATTCAAGACACTAGACAGATTACAAGAAGACCCTAAAGAGGATGGAATTAGATAAGCATGGAGGTAGACAGGAAAGACAGGGAAGGAGAAAGTCATTTTCCATTGCGGGAAGCCAGCGCAGCCATCGATCCCATGTCTCAGGAGATAGCTTCCTTCATTCCCATAGGAAGAAACGTCCACATATTCCTACTCTGGATAGACCTTTATTGACTCAGTTTAGGCAACTTAAGTGCAACTTAGGGGAATGCATTTAAGCTCACAAAAGCTAAGATGAAATGTAGAATGGGTCCCAGCAACGAGGCCATGTTAGGTACCCATGTACAAATGCAAAGAAATGCAATACAATCTCTGTAAACCGGAGACAAAGGAGCAAACCCAGTGGGAAAACCCCTCTCCAAAAAGAGATAGCTGAAAACCTAGTGAAGGACTGAAGAAGCCTCCAACTAGAGGAATGTCCCAGAAAATAGGAACAAAAAGAGGATCATGAAGAACCTCATTGAAGCATGAAGCCGCAAACTCTGTCAAAAGGAAACTGTTGATTTGTAGAACCTCTTCTGAAATAGAAGGCTGCAACCAAAGTAGGAATGCCAAGAAGAGTGTCTATATGGTAGATGATTCATCTCACCGAAATGCATAGGTAGCTAGCCATTGCAATCGCCTAGTATATAGGATCAAATACTAAATACATAGCTCACTCCATCAAACCATCGAACCAAGGAAGCATTAGAAGCAACAAAAGAATCCCTCCCCTAATGTAGATAGGGTGAGGTGACAGGTAATTGAGAAAGTGGGCCAAAAATTCCTCTGCAAAAAGAACCAAGAACAATGAGAGTGAGAAAGAGGTACAAACACCTATAAAGGCACGTGTCATCAACACATCATGAGGCTAATGTTGTGGAAGGCACACTCACTTGACAAAGGAAGAGGGCACTAAAAAGGCATACAACTATCCCCCTTGTAGCACTATATAATGTAGTGAGAGTACAACTAACTCAAAACAACGTTTAGGATCCTGAAATGCAAGAGTGGCACTTTATCTCAGTGCATTTGCATAAAGATGCTTACAAATGATATTAACAATGATCAGAAAGGGAAAAAAGCTGATACAACAAATAGGACAGCTCAAAAGAAAAGATCCCATGCCATGAAAACGATCTTCGAACTTGGAACACCCAAGATATCTACCATAGTGCAAAAAACCAAAAAAAAATGATAGAAAGAGCATGGGCAGAATCTGAAGGACATGATAGCATTTTTGAAAAGATGATAGAACCAGCTTTCCAAAATATAACGTTTTCAAAAAATGGAGATGGAATGCTCAAGATATGCCCGTTGGAGTGAAAAATAAAACATCCGACTTTGACTACAAAAACAGGCAACCAAACTGCATCAAAACCAAAAAATACTTGCACCAATGCCTTTGCCTTGGAACCAACTTTCCAGTGCTTTTAGATTGAAAAAAGACCTCTATATGTTCAAGTTATGGCCAAAAAACCAACGGTAGGTCAAAAAGGGCCTGAAGGGCTTGCAGGAGGTGCTTATGCAGTGCTAACGTCATGCTAATGTCAACATTTCACTAGCGTAAATTTGATGGCTTGGATGTCGTCGCAGCAAAAAAAAGACTACCACATGACATCCATGTGCTAGTATGGCTTGCAAAAGATAACATGGCACGGCCACGTGGTAGGTGCCGACATGGCACGTGCAAGAAGCACCAACTGGGCAGGCACAACAGGTGGTCGTAGGGGCAGTGCAGAGGTGGCGCCACGGGTTGTCGATGGCGGCGTGGTGGTTAGTGAGAGGCCGCAGTCAGTGGTGGCCATAGGGGTGCCTGAGCTACGGTGATGGTTGCGCTATGGGGGTACGCCGATGGCGCGGTAGCAGTGCACTGGCAGTGCCTCACCAATTTTAATTTTTTTTTAAATGACTTGAACTACGTGCAAGAGGTTGTACAGCCCTACTAGGTAAAAAAATTTTGCCTCCCGGAGCAATGTTATCCAAAATGGACGAATTTTATATGGAAACGAGGGTTTTGACGCCTTCTAAATGCATCCATGAAGTCTATTTGGCCTCAAGCAGCTCCAAAAATCAGTAACTCCCTGTTTTCTCAAGAAATACCCAAAAAACTCCAGATCCAATCCATCAAACCCTTGCTCTCCCTTTTTCTCCAAATTCTGAAAAAGCTACGGTAGAGCTGGCTCTGATACCATGTTGGATTTGAGCAAATATGTAAATCAAACCCACAAGCCCTCAAATCACCTGTACATAGAAAACTTGTCACAGAGAAGAAAAAGACAAGAGGCAAGGGTTTGGTTTGAAAATAAGAAAATTGTATTCTCAGATAAAATGTAAATTGTTGTACAATATGATATGCAAATACACTAAGAGAGCTTATTTATAAAGGCCTCTAGGAAGCTTCTAGAATGAGCTAGAAAGTGCTAGGAGATAAGCGTGACAACTAAGCATATGTTCATAAAAGGTGGATTATCCTCCACGTAGACAAGAGGATATGTATGCCAAGGTAGGTGCAAACTTTTGTGTTGTCAATAAGTCAACATGTAAAAGTACGCTTACTCCTAGGAGACAAACTAATAAATAATGCACTTATCAAAGTAAACTTAAGTAAAGCATAAATAATAATTATTTACTCTTAACACATATTAGACAGACAGGGAATGTGGAGTCTTTTGTGAATGAGTTCTAGCATATTGCAGTCATGGTTCCAGACATGTCTATAGTCGTTGTGTGATGTTGCTCATAGAGAGTTTGCAGGACAGGCTGAAGGGACTGGTACGAGCATTCAAGCCAACCACCCTCAAGGAGGCCATTGATGTTACATTTAGACTGGACACCCCTCTACTCCTTATCAAGCAAATAAGAAACCTTTCAAGGATTTTCAGCCTCCCCAAAAGGCCAATACTTCCCAAGACTGAGGGGGGCCACCTTCTAGACCTCCCAGGATGGACCAGGAGTGGAGGAATGAGCTAAGGAGGAAGAAACCATGCTTCTCTTGTAAGGAGCCATGGGAGCCTGGATATCATTGCCTTGGTAAAGGCAATGTTCATTTTAAAGAGGTGACATCTAAGATAGGCGATGAGGAGATAGCTGATACTAATACTGAGGATAGTTCGGAGGTGGTTGAGCAAGAACACCCACAGTTAGAGCTAGACACTCTGGAGCCTTTGGCATTAGCTAAAGTGGCTATGGCTACTCTCTCCAATTATCCCAAATTTCATGCCTTTCGTTTGCAAGGTACATTGAGAGGCCAATGAGCTTAGTAGACACAGGTGTCATGCACAACTTTATTGACCAGAAGCTAGTTGACAGGCGTGGGTTCCAGTCCGAGTAGTTTGTTGGTTTTGGAGTGAAGGTTTGAGCTATACTCAAAGGATTCCTCAGCTTAGCATCCAGATGCGGAACTATACTCTAAAAGATGATTTTTATGCTACCATTGGAGGATTATGATGTAGTTTTGGGCATGTAGTGGTTATAGGGTATTGGGCATACATCACTGACCATCACTGCATGCAGCTGGAGTTTCTTTCTGGAAGGAAGAAGACTATCTTGAGGGCAGCTTCAAACGGTGGTCCTAAGGAGATAACTTCCTGTAGGCTAGAGACTATCATTTGTCATGATGACATGCATTGGGCTACACATTGTTTTTGTGAAGTACAAAATACCTACACCTCAGGATGGCAGGGCCTTTCATGTAGACATAGAGTTTATCAAGGGGAAGAACAATACTATTAATCATGCACTTTCTATGAAGCCATCACTTGCTGCCCTGTGTTCATTGAGTGAGATTTCGGTAGATTCTCAACATTTAGTTGAGTATTCCAAATATCAGCATGCTTATGAGATCATGGATGGGTTGACACAGGATGACGGATATAGTGTAGTGGATGATGTCATCTACTACAATGGCAAAGTCTACCATGTTCTTGAATCACAGTTGAGGGAGCACGTTTTGCATGCTTACCATGCTACTCCTACAGTAGGACATCTGAGTTATGGTAAGACCTATAGGGTGGTCTGGGAGAGATTCTCTTGGAAGGGTCTCAATGATGATGCCTTAAGCCATGTTTGTGAATACATGACTTGTGAGCAAAACAAGTCAGGGCATACTTTTCCGGTTGGATTGTTGCAGCCTCTGCCTATACCGGAGCAGAAGTAGACAGGGATATCTATGAACTTCATTATAGCTCTTCCTCGGGTTCAGGGGAAGGACAGTATTTATGTTGTGATGGATAGGTTGACAAAGTATGCCCACTTCTTTCCTATTGCAGTGGACTTCATAGCTTCACAGGTAGCCGAGTTTTTTTTTCAGAGAGATATTTAGACTCCATGGTCTCCCCAAGACCACAGTCAATGACAGGGACAATAGGTTCATGAGTTCCTTCTAGCAGGAACTTTTTAGGCTAGCAGGCACAGAGTTGACCCCTAGCACTAGCTACCATCCTCAGACAGATGGACAAACTGAGGTAGTTAATAAGTGGGTGGAGGGGTATCTACGCAATTGTGTTAGGGCAGCAGAGGGCATGGGTGTGTTGGTTGTATTTGGGCAAATATTGTTATAATACTACACACCACATGTCCATTGACATGACTCCCTTCAAAGCTCTTTATGGCTGCGAGGCATTATCTTTTGTTGATTAGGCTTTCAATGACAATAGAGTTCCCTTGGCACAAGATCGGTTGCAAGAGAAACAAGATATTATGAGATCTCTTAGGGAGAACTTGCAGCATGCTCAGAATCAAAAGATGTACATTGATAGGCACAAGACGAAGAGGGCATTTCAGGTGGGTGACATGGTTTACCTTCGTCTGCAGTCTTACAGACAAAGCACCCTTAAACGAAGAGAGCTTGAGAAGCTCAAGCCTCGTTTTTATGAGCCTTACTGAGTACTCAGGCAAGTTGGAGAGGTAGCTTATGAATCGAGTTACAATCAGATAGTAGGGTTTATAATTTGTTCCACATGTCATGCCTGAAGAAGGCACTAGGGCAGCAGATTACAACATCACGCGATTTACCTCCTTTGGATGAAGAGGGTAATTTGACTTTGGTCCATGAGGAGATTCTGGAGGACAGGGAGAGACTATTGAGGAGTAGGGTGATTCGGGAGTACTTGGTGAGCTGGAGAGGTCTACCAATAGAAGACGCCACCTGGGAGGGTGAGTCCATTTTGCAGCATCCAGCGTTGTAGTTGCTTGTGGGTAAGAATCTCCAACAGGGGGGGACTGTCATGTCCCCTCTCTAGTCTGACTAGCAGAGTTGTGAGAGTTGGCCTATTATTGGAGTGTCATAGGCTAGCAGAGGTGGATAGAGACTCATACTGGATACTTAGTGACAAGAGTTGGTTCTATAGTCAGTTTGAGAGCCAGTCGAGGCAATTCCTTAATTTTAGGGATTTTTCTAAAATTTAGGAGATTATGGCGGTGATCAGATTTCAAGCTCCTCGAGACTAGAATATAGTTTTAGTTTCAAGGTGACGGTATATTCCCTTGTTTTTAGGAGCATACCTAGTTTTTAGGGATAGGACTGCCAATTAACCCACATTGCCCGGCATCAATAACAAGCAGGTGACACGACCTATTCATTGATTATTTGGTTGGTTTGGCTTTCCAGTTGAATAAAAGTTTTGGTATTTCCTAAGTTTGCATTTAAATAAATTAAAATAAAGCTATTTATATAGCTAATTGGAGTAATAAGGGGGTTTTGGCTTCATCTGATCAGGCAAGCCTGTGTTATAGCTCGTTGGGAAGGTCCTGAATTATTATAACTTATTTTCATCATTCAGAGACCTTTAGGCACCTAGAGTTATGTTATTTGTGGAAAGGGGTGCTTTTCCTATACATAAAGACCTTTTAATTAAGATGTCATTTTATAATAAAGGTAAAGGCATATTCTCCCCTTAGGGTTCGGTTGGCTTTTAGAGGGGAAAAAAAGGAGATGTTGGCTCATTCTTTCATTATCTTTTACATCTTCATTCTTGGTATTTGCGATTTTGCTCTGAGGAGTGATTCTAGAGGTCTAGGATGCAAACCCTAGAGCCAAGCTATTGGGACACAAACTCCAATAGATGATTTCAGCAGCATTCTACAGTATTGTTTCAGTAGTTGACAAAGATTGTTAAATTTAGCGTTTGGGGGTGCTTGTGCATTGCACGTTGAGGGTCTTGTTTGGCACGTTCAGATCTTCTTGTTGCCTTGGTGTGACTATAGTAGTCGTACGACTACCTTTCAGCAGGCACATGATTTGTTGGTTGGCTTACATAAGCCATCTCTACCCTTTTGGTGCATGGTTGGTCCATTCTTGTAGCTAGCATCTTCATTCCTTGTTTGTAAACACCTTGCTAGCATACTGATGACATATCTTGCTTGGTATGATTTGTAACTATTCTAGTTGACTGAATATTATATTATTTGCTACTATTGTTAATTATTGTTTTTCTTATGTTTGGAAAATACAAAAAAAAAAAAAAAAAAAAATCTTTCTGCAACTTTTGTCTTATTCTCTAAAACCACAAGGAAAGCATAGGAAATCTATTATTTTAATTAAAATTTATAGAAGTTCAATGAAAGGATCTTTTGGGATCTTTTAGTTCTACCAAAACAAAATAGTGTGCAACCCATACAATATCATCATGCCGAAAGATTGCTTCTAGTCATTGTACAGAAACTTCATTCGACCCCTCATTGGTCATTCCACGGAGAACCACCTTCTTCCCATTGACAACAAAAGCGAAGTTCATCTATTTGAAACTCTGAATGTATTCATCAAGTGTCTCCATCCACTGTATGCCCAGAATAACCTCCATATCATCTAGATCCACTATAAAGAAATCCTCTATAATAGTGTGGTTAGCCATGGTGATACTTAGTTGGGGAATAAAGTGTATAGGGCAGAAGGGTCCCTACGACAACCTTAACCTGGAATCCTGTGTGCGTCTTATTATCGAGCATCATCATGACCCTTTGTCCTTGAAGGGTTTCCCGTACACCTTGGGCTCTCGAATAAGGCGATAGTTCCTCCGCATCATACCAAAGCTACAATTCTCTTTGTACGGTTTAGGCTAACCATTTTGGTGTCCTCTTTGACATCAATGACAATATCTCCACGAATCTCACCCTTTGTCATTGATGGCAATCTCATCTCTTTTGGCTCTCCTTTCTTTTATCTCTTTCCCTTTGACATCAATGGCAAAGGGATAGCAATTAAGTTCTCATCTATAAACCTGTCATCAGATACTCTCCCTATAAAAGTTGTCTAATACTACCCTAAGAGAGATTCTTCAATGCTCCTACATATTGTAGTACTATCATTTCTATATCTCTCTTTGAAGGTTCCTCTGCAAACTTTGACATCAATACAATTAGTTTTTTAGTCTCCTGAATGCAATCTTCAAAACATCAATTTATCTTGATCTTCTCACTCTTAGGGACTAATGTCTAATCTCATAAGTATCTCCCCCTGAGTTCATGCTTCTTTTCTCAAACTAGGGGGTATATGAGCTGCAAGTTGCACTTGCACTAGTTTCTCCTTCTCCTATGGTTATCTTTCTTCTCCAACCCACAATGAACATTGATTATGCCATAAACTCAAAGATTCAAATTTGGGAGATGCAATTTACTAATGAGCGATAATGAATTGGAGACATATTGTGGTGGTATCAGTAGGTATCTGCTTGAGTGGCTAAATTTAAATACGTTGAAGAAGAAATAAATAAAAGTATGTTGCAAAATTGTTAAAGATGCCAAAGTCATTGTGAGTTTGAAAGTGGGTAGGAGTATTATAACAAACAAAATAATATTTCAATAAAGATAATTAATTCATGTTGAAGCTTGAAAGGATGCGACTTAATATAATAAAAATGCAATGGTTCATATTGAAAAGACACATTTGTTTATAAGAGAGTTATAAAAAGGGGAGAATAAATCATTCTCAATGTATGAAAAGAAGATTGAGAAGTAAGAGTGTGTGGTGGATAGTAGTCAGGGGTGAATGAAGAGTAATGTGGAATAAAAAGAATATATTATAAAAGCTGATTTATGTATACGTATATATATGCATAAAAGTTAAAGAAGGTGTGAATTGTAAATAGAGGAACATATTATAGCAGAGTAAATATGTTGATCAAATTTTTGTTTAATAT
Organism: Cupressus sempervirens; assembly: GCA_028749045.1. Taxonomy (NCBI): domain Eukaryota; kingdom Viridiplantae; phylum Streptophyta; class Pinopsida; order Cupressales; family Cupressaceae; genus Cupressus; species Cupressus sempervirens. Next base: position 501,009,101 of record CM053783.1, read on the forward strand.
ATATAAATTGTTGTCCTACATTTTGTAACTACAAAATGTAGGTAACAGTACGAAACTTTTTAACTTACTTTCACATTTCTCTGAGTTTAGTTCATTATTTAATTGGATAACATTGCTCAATCACTTGACCCCAATTGATACAATGAGTCATTTTACTGAAGGCTTTCCTCAAATCTTTTTTGTTTGTCTATTTGTAGAGCCTATGCTTGATTTTTGAGGCCTTCATCATCATTTCCTTTCTTTTTGGATGAGTGTTTGTTGATTTTTAGTCCTTTGGTCTTGCTCAAGTCATGGCTTTCGGTTTTCCTTTTGATTTGATCTAACTTGGAGCTTGATCGAAGTTGTCAGTCAAAAGATATGGCCATTTTAGTGCCTCAAAAGTGGACCTTTTTGATACAACAGCATGAATTAAAATATCATGTTATATTTTTTATTTGACATTCACTTTTTGAAAAATATAATTTAAATTCACTTTATGTTATGTTTTCAAGTTACTTTATCAATTAAATTTTCACTTAAAAGTAACTATAGTGCACTTTATGTTATATTTTTAAGTTGAGTTTACTTTTTGATTTTTCACTTAAGTGATTATATTAACTATATAGTTCAATTTAATTTTTGACATTTAAATCAAATGCTTTAGTATGTAATGTCCCCAATTTTTTCAGCATTAGAGTTTCAGGGATTAGCCTATTATTGTGATCCTCGTACGCTAATTATTGTGGATAGAGGGTCTTCTGTAGCAATGGCTTGGCTTGGGAGGGTCTTACTTCACATCTTAGAAAGCTACAGGTTGGTCTTCGTTTGGCTCAGATCGGACTTTGTTTGGGCTTAGTTTTGTGTACTTACCATTTGTGGTAAGTTGGTGTTGATCGAGATGAACTATTTCTATTTTTGGAAAGTGCATTTGGTCACATGGAGAAATAATACGTATGACTCCTATTTCAGACGACATATTTAAATGATGAGTATTTTGAGAGTTATTATATTTTTTGTAGCCAAATTATTATTGAGTATTAAATGGCTTTTTATAAAGTCATAATCTAATTTTATAATTTCACTTAAGTTGAGAGTTGAGTTATCATTGGAAAGTGTTATTTATTAATTAGTTTAGCGAAATCAAGTGAGAGAATCTAATGGAAGCTTCTAATTAATATTGTGTGGAGAAGCTTCTTGAGTGAAGTTACATTTTGGCAACAAATGGGATTCTGGAGGTTATAAATACAAGTTTATTTGTTGAGGAAAGCACACTTGAATATTTATTTGTTTTGTTGCCTTTGTGGTTTCTCTAAGGTTATGAATTTTGTCGCCCTTGCTGAGGTATAAGGGTCTGGAGTTTTGAGTTTGTGCATCAATCCACTACTGAGGTAAAGTGGTATTGAATTGATTTACAATCTGATATTAAAGAGACTTCTCTGACTGTGTCTACTATAGCTGAGAGGTAATTGTGTGCTGAGGAGTGTAATATTGGAATTCTAGGAATCTGTTTGTCTTCCATTTCTGTAATTACTGTGGCTTGGAAGACTATGTTTTTGTTGGAGGTCAAGTTCATTTATATCTGCAATAGGGAAACCTTTATCATTGATTTGCCATCATCTTTATTAGCATCAAAGATCTCTATCTAGCATGGGTTTCCTAGCCTTTACAAATTTATTCTTTCCATCTACAGATTGAACACCAAAGTTATTACAATTTCTGGGCAACTTTTATCAGAAGATCTAGCTGCATTGTGGGAAGACAAGTTATTCTATCCGGCTGTGATTAATATCATTCAGACTGGGCATGTACAAGATTTGTTTTGAGCGGCTGTATTTCCTATTGTTAATTTGGTGCGGTTTTAAGCGTGTCTTTCATTTTGCAAATTTGGGCGATTCACTGTGTGGTTGGGGCATAATATCCCTCACCATTTATGCGACTATAATAATTGTTGTTTGGAGTTGCAACCTGGGTAACTGAGTTGCAAGCCAATGTCCATAACAGGCTGATATTGACCTGCAGTCTGTGCTGCTGCAAATGAAATCTGAGCGTTACAATTAATGACAATTTTGGAACTAAATGAGTTGTATCTTAAGAGGGCATTGCTAGACACCTATATCTGGTGTTGTTTTCCAGTTCCAATCTGTTTGAATTTGAAGGTGTTATTTTTGCATATCGTATCACTTCTTGGCATTGGCGTGTGAGAAAATTGGAGGTGGCAAAATTTGCTTTAGATTCAAGCATGTTGTGAGTTGTGTTGCTGATGATAATTATGAATTGAAGGTCAGATTATTTGATTCAAGTATAGTGAAACAATTGATGTTATTTGCAAACATTTTTCCTATTAGATGTTGGCATCAGCACATGCAATAATTTTACAAAGGTTATATGCATTTAGAGACTTTCCTTGCAATTTGATTGGGTTTGGGTATTATCATTTTTTAGAGTGGCAATTTATAATCAAGGATAATACAAGTTGACAAATGTTTGGAGTTCATTTTATTACCTTATATTTTAATCAGTATTGCATGTTTAACGGAATGTCAACTATTGAATTGTAAAGAGAATTGGTATTATCTGAGCTATCACTGATAGGGGTTTTCACAAAATATTACTTATTTAATGATATTTAGATGTTACATTGATAATATGATATGTAAATATGATTTATGTCTCATTTAATAATATTTTATTGGAATTAAATTGACATGTGCTTATTAAATCACCTAAAGTCATCAAAAGTGGAACTTTTTCATGTCATTGCATGCAAAATTCAACTTAAAGTGAAAAGTCACTTAAAGGTGGACTTTTTGATGCTATTGCATGTTACATCACTTAAAATATGCATATGCTTTAAAAAGGTGAGCTTTTGCCTTGAGTTGCATATGCATGTAACTTAAACATGCAATGACAGTAAAAGGGTGAGTTTTTCACTTAAAACATGTATTTGCACTTCCCAAACCTGTTTTTGTGCAAAGCACATTTTTAAAACATGTGTATGTACCCAAAAAGGTGTGTTTTTGCTTTGAAAATGTTCATTACATGTTCTTAAAACATGTAATGGCCTCCAAAAGGTGTGTTTTGCCTTGTAACATGTTTTTAATATGTGCATATACCTCCAAAAGGTGCATTTTGCATTAAAACACATGCCATTGATCTTCCAAAACCCATTTTTGAAAAAACTTTATGCATTTGGCCCTCAAGAACATGTTTGTGGTGATTTTGCTTGGATTCTTCCATGAAATTTCTTCAAATCATCTCCTTTAGGGATGTTTTTGCAAATCTAATCCTCTCCATACAAAGAACGTTGGTTCTTTTGGTCAAAAATTTGTTTTCAACTCCATTAGAAATCACATTTTGAGGAAGAATGCCCAAATTTGGGCCTCCAAAATGCCAATAAGGAGTCGTTTTGAAGTTTTAATCATTCTAGATGATATTGGAAGGCACGCTTTTACATTTTATGGGAAAAAAATGACTCATATTTTGCCTTTTATGAATCACGTTTTGACAAAAATGCCCTGAAAATTGGGGGTTTTATCCACTTTTATGTGTTTTGAAGTCACTTTTTTGCATTTGGATCCATGTACTAGCAGTTGGGGAAGTTGTTTTTCCATTCACAAGTCAAAAATGACTCAAAAACATGCATTTTTTTGTCACGTTTTTGCAAAAACGGCCCAGATTTTTGCATAAAAAAGTCACGTTTTTGTTGAAAAAACTCAAAAAATGGCATTTTCAGCCCATACCTTTGGATCAAGAGGGGTCATTTTTGAGTTTTAATGGATGCTATTGTCTTTGGAGACCATGTATTTGGCATTTTCATGTCAAATTCAACCCTTCATTGCTCATTTATATTTGTTGAATGCAAGTATGGAGAAAGTCAAATTATTGTTTGAGAATCTGGATTTGGAGGAGAATTGGTCTTCAAAGTCTATGATTCTTTCTATTCTGGCTCTTTGATCTCCAAGTAAGTGGACTTTTTCAAACTTGCTCATCAATTCATGTTTATATTGCTATTTCCATGCATATTTTAGCTTGAAGTTGCACATTTGTCCAAAATTATGCCATGAATAGTGCATTTTTCCTTTTAAAATGATGAAATGGTTCATTTTCATGTTTTTGGTTTTTTTTCAAACTTCAAATTTGGATTTGCATGTTGAAGTGGTTTGCTTGTTAACATGCTTGAGTCTTTTACCAAAGGTACGTTTCTCTTTTGCGTTTGTGTTTTGCTTGTTTTCTTTTCAATTTATCTTCATTTTGGAGAAATTGCAAGTTCCTTCCCAAGAACTTGAGCATGTTTCATTTCACTCCACCTTTCATTTCATGCAAAAGCATCATTTCATTCCACCTTTCATTTCCATGTCATAACACATTGCATCTCATTCTTCACATGCGATTACATGTATTTCCGTTCATCATCCGCACGTACATGTAATCTCATTCTCCATTCCGACTTTCACACATCTCACTCTCCGCACCCAATCACATGTCATGATTACACGAAAATTCCTTTACGTGTAATGACATCTAGATAGCCCGTTTTTGACTAAAGGTCACACTTTTAAAGTCAAAAGTAATCATTTGCATGCATTCCGATGCACCTAGTCTTCATTCCTCAAGGCATCTTTATAAGAGTTCATCCTTTTCCCATACGCATTTACATGCCATCCATCTTCCTAAGTCCCATTTTAGCCCTCCGCATGTACTTTCCATATCACATCCAATTCATTGCATATGTTCCATGAGTATCTAATCAATACTCCAAATATATTGTTCCTCAGAGATCCATTTTGCCAATATTCTCATGGAGTCAAAATCCATATCTTCCAATGATGGACTCAATCCCATTGAAACTTTAATGTTGTAGCAAGTCAAGATATGTTAGGATTTCTATAAAAAATGAAGACATCCAGTAAAGAAGGCATCCTTAAAATCAAAGAAGCGGTACTTCATTTGGTCTCCATTTTTCCAATGGTTGTCAGAAAACTTGAGATCATGTGAGAATGTGTCAAGCACTTTGTTTCAAAAAAGAAAAGAAAAAAGTGAAAAGTGTTGATGGAAAGTTATTTTGAGTTTACATTCGGACATCATCAAAAAGGTTTTCAAAGTGTCCAAGACTCCAGAATGTGCCAATCTACAAAGGAGAGTTCACGACAACTTGAATGAAAAAAAGCTTAATCACATCAAGTTTTCAAATGACAACAAACAATTCATCAAAGAGAATCAAAGGTTATCAAAAGACACAACACCATGGTTATCAAGGTGAATGCAGCGGTACAAAGTATAGGAACTCCTGATCCTATAATCATCAGGGATTGCATTGTCAAGTACAAAACCGTTTAGAACAATCCCTAGGACTGTTTTCTTCTCTTTTGTCTTCTTTCTTCTTCTTTCATGTTTGTAGTTGAAGAGGATGCATTGCACAAAAGGATGTAATTACATGTAATGCGAGCTGCATGTGCAGTTGCATATAACCCAATAATTTCTCTTTAAGTTAGACTAGTTCAAAGTTGGTTGAGTTGCTCCCACTTTTTCCTCCATCTTTTTCGTAACTCCTTTGCCTATGTAAAGGAGTGCCCCCCTCATTGTAAAAATCATCTTTTGTTGTATACAAGAAAGCTCTGTCAAACTTGTGCAAGCATAAATTTTATTGTGTAGTACGAATTTGGGAAAAAAGTGAACAAAAGAAGCAATTGAATTTGAAACTTTGACTAGAAGCAATTGTGATAGAGCAAATTAGAAGCTTTGAGTGTAATTTGTGCCTATTGTCTTTGATTCATGTTATTATTGTGTGTTTAATAATAGAGCATAGTGATTTAAGAAGCAATCGGAGCTGAAGATTTGACTAGGGGTGGTTGTGGCAATACATAGACTAGGAGCTTTGACTGTAGCTTGTATTACAATCTCAAATTCACGAAAAATAGCTAGAATTCATTTTTTCTCAATGTCTTTGTGCCCCAATGGTAGAGGTATTCTTATAGAATAGGTTAAAATAGGATTTAGAGCCAAACTAGTACACTTTCAGCTAGCCTTTGAGTTAGTGTCAGTTTATCGGTATCACCGTTTACAACTTTAAATAGAAGTGTAGTTTGAGGTTTCATTTTGCCCATTATTCGCTCTGCGGGTTAGTGAATTCTTTCCTGAAAGCTAAGAGGAAAAAAAGATTGGTAACACCCCTTTACAAAATCTCTCAACTGCTTGTTGAACTTGAGTTGATCCAAGGAATGGTGAGAAGGGGAGCCTTCCCTCTAAGGTAGGAGAGACTATCTTTCACACATTGCGGCTCGTCATTCTATTTTCCGACTAAATTTTACCCAAAACTATCGGTTGCAAAATATCCACCCAATATAAATATACTTTTGTAAACATATATATAAGTAAAGTTATTGGCTAACTTCAACAAGGGATTTATATGAGGAGAATATTGTAAATAAAGATATTTCATCATTGAAGGCTGATTTGTAGAAGAGAGAGAGAGCACATGCTGAAAGAAAAGAATCACATGTTGAGACAAGTTTCAGATTGAAGAAGAGAAATTGTGCAATTATCATAGCTTTCTTATATCACTGCTTCTTCATTGGATTAACAAATGTGACAAATGGCATATGATTGTTTTCTTGTCTCAACGGTTCTTCAAAGTAACATTGCAAATTTATGTCCTTTCTTTAGATATCGTCCCTTGCCATACTCATTGTTTCACATAAATCAACGCTGCTATACTCAATAATTTCCAACATTTCTTTTGTCCTGTTCGACAATTTCTTATTTCTTTAATTGCTACATATTGTAATCACCTAAAAATGGTCATCTAGACTATTAGCCCCCTTTTCAACATTTTGGCTAAATTAATTTAATCACTTACCTAAGCCAAATTGCTAATAATCAATTTATTTGATTATAACCTATAGTTTGACTATGCTATCCTGAATTCATTATTTGATTAAAAGAACATGTCCCCTTTTAATTAAATAAAACACCCCATTCTTCTAACCCACTTAAAGTGCACACATAAAATCCTTTTTCTATTTTACAATTAAAAGAAAAGGCTTGTGAGACTTTTGTCTTATGTGACAAGTCAACTTATATTCTATTGGTTGACTTGTGTGTGCACATGGATCACTCCTCTTTTCAAATTCCACCGTTGATCATCCACCATCTTCATCTTGATCTCTACCGTCCGTACGACTTTAAAAGGGAGAGAGCTTCCCCCTCAAAGGATCTATCCTCATTTTGAATATTGTTATGCTGCAGGTTTTCTAACAAGTTTCTTTGGAGCTTTGTGGAGAACTTCTATTTCTTGTCTACATTCTCTCATACCATAGCATTTTAGCTTAAATTCATGTTGCATGTTAGTTTAGCTTCTATTTTGCAATAATCTATCTCACATAACTTAATATTTGGATTGTAACACTCTCATCCATGCTTAGAATAGTTGCACTTTTCATATTCATTCTAGTTTAGTCTTTAGTTACATTGCATTCTTGAGGAACTCCTTGGGACATTTGCATTCTTGCATCTTGTCTTTGGAACCTCCCATTGCATGGTTTACTAGCAAGAAGAGTATCTGTAAGGCTCATCTGAGAGCCTTCTTATTCTTGAAATATACTCTCTTGCACTCCGTGGATAGGGAGCTCTAAGCCGGCATCCAAACATTCCAAACTCATGGAATCGTTTGGATAGAAGGGTTTAGAGTGAGACACTTTCGAGTGTACATTTTTGGCGCCCACTGTGGGGCTTGAATCAAGTTTCTAACTCCATTTGCTTTTATTTTTCATCTCTGATTTTTTACAGCAGCATATTGGATCTAATCAAGTGCTTTTGTAGAATTATCACTTTGATTTTAAGGCCACTCATAAGTAGATTGGTTTGAAGGCCAAAAATCTAGTTGGTTTAAAAATTTGATCATATCTTTTAAACCGCTTGGAGTTTGGTTCTGAAATTTTTTTTGCAAGTTGGATATGTGTTCAAAATGTCTCAGTCTGAATTTCAAAGCATTTTGATGTGATTTGCGAGAGTTCTGATTTTTTCATTGTTTTTCATAAAAAGCCGTTTCTGATCGCAAATCAGCGCATTTTTTGGAAAAACTTACATTTTCAAAAAGCTTTTTTAATTCTAAGAGGGGTACTCTCTTTGTGTTTTGACTTTTGAGGTCGTATTAGGGATCAAAAACTCGATTTGATAAATCTGCCCTGTTTTGACAAAATCGATCTCTACGGAGCAAATGAAGAGATTTTTTTGAATTTCTTACATTTTTGGAAAGCTCTCTGATTTTTAGTAGGGGTCTCTTCTTTTCATTTCTATTTTTTTATCTGAAATCATAGCAAACAAGTCAAATCTTTTTGACTAGGTCAAAATCAAAGAGTAAAAATGAGAGCATTTGTGATTAACTTGCACTTTCTTTGCATGCACTTGGTTGGAAGATAAATTGGATTTTTGAGGCAACTCACCACTTTTTATTATAGATTTTTATGTTATTTCACACTAACTTTTGGTGCTAACAAGTTGTGATTACAGGTTGCCATCCTTATGAAAAAAAAATTGAAACATTGCATAAAAAAAACGCATGTCAAAGCTTCAAATGCGCAAGGGCTACTAACATTGTTTCCAGGGCTGCCCAAAGCATAAAAACCCAAAATTTCTTGCTTTTTTGTTTTCATGTGTGGCATTGACTAATTGTTCATTTTCCATAGGCACATAAAACTTGTGATTGGAGTCTTTTGGTAATAGGAGAGTATGCTATTCACCCTTGTGGTGAATCAGAAATCTTGACTTGCCATTTGGTTTCAAAAGCAAGGGGTAACTGAATCTTCTTGACATGTTTGGGAGAAAACGATTGAAATAGGAGAGTATGCTCTTCACCCTTGTGGTGAACCAGAAATCTTGACTTCCAAAAGTTGATCCACTTTGTCTAGTTAGAATCCTTTAGAGGGCCTGCTCTCGGACAACCTGAGAGGAACGACCCAAGTGGGGACAAGCCGATTACCTGGCTCTTCCAACCCACTATAAACTCAAGGCTACCAAGGACACAAAACTTTGGTAGACGTAGTGTTTGTCTTCGCCTAGTGTGATCGCTTATGGGATTTCGACCATAGGGAGATCACTAGGCAAGAATGCTTAAGGTACTCTTGTGATCGCGAGATCGGTTACTCATCACAAGGTGAGGTGTCCCATAATTGGGAGCAAGAGGAACACTATGAATGGAAGCACGATCTAAAAACCCTAAGTTAGTAACTACCCTTTTTAGCCGCTCAACTTCTTGGTGCAAGGATCGATCCTAGTGGACTACCTGGATCACTCAGAGATTTTACACTCACCATCTGTGTTCCCTTGGTTATGCTTATGGCATTTCCATGACAAAGCCAATATCTCTTGTGGGCAACCACTTGGTGTGAGGTGAAGGAGCATCAAGCGTGGGCCGAGTTGTTGAGTAAGGAACCATGTCCTTTAGGTAGATATTGCTTGATGTGTTCTCGAATGTCCTAGACCTGTGGAAATCTTTGGAAAATACACATGATGATAGTTATACGGCTTTCTTTTAAGACCTCACATCTGCTTGTATCATGCCAGGTTGCTTTGTCCCTTGCTTGATTGTTTGAAGACTACTCCATGTGTCACTATCTTGCTTGGAAAGAAATTGCTTTTGAACATCAAACTTGCTATGCTATCAACTATTGTCAAACTTTGTCAACCAAGTCAAAACATCAAATGCAAACATTTTCTTGTGTTGCTTGCTAAGGGGAGTCTCATCATTTGGTTTTTATTTTTTATGTCTCTAGTTCCTGAACATGCTTAAAGTGACTCTTTGGTCTTGGTGCTCTTGGTCTTTCTATCTTCATGGTCTATGTCCACTTGCTAGTTATATTTTTGCTGAAATGGTTGCCTTGATTTCTTGACTACACTCTTGGATTGGAGAGTTGTTCACTTGTCACCCTGCTTGCTCTATCTATTTGGCTATTTGGGCATCTTGCCTAGCTATTGACTTGAGTCATTCATGTCGTAAGTTTCTTGGACATATTGTTTGACAAGTCACTTTAATCTCTCTCTACTATCTTGGCAAGTAAACACTCTACCTCCTATAGTTTCAACATCAAGTTATCTTCTAGACTATTTTATGCTTGGCTTTGCATCTAGAACTATGGGATCTAAACCTTGTGCTAGCAAACCTCAACCAAATCTAGATGATCATGATATCCTCCATGTCACTAAAGAGTTTCAATATCTATATGCACAATATAAAGAACTAGAAGAGACAAATGATCTTTCTTACCTTCATCTCTCTAAGCGCATGATAGAAATGAAGTCTAAACTTGAGAAAAGGTTAGAGAAGATTGCATCATTACATGAATCCTCCTTAACGTCTTTACATGCATGTGAGTCACCTTCTTTGAGGTCATCCTCTTCTTCTAGGTCTACATGCTCTACTTCAAGACATCAAATGTCTTCATCTTCTAGATCTAAAGACCTCTTTAGAGAACAAGCAAGTGATACCTCCTTTGAGCCTATGCTAAAATTTCATGATGGACCTATCTTTGACCAAGATAATGATGAAGACATGGATGCATACCATTCACTTGAGAAACAACAAAAGGACTCTAGACATACTTCTAATAGAACTTTTGCTCCCTTGGAAGATTCTTATGATGACACATTGCAAAAACTTCTTGGCAATAAGATCATCATGTTACCTAAGTCTAGCTCATATGGAAACCCATTCTTGGAAATCTATTGTGCTTATCATCAACATAATGAGCATAGTACTTTAAATTGCATTAAGCTAAAATATAAAATCCAAGATCTTATTGATAATGGAATTATTGATACCTCTAATGATTCGTGTGATGAGGATACTTTTCTTGAGAAAGATCATATTAATGAACCTATGTCTAGTGATGGTTTCCTTGATACCTCCACTTCTTCCAACACTTGTGCATCTCCCAACACTTCAAAGCTTTCCAACATGCCTCCATCAAATAAAGAACCTAATGCTTTCCACATTGACTACATGTATCCTCAAGGGCTACCTCTAAAAGAAACTCAAGCTAACCTTCACTTGGCTGCAAACCTTTTCCATGCTACTAATCCTAAACATCCTCAACCTTCATGCACTACTATGCCTAATCCAAGCACTACTCCATTCACTCTTCATTCTCCCTTGTCCTTAGAAGTGGCTCCATGTCAAGAGGGCTTTCAAAATGAAAAAGCTATAAATGTTAAGAAAGATCAAGATCAAGCACCCTTTCATCTCCTCCAAAATTTCACCCCTCCATATCCTATGTCTTTTCCATCCCCCAAGTATGATGAAGATACCACTTCCATTATCTCCCTTGAGCTTACTGAAAATTATGAGAAAAGTTCTCTTCATAGGCTATCCAAAGCTACTTGTCAAGATCAAAGCATCCCATCATGTTCCACTTCTCCACATCCACTTCAAAATTGTGCTCAAGCTTCAAGTGCTTCTATTAAAAATGTTGTTCCTATCAAAGGTACTCATGAGTCTATTGATGGCTTTGACCATGTTGCTCACTCTAAAGATGTTGATATCCCTTCCCACTATCCCTTTGCATCTTCTAAATCTATCCTTGGTCCTTATCCATCTAAGCTAAAGCATTCAAACCTTCCATCCATATTGGGGCATTATGTTCCTTCATCTTCTACATTTTCCACTCCTAGCTCATTCCCTAGCTCTCCTATAATACCTCAAGATCAACAAAGACACTCATCCTTGGTGACTTTTCACCCATCTATACATCTAAACCAGTCATATCATCCTTATTCATCCACAAATCCCAAGTCCTTTGGAAGTGAGAATAAACATAAGAATCCATTGAAAAAGAAAGATCACTATGTCCCATCTAATCGACATGTGAATGCTAAGAAGGAGAAAGCACAAAAGAGACTGTAAAGGTCTACTATTAAAAAAGCTAAATCAAAGAAAATATGGGTTCCTAAACCCATTATTGAAGAAATGTGTTTTGAAGTATCCAAAGGAAAATCTAAAGCTATATGGATTCCCAAGTCTCTTTTAAAAGACTTGAATATTGAAAATATTTCAAAGTTGACATTCAAGCTTCCAAAGGCTTCCATTCCATCTTCTTCCAAAAATCTTTCTAAAAATATTCCAAAGCCTTCCACTCGACTTTTTTCCAAATCTCTTCTACCAGCTCATACATCTAAATCTCAAGCTATTTCATCCATGACTCCTCCATCATTCCAATACCCTTCAAGGTGTGTGTCAATGTTGATCTTGTACAATATTTCAACTACCCTCATGAAATCCTCTAAAGCTTACACTAACTTTCTATACATGAACTATTATCCTCCATATACTCTTCCTACTACCATTTCTCTTTCATCACCCTATCAACATCTTTGAGCATACCTTTCTATGGTCTTGGCTTATCATGACTTATCTTTTCTATAGGAGCATTATCTACATTCAAACAGCTTCAGCTCTTTCTAAAAATTCAAAAAAAAAAAGAAGAAAAAATAGAAAAAATGAAAAAAATGAAAATGTGTCTTAGTGAAAACCACATCTTGTGGCACCTTGGTAGCAAAAGTAAAGAGAAATAAATTTATCCTATGGTGAAAACTACTTCTTGTGGCACCTTAGATAAGTACCATGATGAAAACCTGGCAAACAGGCATCATGCATAATTCTTCCATCATCCATCTATCCCTTCTTCTCTCTTTGATCTTGACAATGTTGAGCTATCTTTGCATATTGGCTATCTTATCCACCAGATTTTCTATTGTGCTCTCCCATTCACTCATAGCCTCTATCTTGAGCTTTATTCTTATTGCTCTATCCCATTGCTATACTATCTAGTTGACCCCTTGGTCTTGATCATAATAAATGAAACATGGTTCTCATAGGTCTCTTGACATGGCTACTCTTTTGGACTACACACTTCATGCTATCTCACTTGTTGGCTTCATTGCTTATCCTACATGCTATCTTTCTCATTACTTCCATTGCTTATCCAAAATATGCTTCATATGACTATTTCACCTCTTTCCTTAGCTTGGGTACTCTTGAGGAGTCAGTCCTTTAGGATCACTTTCACTTGCTTCATACTCTTTTTTCATCCATCTTTGCTTATCCACTGGCTCGTTGCTCCATCATATCCTATACCTTGCTAGACATTAGGAGAAAATGATGTGATCTTGCTTGAGAACTAGTGATATCTAAAACCTTCTAAAAAATCCTAAAAATCAGAAAATGTCCTGGAAAAAAGATCTTCTTAGTGAAAACCTAGCAATAGGCACTTTGATGTATCACCAAAAAAATCAAAAATACAAAAATATAAAAAAATTGAAAAAAGTCCTGAAAAAATCTGTCAAGTGGTGAAAATCTAGAAACAGGTGCTACTTGAAACCCTTGCACCTATGTCTATCAGCCTCAATCACTCACTTCACTACACATTTCCTGGCTTGGAATTGTTTCTTGTCTTTTTCTCGGGGGCATAGTTACTTAGCCTATTGAGGTATTCTTGTGCATTGGGTTTCTTTGACAACTCACAAAATAGTGTTTCTCAACACTTCCCCCACCTTGACATCAAGTGTTTTTCAACACTTTTCAGATAGTTTACCTATGATCTCCGATGTCGCAATATTTCTCACTATCAGAATCAAGTCTTGAAGAAATGGCCAAGTGACTTGCACACACGCACTTTAACACTTAAACGACTGAGCTATGCTAATCTTTATCTACTTTGTGTGCTGTCTATGATGATTTCTTTGCCATGTGTTCCCTCCCTAATAGTCTTTCAAGGATGTCATTGACTAGAAGACTGGGGGCATGGGACATATTTTCTTGATTTCTGCTTGTGGGTATACTTTTGTTTTTCTATAGTGTTGTAAGCATTTATGCTGGTCTTATTCAACACGTTGACTTACAAATGTATCATCCTTGACTGTTTTGCAAGACCGCACTCACGGTTTATCCTGGCGCTTATGCCTTGATACAGGTGTAATCTTGCTAAATTAAACTTAGGGAATCTAATTGTGTAGTTATCTTGACTTACATGTCTCTGATGCTTAGATTGGATTTCCACATACCTATCTAATATCGATCATATTCATATCCTCATAGTTATACTAGTGATGGTTGTATGATCTCATGATGTCCCTAGTAAATTGTCAATGATGAAATTAAGAGTCTAAATGTTATGCACTTCTTGTTGGTAAGCCACTTTGCATATTAGCTTGCATTTTAGGTTCATTTTCTAGCTTAGTCTTATATTCTTGCATATGGGGAAAGCTCTCTCTTCATCTTTTCGTAGACATATCGGCTAACTCCTTCATATATTTCTTTACTTTCTTCTTGTTCATGTCTTTTCACCTTCTTAATCTTTCACTTCATCTCTTTTCTATCTTATCATCACATTATATAAATTTTTGACCTCTTAAATAATTTCAACGTCCTAAATTCATTTTCGGGATCGAAATCCAAATTCGAGTTCATCTTGATGGTCAAAATTGTCTTTTAAAATTCTACTTTCTTCTGAGCAGTTAGCTGACCTTTTGAGGTCTAATCTCTGAATCATCACTGAGGCATCTTCATTTCTTCATGTCTTCATCATTTCGATACTTCATATCTACTTCAATTCACTGTTTCATGTCTAAAATCACCTTTCTACTCATTTCGACCTAATTTTTATGCTATATCCTTCAAGGTCAACTCTAGTCAAACTGGGGCATTTTATCAGTTTTTTTATAGTCATTCTTGGGCTCTAATCATCTATCTGTCATCTTGGACATTGCTATATTCTCGATTTTCTCATATCTAGTTTGTTTCTATGTCCCCTTACCTCATTTCGATTTCGATCCCGAGGGGGCAGAAATACTCTATTGCTGATTGTTACAGCTATCTATTTCTTAGGAGCATTTGTTTGACCTTATCACTTGCTCTCGATCTATTCGCTTTGCTAGGTGTTAGAATTCTTTTCAGATCCTAACATCATCTTCCTAGTGTTCAGTACTACTGCTATTAGGCTGTGCATTCAGGACTTGCTATCTATTTTTGCATTTCACTCTTCGGAATTAGACATCTATATCTACCACTGCCTACTTGGCTTTCTATTTTCTTTGACATAATGTGTTTCCAGATCGATCACGCATTAGTCAAAGAGGGACAAATGTAATCACCTAAAAATGGTCATCTAGACTATTAGCCCCCTTTTCAACATTTTGGCTAAATTAATTTAATCACTTACCTAAGCCAAATTGCTAATAATCAATTTATTTGATTATAACCTATAGCTTGACTATGCTATCCTAAGTTCATTATTTGATTAAAAGAACATGTCCCTTTTTAATTAAATAAAACACCCCATTCTTCTAACCCACTTAAAGTGCACACATAAAGTCTTTTTTCTATTTTACAATTAAAAGAAAAGGCTTGTGAGACTTTTGTCTTATGTGACAAGTCAACTTATATTCTATTGGTTGACTTGTGTGTGCACATGGATCACTCCTCTTTTCAAATTCCACCGTTGATCATCCACCATCTTCATCTTGATCTCTACCGTCCGTACGACTTTAAAAAGGAGAGAGCTTTCTCCCTCAAAGGATCTATCCTCATTTTGAATATTGTTATGCTGCAGGTTTTCTAACAGGTTTCTTTGGAGCTTTGTGGAGAACTTCTATTTCTTGTCTACATTCTCTCATACCATAGCATTTTAGCTTAGATTCATGTTGCATGTTAGTTTAGCTTCTATTTTGCAATAATCTATCTCACATAGCTTAATATTTGGATTGTAACACTCTCATCCATGCTTAGAATAGCTGCACTTTTCATATTCATTCTAGTTTAATCTTTAGTTACATTGCATTCTTGAGGAACTCCTTGGGACATTTGCATTCTTGCATCTTGTCTTTGGAACCTCCCATTGCATGGTTTACTAGCAAGAAGAGTATATGTAAGGCTCATCTGAGAGCCTTCTTATTCTTGAAATATACTCTCTTGCACTCCGTGGATAGGGAGCTCTAAGCCGGCATCCAAACATTCCGAACTCATGGAATCGTTTGGATAGAAGGGTTTAGAGTGGGACACTTTCGAGTGTAAACATATAAATCTTCACCATCGTATATGTTTATGGTTTTTATCTGTGTAAGCATAGGGTTATAACTTCAGTTTGTAGGTATACATTCATCGAGTTTCAACTAACCTGATGCGTATTGTCTTTAAAATGGTATGCCAATTCTGATGTCACAGCTGTTTGACTACCTCAGCCTTTGTATTTAAATGGTCAAGTTTTTGTCTTCCTACTTATTTACTTCTGCTTGTTCGCTGTATACATTTTTACCGAATCCAACATTATAATAGTATTTGCTTGGTTCTTCACTGCTCCCATGTTGACCAAATGTGATTTGACTTATCACTTTCCACTTGTTTATGTTTTTGTCTTTTATTGGTATTCAAAAGGATCTTACTTTATCTCGCCTTCAAAATTATTATCATTGCTGCCAGTGTACTGTTCACTGCTATTAGAATTGGTCTATCACTTTTCTGTCACTCCTATCACTCATGAGACTGGTTCAATTGTAAAGTTTCTGCAAATTCTATGATTGAATATACACTACATTCTACCTTCTTCCTCTCCTTATGATTTTCTGAGAATAACTTCAAAGTATTGACTTCAATTGAATTAGAAATATAATTCAGAATTCTGTCTTTTGTTCTGCAATTCGTATGTGGGCAGTATTGACTAAGGAGCACACTTGTCTTTGTTTTTGTGTGCTCTTAGGCTTCAACCTTACCCTCTATAAGTATAGGAATCAAGGGACATGTCCTTAGAAAGGACATGTCTCTTCCAAAGTTTATTTGCCTAACCTCTAGAAGTTGGCGACTTTCCATGAATTAATTAAGTTTAAACACAAACATAAACTATGAAGTTTAGATTAGTCTTAAACTAAAACATAAGGATAGATGCTGATATCATAAAGGGAACAATGCAAAGACTTAGTCCTATATTTATCATGCCATATCAAATCAGATAGATCTGTTATCAGATCAATATGCTAACAAGTTACAAAATTAACACTCTCTTAACTTGATAATCATAGTAAGAGATATCATATCTAGCAACATCAATAAAGATGAACAAGCAAGAATTGATACTCTATATCTATCTAAATCTCCTTAGCATGAGGTATCATAGAACACATGATACAATGTCGTATTACTAAACTTATAATATGACAAATCACTGCTACTAGTGATAACAGTATTGCAAAGAATACAATGTACAAGATAAATCTGAAGAGTAATTTAATTTCTTCATTTATCCAAGTTGTGACTCATAGCTACTGGTATTCTTATATCACAACATGATCCTGAGTTTAAGATCTACCTGAATACAAGATAAACCCGGAGAATAATAAAATTCTTCCTTTATCCAAATTGTGACCTATAGACATAGCAATGTCAATATCACAATATGATCTTGAACTCATCTAGATCTTACAAAAGAACTCTACTATTTAGCACATTATCTAAGAGATCGTCATCGCTCATAATGTCTTCTATACAAGTGTTCATTATCTCAAAGATTGTCACCTCTTAAATAATGAATACAAATGGTGGAGCCCATAACAATCAATAGCCTAACAAATAAAATTATTTTATTAATAATTTAAAGAATAAAAATGGATTACAATTCAACCATACCAAGTCTTCTCTAAAAGTGGTCCATCTTCACTCTAGATAGAGGATATTTGTTGTCTGATCTATACTGCAAATGTATTCTAATTTTACAAAATTCCTGTCTACCATATCTCTTACGTAATGGTAAGGAATTTCAATATGCTTAGACATATCATGAAAAATTGGATTCACCGAAAGCTTGATGGAACTCTGATTATCACAATGAATAATCGTAGGATTCATGGCTTGCCCAAATAATCCCACAAGTAACTTCCTTAGCCAAACTGTTTCTCGAGAGGCCATTGTTGTTGCAATGTATTCGGCTTATGTGGAGCTTTGACCTACTGAAGATTGCTTTCTACATATCCAAGATATCATTGCTGATCCTAAACTGAAACAGCATCCTGAAGTACTTTTCCTGTCTTTAGCACTTCCACCCCAATCTGAGTCAGTGAATTCATGTAAATCTAGGCCAACCTTCTCATAGTTGAGTCCAAAATTAAGAGTGCCTTGTAAGTATCTCATAATGTGTTTAATTGCAACTAGGTCAATCTCCTTTGGCTCACACATAAACTGGCTTAAGGCATTAATAGCATAACAAATATCAGGTCTTGTATTTACTAAGTACATAAGAGACCCAATCATCTATCTGTAGAGAGTAGAATCTATAGAAGGTGATTTTGCTGCTGCTTTTTTAAATTTATGTAGAATAGTCTCCATTGGAGAAGACATAGACTTGCAATTCCACATTCCAAATCTCTTTAAAATGTCTGATGTACACTTCCCTTGATTAAGTATGATACTGTCAGAATTCTGTCGTACTTCCAGTCCTAGGAAGTAATGAAGGAGTTCAGAGTCTTTCATCTCGAATTCTCTAATTAGATCTTTCTTGCAATGATCTATAAGATGATCATCACCTATTATTAGCAGATCATCAACATACAATATCATTTTTATCTCTTTTATAATATAAATTTGGATCGGCTTCATTCTTGAAAAATCCTAAGCCAATGAGATATTTATCAATTCTTTCATACCAAGTCCTTGGAACTTGTTTAAAAGCCCATAGAGCTTTCTTGAGCGTACAAACAAAAATGTTAGGATCATGAGTTTCAAATCCTTTAGCTTGCTCCAAATATACTTCTTCTGCAATTTTTCCATTTAGGAATGTTGTTTTTACATCCATCTAATGTACTTTCCATCCCTTCAATGCTGCAATTGCTAAGACTACTCTTATAGAGGTATATCTGGCGACAGGAGCAAAATTTTCTTCATAATCAATCCCTTCTTTTTGAGAGAATTCTCTGGCTACAAATCTAGCTTTATATTTCTCGATGCTACCATCAACAGCATGCTTTATTTTAAATATCCACTTGGAAGAAACAACAAATTTTCCTTTAGGTCTTGAAACAATTTCCCAAACAACATTCTTCATAATAGATTGGTATTCTTCTATCATAGCTTCTTTCCAGGCTCTATGTTTAATAGCATTTGAAGGATTGGTATGTTCGGTTTTGGATAAATCACTCATGTTTGTTGTATAACTAGAAAATCTTTTAGGTCTCTTGCTTTCTCTGACTGTTCCAAAAGGTGTAGCAAAGTCTTGTGCTTCCTTGATTGTTTTAATGGCCCAAATGGTCTTTCCTTTGAATTTTGAGTTTCATCAAGATTTAGATTTTCAATTTCATCTTCAATTTCTTCTATGTTATCCCTCTGGGACTCAAATTCACTATTTCTTTCAGAACTAAGCAGAGGAGAAGGCTCTTTAGAACTTAGGGCTCTTTTGAATGCTAGATCTTCTTCAAAAATTACATCCCTACCAAGTTCAATACTTCTCTATCCAGATATGAAGATCCTATATGTTTTAGATGTTTCACTATACCCTACAAAAATACCTTTCTTCCCAGAGGACTCTAGTTTAGTTCTCTTTTCTTTTGGAACATGAATATATACAAAACACCCAAAAATCCTAAGATGACTTATATTAGGTTTAACCTTAATAAATACTTCTCCAAGAGTTTTATCTCTAAGGTAAGAATGCGGGCTTCTATTTTGAATATAGATGATAGTACAAGAGGCTTCTATCCAAAGATAATATTCTAAATTTTGATCAAATATCATAGCTCTATCAGCTTCTATAATTGTTTCTTTCTGTTACCCCGTTTTGTTCTGGATTATAAGAAGTGGTGTACTCCCTCTTAATTTTTGTATCTTTACAAAACCTTTTAAACAAATCTGAGGTATATTCCACTCTATTATCAGTTCTAAGAGTTTTAATTTTATGTCTTGATATGTTCTCAGTTAATGTTTTGAATTCTTTAAATCTCTTTAGGATTTCTTCTGATTCTTTGCAGTTTAAGAAGTAAATCCATATTTTCCTAGAGAAGTCATCCATGAACAAAATATAGTACCAAAATCCTCCAAGAGAAGAAATAGACATAGGTCCACATAAATCTGAATGAATTAATTCCAAAACATTATTTTTTTTCTAGTGCTATCATGAAATGGACTTTTGGTGTTCTTACCTAGTGCACACCCTTTGCATATGCTTGAATGGTCTTTATTTAGTTTAAGCAGACTAGTAATCATTTTCTCCATAGTTGATAAGGTTTTGAAATTTAGATGCCCTAATCTTCTGTGCCATATTTCATTTATGTCTACAGCTTCATGAATTAAGGCTTGAATAGGTTGACTAGATTCTAAATTCAATTCATACAAATATCATTTTCTCTGCCCAATTAACTTCGCTTTCTTGAGTGAGGAGTTCTTTGCCCAGGTTATTACTTTTCCATCCACGAATGCAACGTTATGCCCATCATCTTCAAGTATTGTAATTGAGATTAGATTTCTTTTTATTCTCGGTACATAGAGTACACCTTTGAGAAGAGAATTTCTTGATTTTAGTTTCAAGGTTCAGTTTCTAATTCCTTCGACGGAATGTGTTGAATTATCACCAATGGTAATTTCATCATTAACCTTTTCTGATATAGAGTCTAGCACTTCTTTGTATCCCGCTATATGTCTAAAAGATCCACTATCAATTACCTATGCTTTACTTGAGATTTTATTTGATAGTGACAAATACAATACACGATTCTCGGGATCATAGTTATCTTCTTCCCTAGAAACATTTGTACGGTTCGCTTGCTGTTTAGAATTCTTAGCACAATTAAATCTTTAGTGTCCAAACTTTTCACATCTGAAACATTTTATCTTGGATAGATCTTTCCTGGGCTTCCCATTCTTTTGATTTCTCTTTTTCTTCTTGAAATGCTTCTTCTTGCCCTTATAGGAGTTTGTATTAAGAACATGAAATTCTACATCTTTTGTTTTCAGTTTCCCTACTTTCTTTAATTTTCTAGATTCTTCTTGAAGACAATCCCCCTTAAGTTTGTTGAAGTCAGGGAGTTTATCTCTAGCACTTATTCCTTGTGCAAAAGTTTCTCACGAATCTAGCAATCCATCTATAGCCATTAGTGTTAGTTCCATGTCACTAATAATAGTTCCTATACTTGATAGTTCATCTCTAATGCAGGCAACCCTTAGGAAGTAAGAATTCATTGATTCTCCTTTCTTTATTTGTATGTGATTTAGTTGCCTTTTAGTGGGAGAACTCTAGTTGCATTTTTTACCTCATATGCATTTAGTAATACATTCATCATATCAAATGTTGTTTGATGTTTTGTAAGCATGGCTACGATATCATTTTTTACTCCATCTAATATGGTTTGAATGGCTTTCTCATTTCCTTTGCTCTAGATAGATTTATGAGGTTCAATTGGAGGTTGTTTGGATGGTTTATCAACAAATTGTTTTACATCATTTTCTTCAAGAATCGTCATGATTCTAAATTTCCAAGCATCAAAGTGTTCTTTCCCATCAAACCTGTCCTCAGGTCTAATTGTGTATGCCATTGAAGACAGGAGATAGTTGTTAGATATATATAAAGTCTAATTACTGAATTTTGCAGAGCCTAGGTTCAACTACCAAAGCTCTGATACCATGTAAAGTTTCTACAAAATCTATGACTGAATATAGACTAGATTCTACCTTCTTCCTCTCCTTGTGATTTGCTGAGAATAACTTCAAAGTATTGCCTTCAATTGAATTAGAAATATAGTTCAGAATTCTGTCTTTTGTTCTGCAATTCGTATGTGGGCAGTACTGACTATGGAGCACACTTGTCTTTGTTCTTGTGTGCTCTTATACTTCAACCTTACCCTCTATAAGTATAGGAATCAAGGGACATGTCCTTAGAAAGGACATATCTCTTCCAAAGTTTATTTGCCTAACCTCTAGAAGTCAGCGACTTTCCATGAATTAATTAAGTTTAAACACAAACATAAACTATGAAGTTTAGATTAGTCTTAAACTAAAACCTAAGGATAGACGCTGATATCATAAAGGGAACAATGCAGAGACTTAGTCCTATATTTATCATGCCATATCAGATCGGATAGATCTGTTATCAGATCAGTATGCTAACAAGTTACAGAATTAACATCAATATATGTATTCATATATTTAATATATCATTATCATATTTCTTACAGATGATGTTTTCTTTTTGGAACTCTATATCACTATCCTAATTCTTTCACTGCAATCTTCAGTGAAACAATCTCTGTTTGAAGCTCAACTCTGATGGCTGCATTTATACTTATTTGCAATTCTCTATGTTGTCTCTGATATTAATTAGCTTTATATTTAGCTTTGACATCGATGATGCTAATTGTCTTGTCCATCTTTGTAATCCGTTGACATCAATGACAATATCTCCATCAGCAATTGTACACTCTATTTGTTCTATTGAAACATTGCAACTGTTCATCTTCGCACTTTCAATCAAATTTTCAAAATCTTGTGTTTCATTTTATATCATTCATTTTCGTTCCTTTGTATTGAAGAAAGATCATCTTAACTCCTAGTAAATTTTCATAAAAAAAGCCTGTAAACGAATGAATTGAAATCATAAATCAATAAGAATTTTTTAGCAGTAAGAAAAACATTTGTAGGCTAACAAAGATCTTCAGTGTCATGTTAAAGATTGGATTGGAACATATTTTTCATAGGTTCTAGGGATACATTCTAACACAGTTGCACTTAAAAGGAAGGGTGGTTTGATGTTTCTCTTCTCATCCTCTAAATGTTTTTGTCTGTTCAATCTTACTTTCCTGCCCTCACTTCTAGGTTTCAAGATCCACCCAAAGATCCATAGTGCTCCAAAATGCAACTTCTAATCTTTACATTTACATTTACAAAGAATCAATCATATTTGCTATTTTTAGTAACCATTTTAGCAACTTCTTTTTCTGAATGTTCTATTTTGAACAAGATGGTTGAGAACTTATTTTAAGATGTTTTAATCAGACTTTATTCTAGGTTTGTTTAACATAGTTTTATGCTACAAAGCTCTTTATTCCATTCGTTTGAATAGCTTTAAGCATCTTTTCTTTAAAAAAAAAATGATTTTTGAAATTAATTAATTATCATCATAAACCTCAGAAGTTGAGATTTTGTGAATTTATAAAGTGCTTCGAGCACAATAATTTCTAATTCAAAATACACTTGTATGTGCTACTAAAATATTGATCAATCTGTTATTCCTGGGTTTACAATTACTGTGCATTTGATTTCTTATATCGAATTGAAAATGGATTTAGCATCATGCTTTGTATTGATGTTATTTGCCCATTAGGTTGTATCTTCCCATTCTTGGGATCGTGTTTTGTTGTCTGTCAATGTTATTATTCTCTTTCAGTAACTTAAGAACATCTACTGATTGGTTTATCCTTTAGCTGGTGACTATAAGTCATGTTGTTAAATTCAATTGTTGGAAGTTCAGCCATTAAATATATACAATGTTGTTTTTAAATGAGAGCTTTACCAGTCTTGTCCCTATACCCAGCACAAAACGTTAGAACTGAAGTTAATTTATTATTTCATAATGTAAAATTCATTAAAAAAATTATGCATAATGTTAGTAATTGCATATTTTGTCTATAGCTTAATGTTAAGATTAGTTTGTTTTCTCAAGTACATTAATCATATATTCTAAAGGGAGGTTTTATCTCACATGTTCTTTGTTGAGTAAGAAAAATTCAAAAACATACATTACCAGATTAATAATTCAAATGTTCCAAGAAGATCCAAAGAAAATAAGCTTTTAGAGGAAATATAACAAAACTTTTGATATGCAATCACAAAAGGTTGGACATAGAACCTGATAAAATCATAAAAATGATGGGAAAATGATCGTATGAGGAAGATAAAAATGCATTTGATAGGATTCAGCTTGACCAAATTTACAATTACCGTGAGATGGATTTATGGTAGAAGTACTTGATGCAGCCAATGTTGGGATTGTCACTCCAATTACTTTGTGGGCACCTGGAAAATGGGTGCTCACCATGCATGCTGCCAAACGCCTCATGTATACCTCCTATATAGTACATTTAATCATGAGAATCCTTCTCATTGGATATATAAAACATCTCCCCTACTTTGACACTAAAAGATAAAGAATCAACTTAACTCCCCTCATTTGACATACAGTTTCTTTGAAAGTCTAGCATGATTGACTTTATATTTTTGTGTGTAGAAATGCAACATATACTAGGTCAAGAAAAATAGAATTAATTAAAAATTAGTAATTACAGTTAGCAATCATTTTTTAGTTTGTTTCATCCCTTCTATCAATAATATCCCTAACCACATATTTGCACCAAATCTCTTAATCAAATCTCAGAAATTTTAAACAATAAATTGAATGCAATGTATTTAAAATTTTACTAGCAAAACGCCATAAAATAATAGATAAAATGAAGTCTCAAATAATATTGTGATTAATCTGCAGCAGAATTAAATTTTCACAAATAATATTGCATTGAATTTCTTTAGCAAAACTACTAAATAATGCGATCATAGTCACAGAAATTACAGAAAGATTGCATATTAGGAATATGAACATGAAGCACTACGTGAAACACCTGAAAGGTGTCTCCAACTGACATTGGGTTTTCATCCACTGTCTTAAGTTTGAGGGTTAATGTCCTCTCACATGCTGAAAGCTGAAGCTTTCGAAAACTTTCCCATAGAGAAAGTGAAATCCAAAATAATAAACCAAGTACGCTAAATAAGTTCCTCTTCCTTCTTTTAAACACAACTTGGTGAATGTCCTCTCACATGCTAAAAGTTGAAGCTTTCGAAAACTCTCCCAGAGAGAATGAAATCCAAAATAATAAACTAAGTATGCTAAATAAGTTCCTCTTCCTTCTTTTAAATGCAACTTGGTGACTCTTCACATTCCCTCTTGTGTTTCTTAATCTTCTTTTTAAAATAATGTTTTTTCCCACAAAGGAAATGAAGTCCCCATAATAATATAGTGGCATTTAAGAATATGAACTTATTTTATAAAGTGACTTTATTAATAAATCAATTAAATCTTTAGGCATTAAAATCAATGATCAAATGGATTCAGATAAGCATGTGTGATGGCTTGCCAAAAAGGTCTCAAGAGGCATTCCTAGTCCTGCACTAAAATGCCACGAAGACTAAGCTTATTGACTAAATGTGGTAAGTGCTTATAAACCCCACTGAAAGAGCCTCAATTGGCCAACAACTAAAACTGCTTACGCCAAAACCTGATTTCATCTCAAATAAAACCCAATTAGCCCATGGGACCAAGGCAAAATGGGCTACAATTGCAACCAAATTTACTTGCCTAGAGAAGGGTACATGATAGTCCTCCCTTCCCATAGATTTATTTTTCCCAAGCAATTTGCCTCAGTATGCAGAAACCAAATGCCTGGATCCCAGATCTACCTCATAGCTAATGCTTTGCCCATCCATTAAGCTCCACCAACGTCGACATCTCTGCCCCGAGACTCAAGAAGTAACTCAACATGTACCAAAACACCAATCAACTAAATGCCAAGATCCCAAAACATCCCAAGTGTATACTATGTAAGGACAACTTGCCATGTACTCATATCATAAAATAATATTCTCTCTATCCAACTGAGTATCTCACTCTACCTATAACTACATACACCTCTAATAGCAAGAGGTGGTGGGAGCTCAACAGTATACCGACTTCTATCAAGAAAGGAATGCAACAAATTGCTCCTCCCAACTCTTGTAATGATCTGTTCCCTACAACTTCTCTCAAACAACTTTTTCTCCAAAAAAATGTCAATTAGATGAACCAAGTACAGAATTCTACAGGATAGTATCGACAAGTGAATCAGCGTACGGATGCAAGGCGCCAATGTACGAGCAATTGGGAGGCCATATGGTACAAGTCATATGGTATAGTGTGGGACAATAGGTGTGACGTACAGTGATGGAAGCAAGGCACGATGAGCAGCTATGGCCATACGGAAGATCAAAGGAGATGTGGAAGTATGAGGTGAGTGACAAGAAGGTCGTACGGTCGTACGGTATTATGATGTCCGTACGGTAGAACAAAGGGAAGCCAGAAGGGTGTATGAAGGGGAAAAGACTTATTGAGGCCATACGTCCCTACAGTGACAGGGGCAAGAGGATGAACGGTCAAGTAAAGATGATGATGGAAAACAGAGAAGTTTGACAACGTCGTTTCAAATGCTATGCAATATATTAAACAAGAATAACTTGTAGATAATCAAAGACTGAACAGATACACACTTGCACCAAATAATAATAATATTCCACATACAAATGATGCTCCAATTTGCTAGATCCGAACCAAGCAGTACACAGACGGAATAGAGTGAGTGTTGAATCGCACCAAAACCGAAGAGTCAAGTAGGGAAGATCTTTCACTTCCGAAATGGCGAACAGAGAATCCTAATAGAAATTTGCAATACAAAGAAATTATCCAAAATGCATGCCTAACGACTACCTACAAGCCGTGCTTAAATACCCGTTGGGGAAAACTTTCTGAAGGGTGTACAAAGATAGTTGATGGCTACACAAACTTGTGAAAACAAAACAAAAATGGGTTAGAGATTATACTAAATCAATTGGCCCATTAACAATAGTTTGATTAATAATTTATTTTATAACGGGAACATTACAAAAAGTTGTTTGAAAGCAACTCGATAATTACAGTGGTATCAAAGCTTCGATCCTACTAGCCTATGGACAATGAATGAGAGTTTATAGCTGGAAGAGAAGAACCCATTCTATTGATAGAATGGCTATAGAACCAGAACCCATAGCTACCGAACTTGTGGCACTGTTGAGAGAACTTGCGAGGAATCAAGCACAAATCAATGATACTCAACGACTAATGGAAGAAACTCTCAAGAAATTAACAAATAATAAAATATTTGGTGAACAAAATGGTCACAATGTAGACTCAGTGTCAGGTAAAGAAAACCCTCATCCAGCACGCTCTCGACCTTCCATGTCGTCTTTTCCTCCACGGACAGAAGCACCACATGGAGGAAAGTAGCCAACCTTTGAAGAAATGCAAGAACAATTGAGAGAAGACTAGAATAATGCAAATTTGGACGAAGATATATCCTACAAAGATTATGCAAATTTGAGAATGAGATATTAGAGAGGCATAACGATGATCTCAGAAAGAAGTTCAGTAAAGTAAATTTGTCTCCATTTGACAAATCCAGATCCATATCTGTGCAAGCGTGGGTAATGAAGGTCAGCACTTACTTCCAACTTAATCCTATGCCAGAAGAAGCAATTAAATTTGCGGCATTACACTTGGAGGGAGTAGCACATGAATGGTAGGATCGTGACACCATCACACTGGGGCATGATCAAATAAATACTTATGCAAAATTCACTGAGAGATTGGTATATCGATTTGATGGTAAAGATCCAAAACTCAATTTCAAAGATTGGCACAGTTGAGGCAAACTGGATCAGTCAACCGATACATTGCGGAATTTCAAAAACTCTTTGTTTTGGTCACAGACATTTCTAAAAGAAGACGGATAGTGCTCTTCATGGAAAGACTAATAGAACCACTAAAAGGTTAGGTAAAAGGGTTTAATCGTGCCACCCTGTTGGAGGCCATTAAGAAGGCATTGAGTATGGCATCATCATCGATGTCATCCTCTTGAAGTTTCTCACATTCCAAACTGTCGGTGTTTTCGAGGGACAAAGATAATAAACCTCCACCCAGAAAGTTGTCGTTGGACGAAGCTACCAAACAGGAGCTCCAGAGGAAGAAAGCATGTTTCAATTGCAAGGGACCATGGGAAATCGAGCACAGATGCCTCGGGAAAGGAAAAATCCACTACATTGAAGTCATGTCCAATGATGAGGACGAACAATAAGATATACCTTCGAAGACAACCAACACCACGAGGCCACCAAAATGGTTAGTTTGAACTGTACAGAAAGAATTGCAGCTTTGGTACAACATGGAGGAACTATTGCCCTAGCCGGTAGCCCTAGGTGCACGGTGTTTCATGTACAAGGAACCCTTCAAGGACAAAGGGTTACGGTGATGCTTGATAATAGAGCCACTCTAAAATTTATAAACTTATCTTTGGTGAAACGAAGAGGTCTATCTACGGAGGCGCATGCAGGATTTAAGGTCAAGGTTGTCGAAGGGACACTATTGCCCTGTACACACCTTGTTCCTCAGCTAAGTATCACAATGGCGAATCACATATGACCAAGGATTTCTTCATAGTGGACCTAGATGATATGGAGGTTATTCTAGGCATACAATGGATGGAGACACTTCATGAATACACTCAGAGCTTCAAATGGATGGACTTCATTGTTGTTGTCGATGAGAAGAAGGTTATTCTCCACGAAATGACCAATGAAGGATCGTAGGAAGTTTCTACACATTGAATGAAGGCAATTTTTCAGCATGATGACGTTGTTTGGGTTGTACATTGTTTTGTCTTGGCAGAACCCATAAAAGGGCAACAGACACCTCCCCGTGATGATGATCTTTAGAATGTCTTGAGTGATCATGATGAAGTTTTTATAAACATTCATCATGGTATACCTCCCCATCAAGGTTTTGCACATACTATCTAGTTGGAAGTAGGTGCCAAGCCAGTCATAACCACACCCTACCGCCATCTCAAGAAATTCAAAGATGAGATCGAAAAGATGATCCAAGAGCTACTTGAGAAAGGATGGATTCGTCCTAGTTCTAGCCCTTTTGCGTCAACAGTGGAATTGGTTAAAAAGGACGGAATGATTCACATGTGTGTGGACTACCGTGCATTGAATAAAAAGACAATAAATAATAGGTATCCTATTCCGAGGATCAATGAGTTGTTAGATTAATTACATCATGCGATTTATTTTTGAAAATTTGATCTTCATTCCGCATATCATCAGATTTTCATGAGGGAAGAAGATGTGGAGAAGATAGTCTTTCGTTGTCACTACGGGCATTATGAGTTCTTGGTCGTGCCGTTCGGATTAACGAATGCACCCACTACATTCCAATCATTTATGAATCGCATCTTCAACAAACAATTGCATAAGTACTTATTGGTATTCTTTGATGCTATTTTTATTTATAGCAAGACATGGGAAGAGCACCTGAAGCATCTGGATGAAGTCCTAAGGATCATGAAGGATTAGTCCTTGTTCACCAAGCTATCCAAGTTTGAATTTGGTATGACAGAGATATTGTACCTGGGGCACGTTGTCAATAAATATGGAGTTCAGGTTTATCAGGAGAAGATTCAGGCTATCCTTGATTGGCCTCCCCCAAAATCACTCTCTAAGTTGCGAGGGTTTTTCGAACTGTACAATTATTACTAGAGGTTTGTAAAAGGATTTTCTCACTCAATGCTCCAGTAACAGATTTGACAAGGGCTTCTTCAAGTGGAATGAAAAGGCGCAATTCACTTTTGATAAATTGAAAGAAGAAATGAGCGCTTGTCCCGTACTCACCTTACTTGATTTCAGTCAACCTTTCATTTTGGAGTGCAATGCATCCGGAGAAGACATTGGCACAATACTGATGCAAGATAGACATCCCATAGCCTATGAGAGTCGAAAGCTTACACAAACCGAGCGCTTATATTCCATTTATGACAAAGAGATGTTGGCCATCGTACATGCACTGACCAAGTTTCGACAGTATCTGGTGAGTGTCAAGTTTGTCATTTGTACAGATCACAATAGTATGAGATATTTTTTGGAGCAACAAGACTTGAACAAAAGACAACAAAAATGGGTAAGGTTCAGGATTTTGATTTTGACATTGAATATGTGAAGGGAAAGAACAATGTGGTTGTAAATGCTTTATCCAAGAAACCCACCATGTGCTTACTAACCTAAATTTCAGCTAACTGGAAAGCACATTTGTTAGTGGAATATTCCAAAAACACATTTGTTTGTGAGCTAATGGATGGCAACACCCAGGATGATCGATACAAAGTGGTGGACGACATTATTTACTATAAGAATCAGATATATTTAGTGCCAGAATCCAAATTGAAGCAAAAAATCTTGAAGGAGGTACAAAACTCACCCTTGGCAAGACACCCCGGGCCCCCTCAAAACTTACAAACATCTCAAGGAGAGGTTTTCATAGAAAGTTCTTAAAAGAGTCGTATTGCAATATGTAAGAAAGTGTGCGGTCTATCAACAGAAAACATCCGAACATACTCTACCAACCGAGTTATTGCAACCTCTGTCAATTCCAAAACAGAAGTGGGAAAGTATCTCGATGGATTTCATTGCTGAACTTCCCAAAGTGAATGGAAAGGATTGTATTTTCGTGGTGGTTGGCAGACTGACGAAGTACGCACATTTCCTTGCCATCCCCTTAGACTTTCAGGCTACATAGGTAGCCGATCTATTTTTCAAAGAAGTCTTTCATCGACACAGGTTACCCCGAAACATTGTCAGTGATCAGAATGGATGATTTATCAGTATCTTTTGGATAGAACTGTTTTGGCTTGCAAGAATAGAATTGTGGCCAAGTACTAATTACCACCCTCAGACAAATGGACAGACGGAGATTGTGAACAAAAGGCTTGAAGGCTACCTTCAGAACTACGTTTTGGCACAATAATGAGTGTGGATCAAATGGATTCACCTAGGGGAATATTGTTACAATACCACTTACTACATGTTCATCGGGATGGCACCGTTCATAGCACTATACGGGTATGAACCCCTTTCCTTCATCGACATAGTTTTGGGTGACAGTCGTGCACCAAGGGCAAGGGACTAGCTTCAAGAGGGACAAGACATCCTGAGATGCTTGAAGGAAAACTCACAAGCACAAAATCAACAAAAGATGTATGCCGACAGACACCAAATCGAGAGAAGTTTCGAAGTGGGAGACTTGGTCTATCTTAGACTTCAACCATACCGGCAATCCTCATTGAAGGAAAAGGGAAAAAAAAAATTGAATCCACGATTTTATGGCCCTTATCAAGTAGTTCGTCGCATCAATGAAGTTGCCTATGAATTGGAACTTCCAAAGAAGATCGTATTCATAGCGTTTTTCATGTCTCTTTCCTTAAGAAAGCTATGGGACACAATGTCATGGTAGTTGCAAACCTTCTGTCCTTCAATGAAGAAGGAAAGCTCATATTGGATTCGGTCGAGATCATTGAAGTATGTGAGAAGACCCTGTGGAACTGCACGGTGAAGGAATATTTGGTACGTTGGAAACACCTGCCATTGGACGACGCGAAGTGGGAGGGCGAGCACATTCTACAGCATCTAACATTGCATATGCTTGAGGACAAGCAAAAATGTGGGACAAGAGGACTGTAATGTTTCTGTTATAAAATAAATTATTAATCAAACTATTGTTAATGGGTTGATTGATTTAGTATAATCTCAGACCCATTTTTGTTTTGTTTCCATAGGTTTGTGTAGCCGTCGACTATCTTTACACACCCTCGGAAACTTTTCCCTAACGAGTATTTAAGCACGGCTTGTAGGTAGTCATTAGGTATGCATTTTAGATTATTTTGTTGTACTGTGAATTCCTGTTGGGATTCTATGTTGCTCGCCATTTCAAAAGTGAAAGATCTTCCCTACTTGGCTCTCTGGTTTTAGTGGGATTCAACCCTCACCCTATTCTGTCTGTGTACTGCTTGGCCCAGATCTAGCAAATCAAAGCATCATTTGTATGTGGAATATTACTATTATTTGGTGTAAGTGTGTATCTATTCAGTCTCTGATTATCTACAAGATATTCTTGTTTAATATATTGCATTGTGTTTGAAATGGCATTGCCGAACTTCTCTGTTTTCCATCATCATCTTTACTTCGTCGTTCATCCTCCTACCCCTATCACCGTACAGATGTACGGCCTCAATGTTTTTTTCCCCTCCATACACCCTTTAGGCTTCCCTTTGTTCTACCGTACAGTCATATGACACTCACCCCATACTTCCACATCTCCTTTCATCTACCGTACAGCCTCCTTGGTCACCATATGGTTGCAACTACTCATCATGCCTCTCGTCCATCACTGTATGTCACACCTGTTGTCCCACACTATACCATACGGCTTGTATCATACGACCTCCCAATTGCCTATACATTTACGCTTGGCATTTGTACACCAATTCACCTGTCTATACTACCCTCTAAAATTTTGTACATGTTTCATCTAATTGACATTTTTTGGAAAAAAAGTTGTTTGAGAGAAGTTGCAAGGAACAGATCATTACAACTCGCTGATCCATAACCACCCATGTGAATGATTCACCTAGATCCCAAGTGAAGACCTTTGCGATATCATTGATAAAGATAACTCCTATAATGCTCACAGCAATGAAGATGATAACCACTACACCACCATGTTGGAAATGGCAGAGTAGTCCAACAATATGTATTGCAAGAGTGAACATCTTTGTAGATATAAACTCAAACAGCCAATCTGTCATGCCTCCTTGAACTGCAAAAGAATATATACCATACCAACTATCCAAATCTCGAACACACTAGACATTCAGAATCAAAATAGGTTCAATAAGATCATTAGACCCTTGTTGCTTGACTCGGATCTCATCTTCACCAAGCCACAAATAGTGAAACCCATAAGTAGAACTAGCCCAAGCTATACTACTAACTTTGTCAATACTTGAGTCCTAAAAAAATTCTCTCAACATCCATCAGCTATAAGGAGATACAAAGCACTAAAAGAATCTGCAAACCCAACTGCATCCAACTTCATCAAGATCTCCACGAATGTGTTGGCCGTGCAAGTAATCTAGCTTGTAGTAACTGACACCATAATCACCATGTAACTCTGTATCAACACAAGACCTCTGCGATACAGAATTAACCAACCCTTTTGGATACATATCGCTATGATGCAAAAATGTGTGGTATACCTATAAGTAATCTCCTAAAATCACCTGAGTAATGTACTTGGTGCCTTTGTTCACATTTTCTGAAGATGACCGGCCTCCATCACAGAATGAATGATACAATGAGACAATTGACACCCATGCTTCATCAAATCCTTCACGTGTGGATCAAAGAAAAATGATGAGCACTCCTCATTGCATAGTCACAATAAATAACTCAACCTTTGTCAATGGCCCATCACTAAGTACCATTTGCCCACTGAATATATGTAATCTCCCCTTCTTAGCATGATCATGATTGTCAATCGACTTAGCCAATTACTGGGTCCTTGTAGGCTAATACTAGTGATTAGAGGACCATGTTGAGGGTTATGGCTTTGTTTGGTGGAACTCACTATTTATAGTAAGTCAATGGATGGTTCTAATGAGCTCAAGTGAGTTAGAGGAGTTGAATGTGCTCTCAGTTTTTAATTTTGGCTTCTAGTTTGGGCTGCAAGAATCTTGGAAGGAGTGTCTAGTTTTAGTAAGTCACGTCATCAATTTCATTCATCGTCTTTCTTCATCAAGATCAATCATATGCTGTTAGATTTTGATTCTAATTCTTCTTTAGTCAATTTTGCAAGATGGGTGAATTATGATTATTATTTAAAAATATGCTAGGGTTTTTATTTTTTATTATATTGTATATTGGTCACCTTAGTGTCATAGCTCGTTGGAATCGGATTGAAAAGTTTTAAATCTTGGGCACAACATAGAATGACCTTGTGTGTTAAAATATCATGATATTGATGAAAAAGTCATTTTTGGATCCAAAGGGAGTTAATAAATTATATTATTCAAATATGGGCCAAAGTATAAATCAAACAACATTTAAGTGAAAAGTCTTCTTGAAGCTAACTGTTAGAGTGATAAGGAAGATTTGTCTTATAATTATAAAAGCAATGACTTGTTGCTAATGAAATCATTATTGAAAACCTTTTGTTTGCAAGTTGCAGAGAAGTTCAAGGTTTTGAAGAAATTTCATGGTTGGAGGCCATGTTTTTGCTTACACTTTGTGTCATTCTTGATAATGGTTAGTGATTCAAAAAACATTGAAGACATGGTAACTACCTTTGTTGGAAGCATTAGATCAGTTGGTAGTACTGGGGCTATGTGTAATGTCCCATTTTTGGGGCATCTTTAGATTTGACATTTTTTTATATCAATTTAATAAAAAAATTATGATCCCTTCTCAAAATTGACATTCAATATATATACATCATATTTCATAGAGACATGTCCTTTCAATAAAGTCAATTATATTATATTAATAATTATTATTATATTAATTATATATTTATATTTATATATTAATAAACTTTGATTATATTAATTAATATCATAAGATATACTATATTAACAATAATATTAATTATTATATCATATATTATTTTAATAATATATCAACTAGATATATTATATTATATTATATTATAATACCTCATTAATATAGTATTGCTATATTAAAATATATCTCTATTATTTATTATTTCATTCGTATTTTTATATTACTATTATAATACAACATATATAATATGATTATTACTTGTAATGTAATATTAATATCTTAATATTACTTTATAAAATATTTATTTATATTAATGGCCAAAATGGGGACATCACAGTCCTCCCCTCTCGAATTTGCTTGTCCTCAAGCAAAATCATTCATACGCAAGCTTTGACATAGACCTAAAACATATTTGCATTCAAAAAGATCAGAAAGATTTATGAATGAAAACACGAAGCATACACGATGTAGACAGATCATGAAAACACGAAGTAGACACGATGTAGACAGATGAAGACACGAAGCAAACACAATGCAAACACATAAGACACACATGCATTTCCTTAATTGTGACCCTGCAACCAAAAAAAATCATTAGTACACATTATATATAAATCAATCCCCTGATAGGGTATTTATAGTCTCAATCCATTTATTAACTCATCATTTTCTAAACATGGGAGGAGGAACCATAATAGGGTGCCCTATTACCCAACCAGTGGGCCTCACCGTTCTCCCTCATTATCGTTACCTCTCTCCGACCATTATTTCCAAGAAGGTACCTTTGTATGATGTACCCTGAGATATCCCGTCACCGAGGCCTTACCCAGTACCCGTAGGCTTTATCCGATACCTCGAGTGATGTCACCCAACCCATTCCACCGCAGGCCTTATCTCGACTTGGAGAATCATGATCTTAAAGTGATTTTATCAACTATTTTCTAATAATAAGTCTTTTAAAGCATAATCTTTGAAATATCAGATAGTTAATCTTATCATTCAATTATAGGAGGAGAAACCATAATGGGGTGCCCTGTTACCCGAATTAGTGGGCCTCACCATTCTCCCTCATTATTGTTACCTTCCTCCGATCATTATTTCCAAGAAGGTGCCTTTGTATGATGTACCCTGAGATATCCCGTCACCGAGGCCTTACCCAGTACCCATAGGCTTTATTCGGTACCTCGAGTGATGTCACCCAGACCATTCCACCGCAAGCCTTATCTCAACTTGGAAGATGATGACCTTAAACAATTTAATCAATTTAACAAAAAAAAAATTGTGATAACAATTGAAAACTAATCTCATTTAGAATTAAATATTAGAATTTTGAAAACTTAATAATATCTTATTCTTTAATTGTTTGATTATGACCTATTAACTTGGTCAATTAATCTCACTTCCTTATAACTATTCAATCATAAGAATGAATAATAGATATTTAAATGTTCAATATTCATCAAAAATACCAATAATAATATTTCATGAAAATATACGAAGAAAATAAATAACTTACCTCATTAACTATATGTGTTGAGGTGGTAATTTAAGAATATGAAGTAATCTTCATATGCACTTAAGGTCTTCCTCTTGTTAAATCCTGAAAATTATCTTTTGTTGTATTATGTTCCTTCTTCATAAGTATTGAATCTTTTCTTTCGATGTTGAATCCCAACAGGTATGATTCCTTTCATTTCTCTTTCCTTTTAATATAGGATTTTCCCCTTTTCCTTCCTTTGACATTATTCAATACTTCTGAAAGATACGGCTTAGACGCCTCCATTTTGATATTGCATGTTCAAGGTCTCAAAGTAAGAATCCTCACACACTGAATATAGTTTTGAATTACTCTCAAAATTGTTAATCTCCAACACGAAAATTGTTGCTGAAAGATACACAACACACATACACTTCACGAGGAATGCCAATTAAAGAACAATGCATATTCTTCATCCGTGTACTGCACAACATCAACTATTTTGTTATACTTTGCAAATGCATAGTCTCCTATTGGATGAACCTCATTTACAACTTTAACCCAATGGTAAAGCTCCAAATTATCTCTACGAGAAGATGATGCAAAAGGAAGCCACTACCAAGAGATTTTGTCAGAATCTGAGGAAGGATGTTTAGAAATGTCCAAAGTGGGCATAGCAAGAGGTAAACCACCAATGAGCACGTACACCTCTCGAGAGACGCCATCAGGCTTTTTTGGAGTTTCCTTAAAGGGTTTGGGACACTTGTCTATGCCATGAACTGCCACCTTCGGAAGCCCTAATATATCCTTCGCATCTGCCATTGCTTTACTTCCTCTTCACACCTTTTTCATCTATGACTCTAGCCACTAGTTTTATGAAACATTAACTCGTTATATTTGTTTTCCTGTGTTTCACTGTGCTCAGATTCATGGGCTTGGTTTCTTCTGTATATTTTTTTAAATTCAGACTTAATTGTGTTAAATTCTAGCATTTTAGTGTAATAGCGTAGGGTGCCTTTAGCCTCATTTCTTTTATCTCATTTCCTTCACGTTATACACCATCAGCAAAGAGGGCATTTGCAAAATACATATGTACTACTATATGTAGGAAACATTTGTGTGATGGGAATATGAACCAACATCTGAGTCTTCCCGTGCTACTTGGTATTCACTCCCCCAGTTTGGTGCTGAAGTTATTGGCTAGGGTGGTTGGAGTGTTCGGAAGCCCGAATACATCAAACCTAAAGTGATCAAATGTCGTGGACAGTTTGAAGCATCAAAATGCATCTATTTAGCATGAGCTAGATTATTCGATGCAATAGCTAATTTTGCAGAACCTTGAAGTGGTGGAAAGATTGTGTGAAGGGTCAAACACAAATAAATCACTGAAATTGTCTCTATAGAAAACCTCACAGGCTGGCAAGATCTGAGCTCTGATACCACTTGTAATGTCCTATTTTTGGGGCATCTTTAGATTTGACATTTTTTTATATCAATTTGATAATTTTTCTTATGATCCCTTCTCAAAATTGACATTCGATATATATACATCATATTTCATAGAGACGTGTCCTTTCAATAAAGTCAATTATATTTTATTAATAATTATTATTATATTAATTATATATTTATATTTATATATTAATAAACTTTGATTATATTATAATACCCCATTAATATAGTATTGCTATATTAAAATATATCTCTATTATTTATTATTTCATTCGTATTTTTATATTACTATTATAATACAACATATATAATATGATTATTACTTGTAATGTAATATTAATATCTTAATATTACTTTATAAAATATTTATTTATATTAATGGCCAAAATGGGGACATCACAATATGGGTATTATAGGGTCTGATTTTCAAGAAAGAAGTCCCTTATGTGAGTATGTTGACGGCATTGTAGATACTATGAGTCAAAGATGCAGTTGATACAATTGCTTGTCTAGACTCTCGAGATGAGTGTTGTTTTTGAAGAATACGAGGAAGAGACTAGCACTGATAGTTCTGATTATTATGGCAGCAGTCATAGTGTTGGGTCAATGTAGGGGACAACAATCTTCTCGTGTGTAGAAGACGAAGGCATGGAGTCACTTGGTGAAACACTCACGATTTGAGTGTTGAGAAGGAACTACATTATGTAGATTCATGCCATAGTGATAGTGATCTACTTGTATGGAGCAACAAGAGTTAGTAGAGGAGTCTTAATTAGATG
Organism: Cupressus sempervirens; assembly: GCA_028749045.1. Taxonomy (NCBI): domain Eukaryota; kingdom Viridiplantae; phylum Streptophyta; class Pinopsida; order Cupressales; family Cupressaceae; genus Cupressus; species Cupressus sempervirens. The sequence goes on from CM053783.1 coordinate 501,047,028, forward strand.
ATGTGGATACTAGTGTTATGAGCACCTCTGATGATTTGTATGAGGATGCTTCATGCTACAATGAGTCTGGAATATCATGTCAAACATTGAGTGATGACTCCAAGTTGTCATGGGGTGATGATAGGTCCCAAGATCATGTTTTAAAAGGACTTAAAGATGAGGAGGAAGCAAAGATTTGCAAGCAGTTGGACATAGCTATGACTTACACTTCAGATGAGTTGTTTGCAAAGGTGTCCAGTAGCAGTACCTCATTGCTGGATGTGCAAGGTTGTTAGCGCACACGATGTTAGTGATCATGTGGTGAGCAGTGAGGATACAGTTTCCTATCACAATGCAGTTAGTGAGTGAAAGAGCTTATATAGGAGCCAACGTATGCAGAAACATCATGTGACCAGGCAGCAAAAGTTTAGCAATAGTGATATTTTTTTCATCTCTTGAGCATTATGATGTTATCCGATGGATGTTCATTGCATTTAGTTGGGGTGCTCCTATGTCAGATGAGAATGGCAGTGGTTGCTTTGCCCTAGTAGAGATTCATTCAATTCAAGGGGCTGTCAAGATATTGAAGCATAACTATTTACAACCGGTAGCTAACAAGGATAACCTTCTTGAGTGGGGTAACAAGTATACAAAGATCATATACAATAATGCATGAAGACACAAAGTATATACGAAGCATACACATAATATAAATATTTCTAGATTTACTTCTATTTCATTGGAATGTTTTCTTGTTAAATCACTTACCTTATAGGATGACAAGATCATGCTCTAATACCACTTGTAATGACCCCTAATAGAGTCATTCTTGATTTTCTTTAAAACTCACCCTTTTAAGGTTTGGTTCATACTTAGAGATGTTAATTTATAGTGTTTAGTTCTCACTAATTATCATATGTCATCATATTTATAAATGATATATACTTAAGACTTAATTCTTTGACCCTCTCTTAATCACTAAACTAACGAAGATGGTAGAACTACTGCTGCTCGAGTACAAAACCAATCCACCCAAGGCTTCCTCATGGTTCTCACCCATATTGAGACTCGATTGCCTCAGCGTGATCAAACCACTCTTTCCCCTTTGTAAATTCCCTATCCACTTGGTTGTGTTAATGACTGATTAGAGAGTTAAATTGGCACATATTATTACAAATATATGTTAGATGTAATGATTCTCACTAAGTATCCAAGTTCATAATGCATTTAGCTCTTATTGAATATTTAAGTCTTAATTCTTTACTTCTCTTAAACTCTCCCTAAGGAAAGTATAAATTTTCTTTACACTTGACACTAATATGCCCTTTGGAATTACTCCGCCTTTCCCTACATAGCACCATCCATCAACTCCTTCGACTATAGCAAGAGAATAAGCGGATAGACTTTAAATAATCTAATTATTTTTCTTTATAAAATTTATACACCTTTATTACTTATATATATATATGTATGTATGTATGTATGTATGTATGTATGTATGTATGTAAATGCGTATGTATAGTAACGAGAATCGGGATCAGATTGGAATCGGCAAGGCAGAATCGAATCACGAATCGGCCATGAATAGGAATCAAATCGGCCACAAATCGACAAATTAGAAAAAACCCTTGAAATTTAGTAACTTAATTTCATAAACCCTTTATCGCTGATATGATTCAAAGATTCACAAAAAATCGTTTGGCTTGAATCGAATCGCATGAACCACTGCGATTCTAGTTACATACATACATGCATGCATGCATACACACACACACACACACACACACACACACACACACATATATATATATATCCATTTCCTTTATTAAATACATTAACCAATATATTTTAATTATTTTTTTAACTATATAAAATAAGTTTATTTAATATTAAAATATTTCATAATTCATCATGTTATATTTAAGATCAAACTCATTTCATATATGCAAGTTGTAAAAATAAATATTAAACAACTTCAGAAATAAGAAAAATATGCATACCTTAAAGTAATTGTAATTTTTAAAAGTATTTATCCTTTGCTAATTTCCACATGGGTTATCTTCTCCTATTCCATTATTTTTCTTTTAATTCCTTGTTAAATCCTATTTTACTCCTTGATTTACTCCTACTTTTCTTGCACTATTTTCTCCATCTTCTCCTATGTTTATTTCCTATGTTTTCAGTCTTTTCTCGTGTATTATTCTGCAACATTTAATATAGTCATATTCTTTGTTGATAGAATATCTATATTGTAAACTTTTTACTTCATTCACTTCTATTTTTATCTCCTATCTTGGTGGTGACCTTATAATACTTCAAAATTCAAATCCTTGATTTATATTTCCATTTCTTAAGTGGTGCATCTTATCTATGTGACTATTGGCGGCTATATTAAGGGAGGGTTTATCTAGTTGTGTTTATTTTAATTGACTACATCATGATGTTAAATATTATTTTTATTTTTTTATCGGTTATGTTAAATATTATTATATTAATAATAATGATATATTTGAATTATAATAAATTTCTATTTAATCCAAATATAGTATAGGTATTTCTATTCAATATTAGATTATAACAATTATTATTAATAATGATATATGTTTATTATTTTCTTAAAATTATTATCATTAGTAATAATATATATGATTTATTAATATTATTGGATAATAATTGAGCATTATCTATTTTTTACTACAATCATTTATTTGAAGCATTGAAAACTAAGAATTTGGTACTAAAAAATAAATCGTGTATTAAAATATATTATATGTTACATTTATTCATCATGTATTTTACTAAATAATATATTTACACTTACATCAATTATGGTTCATGACATACCTAGATTTTTTTTACAAAAATATCAACAAAGAATTTGTATGCAAATTTTAAACTCATCTAGCACAAAGTACACTAAACATCGAGGAGCTCAAGGGGCTTTCTAATGTATGGTTCATAAGGCACAACACTTGGTGAAGGTTTTGTAAATGGGGTTGCAAGAAGAGTTGGCCTACTAACCATGGAGGAAACTCCATTGTTAAGTGTGATCAAGCTGGAGAAGTACAAGGATGGGTGACCACGTGAGAAGTTCCAATTTGCAAGAAGAGTGGGCTTAACCATGGAGGAAACTCCATTGTTAAGCGCGCTCAAGTTGGAGAAGTACTGGGATGAGTGACCACATGAGAAGTCCTAATGCTTCACCTTTGTGAGCATTACCTAGATCCAATGAGTGCTAAGTGTTCCATGTATTCTCATGAAGATGGATTTTTGTTGAATCGCTACTCATGAAACATGGGTCAATGAGTTTGGCTCAAAACTACACAATTAAATCCTAAAAGAAATATCACAATTCGACTTGCTGTAGAAATATCTCCTACTTATCAATTAATGAGCTCAAGTGGCTTTCTAATGAATAGTTGATAAGGTACATCACTTGATGAAGGTTTTACAAATGGGGTTGCAAGCAAAGTGGGTTTAACCATGGAGGAAACTGAGTAGTTAAGCGCACTCAAGATGGAGTAGCATTGGGATGGGTTACCTTCTGAGAAGTCTTGGTGCTTCACCTCTATGAGCATCACCTAGATCAAATGAGTGCTAAGTGTTCCATGTATTCTCATGAGAGATGGATTCGTGTTGAATCACTACTCATGAAACATGGATCAATGAGTTTGAGTCAAAACTACACATTTAAATCCTGATAGCACTATCACAATTTGACTTGTTGTGGAGATATCTCCTACTTATCAATTAATGAGCTCAAGGGGCTTTCTAATGAATGGTTCATAAGACACAACACGTGGTGAAGGTTTTGCAAATGGGATTGCAAGCAGAGTGTGTTTAACCATGGAGGAAGCTCTGTAGTTAAGCACGCTCAAGCTAGAGTAAACTAGGATGGGTGACCTCCCGGGAAGTCCTGGTGCTTCACCTCTGTGACCATCACCTAAATCTAATGAGTGCTAAGTGTTCAATGTATTCTCATGAGAGATGGATTCATGTTGAATCACTGCTCATGAAATGCAGGTCAATGAGTTTGACTCAAAACTACATAGTTAAATTCTAATAGCAATATCACAACTTGACTTGTCATGCAAATATTTCCTACTTATGAATTGAAATAGAGCTTTGAAAATAATATTTGATTATTGCTTTTAAATCTCAAAAGAACAACAAAATATCCAAATCGCAACCTCAGAACTTACAATAGATTTGAATATCCAAAAAGTATGAATTGGAAAAACAAAGTGGGACACCTACAAAATATTTCCAACTGAAATAGGGTTTCTTTCCACTGCTTCCAAGCTCGAGGGTTTCTTTTCTCAAACTTGCTGCGAGGTAAAGTTTCCAAAAATTCTCTAAAAGAATGCAATCAAACACATATCAATAATATTCACAATGAGCCTCCCTGTATTCTTATAAAGCGCATACAATTGACTTCCTATTTCCCTTCTACCTAACTCCTCATATAACTTCCTTTTTCTCTTTATTTCCCCTTTAAAATGACATTTCTCACTAAAGTGAATAAAGTGCTCTTTGTTATGTAATAAGTTCATTTAAGCTCTCATTCCAAGAATCAACACAAGATCTTGTTGTTTCAAAGAGAAGTAGCAACCACTGCACTGAAGACCGATGCCTAATAAAGTGCTCTTTTAATAATGAAGTGACATAATAATATGTACTTTAGTTTAATAGTCACCTTATTGATAAATCATTTAATCTTCAACCATTAAAAATATTGATCCAATGGACTCAGATGATCAATGTGCAAATATGTTGTTGGAAAGATCCTGGCAAGACAATCCCAATCCAACACGAGAATGCCAAGACTACTAAGCTTTGTTAACTTACTATAAATAATAAGTATCTAGAAACTATGTTGAAACAACTTCCTTAAACTAGAATTGCTTAGGCCAAATCTCATTTGGATCCTTGTAAAGACCTAGAGAGCACACAGAACCAACCAAAAATTGGGTCTAATGATCTATCATAAATTAATGGCCTAGAAAAGGAGGAATTACAGTCCTCCCTTCCTAGAGATTGCTTGCCCTCAAACAATTTGCGCCTGCTTGCTAAAAATAAACATTTGGATTTCATATTCACCGCAAGGAAGATGCTCTGCCCATCTATTGCACTACAGTAGTATAAACATTTTGAACCCCAAAGTTGCAAAGCAACTCTTCATGAACCAATGCACCAATCAACTAAATGCCACGATCCAAAATCACCCCATGTGCACAATAAGTCAAGTCAACCTGCCATGAGCTTTTATCATGACTGTGAACAACTTCCCTCGAGTTATAATGACATACACCTCTAATGACAAGTGGTGGCGGCGGGAGCTCAACATTATGCCAACCTCTATCACTCTCTACCCATCTCCCTAATACATAACCACCTATGGGAATGCTCTACCAAGATCTCGAGTGAAGACCTATGTAATGTCCCTAATATCACCAACTCCTATAATACCTGCACCAATGGAGCTGATAATACCTACCCCACCAACAATCACAACATTGACATGCTGGAAATGGTAGAGTAATCCAACACTAGGGGTCACAGGAGTGAACATTGCAGAAGAGAGCAACTCGAAAAGTCAACCCAACTCACCTCCCACAATCGCAAAAGGACAAACATCATGCTAACTATCCAACCCTCATGCAAGAATAATCCATCAAAATCAAAACATGTCAAACAAAGACAAGGAGGAACCAATATCCTCTCAGCACACTGAACATGCTACAATGCTTAACTATGAACCCTAATTTGAACTATGATGTAACCAAGGAATCCCAAACTCTAAATAGAATCATGCTACAAAGATTTGCAGACTCCTGCTCAAATCAGATCTCATCTTCACCATGTCAAAAGTGGTGAAGCCAATCAATGGAACTGACCCAAACTATAGTCTTAACTATGTTATCACTCAGGCTCCAAAACGAATGAAGATACATGCAACCCCACAACTATCTCCCACCTAGGCTAGACTCTGAAGGATGTGTTGACTCTACAAGTAATCCAGCTTACAGCTACTGCTACCATAATCACCCTATTACCATGTATCTATATATAATCCCTATGATATAGAAGAAACTAACCCTCTCGCATACATATTAATTGATGGAAAATTGACTATTGTCACTGCAAGTAATCTCCCACAACACAATCATCTGTGTCGAATACTTGCAGCCTCTAGTGCCATCTTCTAAAGATGGATGACCTGCAACCCACAATGGACGATAGTCCCTGAGCTTATCCACTCATGTGCATCAAGTCCTCAATGTGTGAATCAATAGTAATATGATGAGAACTCCTCACTCTATAGTTACGATAAAGAACAGCAACCTCAGTCAATGACTTATCACTAAAACACAATCAGCCAACCGTATGCAAAAGAATCATACTTGTCTTGAACAACTTGGTCCATGACTTGTGCTACCACTTTCTTTACTAGAAACACAATTTCATAAACTACAGCAAAGGTTCAAACCTCTGAAACTGATTTGCGCTCAATGTTAAAGTCTTAACCTCAAAGCTGCAATTGGTACCATTATGTGAGTTCTCATTCTAGCTGATGTGAAATCAGCATCGTGCTCACATGCAACCATCCTACTATTTGCTAATGGAACCTTTTTGTACCAACTTAGCCATTTGAAATGCATCAACTTCGGTTACTAGTTGGTCCTCCTCAATTGTTACATCTGAAATTTGAGCTAAAGTAGACCATGACAAATTCAATTTCTAATTAAGCTCAACAATATACTTTTCAACTACCCAAAGTGCTGCTAAGGTAGCCTCTAGGGTGTCAGCATTCCCAAGTTCATTGGTAAGTGTGTCTACTTCTTCCTTCTTAGTCAATGCTTATGGATAAATCTATGCAAGATCAAGGAGATGATCGATAATATCCCTAGTGAATTGGCCCAAAAGGTTGAGACAATTACTTCTACATTCCTCTATTTTTTGCACTCTCTCCATTCCAAATACATCTGCTAAACTAATATTCATTGAGCGCGTTGTAATATCCTCATCCTGGTCTTATGGATCTGGTTTTTGTCCAATATATTAATTGCAAGAGACTTATTTTTCTCAATGACAAGCTTACAACAACTATATAGTAACCAGATTCTTCAGTAACTGATGTATCAATGCAGGCAACTTTTTACTATGAATATCAATGTCTATATATATATACATAAATATATATATACATGACATATATCTATATACATATACATATATATACATGTATATGTGTATGTATATGTGTATGTGTGTGTGTATGTGTATGTATATGTATATGTATATGTATATGTATATGTATATGTATATGTATATATATATATATATATATATATATATATATATATATATATGTATGTATGTATGTATATGTATATGTATATATATGTATATATGAATGTTTTAAGAGCTGAACTACACATCCATATATATATATATATATATATGTGTGTGTGTGTGTGTGTGTGTGTGTGTGTGTGTGTGTGTAGATGTGTACTTCAGCTCTTGAAATATAATGTCAAGAGATGTTCTAGTCCTCTTGTAGATAGATAAGTTGGATTATATATATTAGAATTGACACATGCTATAATGCTATGGACCTTGCATGAGAGGTTATTGAGTTCGTATGGAGCTAACAAGATGTCTCATGGTGGAAACGTGCTAGGTTGGGTCGTACAAAGAAGTAATCTCAAAGGTCATACCACAAAGAAGAGGCAATCTTGAGGCTGTATGGTGATGTTCAGTCTTGGAATGTCATACAGTCGTATGGTATGAATGGGTGGACAGTTGTACGGTGGATGTAAGGCCTGTAAGATGAGTGTAAGATGTTATACAGTGTCTTGGGTGGAATGAGCGTATGGAGGGGAGAAGAGGTGAGTGTACAGATAAGAGGATGGTTGAACGTACGAACAGGAAAGTAGGCGTACAATAGAAATTGGAAAGGTGAAGAAACTTATGTGGTATATTTGTATAGTACGTAGGTTGTACAACCTTCAAGGTATTGTTCTACTACAATGTACAGTGAAGGTAGGAGTTGGACGAGGTATGGAACTCCCTTTGGTGTTTGCTGGCAGACAACTTCTACTACGTATGGAAGATGGAAGTGTCAGGCATTTATAGAAGAGTTCAATAATTGCAGAAACACCAAAAGAATGCCAAATATACTACGACCAATGAATAATCGATGCACAAAGATAAAGATTTGCAAATTATTGCCAATTATAGATTACAAACAATAATGGTGCTCCAAATGTGCCAAATCCGAAGCAAAGTAATACAGAACATTGTAGCGTGAGGATTCAATCCCGCTGAAACTGCGAGAGCCAACTAGGGAAAATCTTTCACTTCTCCAATTGAAATTTGCAATACAATAATATAATCCAAATCACGTACCTAAAACAACTCAACCTTACAAACATAAATACCTCGTCGAGAGAGAAACTGTGTCGATAGAAGACACAAGAAATTCCTATGGAAACAATTAAAATAAAAATGGGTCCCAAATATACTAAATCAATCAGCCCATAAACAAAGGTTTTAATAATTTATTTATTTTATGACACAGACGTTGCAGTCATCTTGTCCTTGAGTTTTCTTGTCCTCAAGCAAATCCAACATCGGATGCTAAAGAATGTGTTCCCCTTCCCAAGTGGTGTCGTCAAGTGTCAAATGCTTCCATCCTATTAAGTATTCCTTCAGGGTATGGTTTTATAGCGTCTTCTCTCATAAATCAATGATTTTGACCACTTCCAACACAAGTTTTCCTTCTTCATTGAGAGGTGAAAGATCTATGGTACTATGATGTTCTCTCCCATGAATTTCTTCAAGCAAGAAACATGAAAGACATTGTGGATGCAGCTCCCCTCTAGAAGTTCAAGTTCATAGGCAACTTCACCGATACGACGAGTTACACAATAGGGACCGTAAAAATGTGGCCTTAGTTTCACTTTTTCTTTTGCCTTCAATGATGATTGTCTATGAGGTAGGAGTTTGAGATAGACTAGATCACCCACCTCAAAACTTCTCTCGATTTGATGTCTGTCGGCATAGATCTTTTGTTGATTATGTGCCCTCTACAAATTTTCTTTCAAGAATCTCAGAATGTCCTACCCCTCTTGTAGCCTGTCCTTTGCCCTATATGTGCAATTGTTACCCAAAATCATATCCACAAATGAAGGGTGTCATCCTAATCGACATGTGATACATTGTATTATAACAATATTCCCCAAGATGCAGCCATTAGACCTACACCTGTTGCTGTGCTGAAACATAGATCCGTAGGTAGCCTCCCAACCATTTTTTCACAATCTTTATTTGTCTACCCGTCTGAAGGTGGTAGGTGGTACATGGCGATAATTTTGCTCTCGCCAAGCGAAACAATTTTCTCCAAAAGGTACTGAGAAATTGACCATCCCTGTCACTAACAATGCTTCAGGGTAACCCATGCAAGCAGAAAACTTCTCTAAAGAATAAGTCGGCTACGTGTGCAGCGTAGAAATCTAAGATGGCAAAAAAGTGTGCATACTTTGTTAGCCGATCAACTACCACAAAGATACAATCCCTTCCATTTCCCTTTTGAAGTTAGGTGATGAAATCTATAAATATGCTCTCCCAATTGTGTTCCAAAATTGGCAAGGGTGGTAATAATCCAACACGTAAGGTGTGTTCGGATTTGTTTTGTTGGCATATTGCACATTTCGCACATACTACCAAACATCATCTTTATAAGTTTTTTCCATGAGAACCTCTCCTTGATTTGTCTACAGGTCTTGAGATAAACATGGTGTCCAACCAATAGTGAGGCATGCATTTCCTTGAGGATCCTCTGCTTCAATTTGGACTTAGGCACTAAATATATCCGACCCTTGTAGTTAATGATGTCGTCAACCATCTTGTTGTCCTACATTTTGTCACCACAAAATGCAGGTAACACTACAAAACTTTTTCAAACTAGTTTTGCATCTCTCTAAGTTGAATTTGATATTCAATTGTTTAATGTTGATCAATCAATCAACTCCAATTCGTATATCAAATTATTTTACTGAAGGTTTTCGTCAAATTTTTTTCATTTTGTTTTCTATCGAGCCTTTGCTTGATTTTTGAGGCCTCCATCATTTATTTCTTTGCTTTTGAGTTTTCATTTGTTGGTTTTTAGTCCTTTGGTCTTGCTCAAGTCATGGCTTTCGGTTTCCCCTTTGATTTGATCTAACCTAGAGTGTAATAGGAGCTATCAATCAAGAGATATGGCTGTTTTAGTGCCTCAAAAGTGGACCTTTTTGATGCAACAATACAAATTAAAAATATCATGTTATATTTTTAATTTGACATTCACCTTTTAAAAAATATAACTTAAATTCATTTTATGTTATGTTTTTAAGTTACTTTATCATTAAATTTTTCACTTAAAGTAACTATAGTGCACTTTATGTTATAATTTTAAATTGAGTTACTTTTTGATTTTTCACTTAAAGTGACTATATTAACTATATAGTTCAGTTTAATTTTTGACATTTAAATCAAATGCTCATTTAAATGTTACTTTTTAAATGATATTTATATATTATATTTTTAATATGGTATGTAAATATGGTTTATGTCCCATTTAAGTAACATTTTTATGAAATTAGATTGACATGTGTTTATTTAATCACTTTAAGTTATCAAAAGTGGACATTTTATATGCTATTGCATGTAAAATCCATCAGAAGTGGACATTTTACATGTCATTGCATATAAAGCTCAACTTAACAGCATAAGGTCATTGCATCTAAAGGTGAGTTTTATGACTTAATATGTGCTATTGCATCCAAAACATGAGCTTTTACTTAAAATATGCAATCTACATGTTGGTTCCCAAAACTGCAAATTGGAATCCTATTAGCCTTGCCTACTCGATGCTGGGATATCCAACCGATTAAGGCCAACTTGATGGGACTGATTGATGCGATCAAAATCCCCTGCAAAACCAAGGCAGGTATACCTAATCTTGGACGAAACACTTAGATATAAGATGCTTATAGCAGATAAATTAGAATGCCAATGCAACAAAAGCTTTTCAAAATGGCAAGAATTATGGAAAGTTTTAAGATTGCAAATTACGAATTACGAATAATAAACTTATGGCTCTGAAAACCAAGGCGAGTATACCTAATCTTGGACGAAACACTTAGATATAAGATACTTATAGCAGATAAATTAGAATGCCAATGCAACAAAAGCTTTTCAAAACGGCAAGAACTATGGAAAGTTTTAAGATTGCAAATTACGAATTACAAATAATAAATGTAAATGACTGTATAAATGTGATAATTTTTTAAATAAAGAATGAATTCGACAAATGAATATATTAATTCCTCAAAGGAAAGAAATGAAACAGTTGCCAGCATATGGATTATGAATCAAGAGTAAAAGACCAATGCTTATTTAAATGGGCAATCAAAGTCAATATTATTAGTTGAAACGTACAACTTTATAAAGTTCAATATATTTTAAACTATAAACAATTTTAATAATTCAGACGCAACTGATCAAGTATATGAATGCAATTTTAAACTAGTCTTAGATGCACTTTAACTATTGCAGAGACAAACTAGACATAAATACGAAAATAATTAAATATTTCACAATATTTATATTTATCAAATTTAAAATACAATAATGACCCAATCCACTTCTCCGAATATTAAAATATTTATAGAAATTAATAAAAAACATTTATAAAGGACACAACTTAATAATCATTTAAAACTCCAAAATTTAAAATAGATAATTATGTCGAAAATAAAATCGCAACACTACTTACAGATGATCCATCTATTGCGCTTCAATTCCGGAATCACATATAAATTTGCTTGGCAATCCAAAATCCATGGGCTTAGTTCAAAACTTAATTTATTTACCATTAAGAAAATAAAATATATCGAGTGCATATGGTATATGTAAAAATTTAAAAAATGAATATGACTTATATTGATTGTTTTTCAAGAATGAATTGACCATACATTTATAGACTATGAAAAGGTGCGAGTGAAAGAACACAACCACTCGAGCACCTAATCTTTAAACCTACCTGATAATCCCAAAAAAATTGTTAATATAACATATTTAGAGATGACTGTCAAGCTATCGATTATTTCAAAAAGGAAAACATTTGGACTTTTCTAACTATTCCTTTTGGGTGCTACAAAAATATTGTCTAGGTATCTCCCACATCGTTCCAATGTTTCCGTCTCAATGTCCAGTGCGTACAAACCTGTGGCAAAAACCAAGGAAGACGTCATTAGATCTCCATGGCACCAGATAACAATATGAAATCATCTGCTCAAGAACTCTGTAAAGCTTGAAATCTTATCAAGATGACACTATTCGAATGCCTGCATTGAATACAAAAATTTAGCGAATGACCTCCAGTTGCTTAACACTTGCTGAGTGTGTCTGATTTTATAAGTGCCACCTGAACCATTCAAACTGTATGCATCCGTTGATTACTTCTGCATTCAAAACTCCCAATGACTGGACATGCTATCGGTGATTGCTCAGACTTTGGTTGCCATATCTCTTCTTCTACGGGTTCTAGATGTGGGCCTTTTGCTGATCAGCACCAATCTTAATGTCAACTTACATTGCCTCACTAGATTGCCCAAATTTTTGGTTGAGACGTGCATGATTTGCCAATTGAGTGAGCACATATTTAAACTGCGTGTGATGCAAAGGATTCTCACTTCTAAATTCGAAACCCTTAGAGCATTTCATCTAATCACAGTTTCATTTAGTTGCTCTGCTATATGTCTAGCACCAGGGCTATGTATATATTCTGTATAGCATTAACATTTCTGCACCTCATAAAACTTGTCATGAGCTCTATTTATCTAATGACTGTCAAACATATATCAATGTTTTGAATATACTTTTATTCACGAGCATGAGGCTGCTATATATAAAAGTTTTATCATCACTTAATGTACACTCCTTGAAAATTTGAAACTGCTTCTATAAATACAATATTTGGCTTCATTCTTTAAATATAACTACTTCACTTGTCAGAAAATTTCAATCCGGGCTTCCACATCCAACCACATCTGCATAACAGACTTGCTGATTCTAAGTTTTTGTCAATTTGAAACTTGTTTAGTATCTGTTGCTGAGCTTCTACATGATCATAGATTATTTGACAAATGCTCCAGCATATTAACATGAATAAATGATGAGGCCTCATTAAATCTCCAGCAATACTGCTCAAATGGAGACCCTAAATTTTGCCAAAAATTTGGGCTCCACCACCACAAAAGGTGTGGTTTTCATCAAATGCATTTTTAAAAAATATGCCATGCCTCCCAAGAGGTGCGATTTGCATCATAAGGAGTTTTTAAAACATGCAATCCATCCCAAAAGGTACGATTTGCATCTTATGCATATTTTAAAACATGTTATGAACACCAAAAGGTGTGATTTGCACTAAAGTTACGTATTTTCTCCCAAGAAACCTGATTTTGGAAGAATACATGCAAAGAACCTCCAAGAACCTGATTTTGAAGATTGTGAGAGATTTACTTAATAGTTTTTGACGAAATCCTCTCTAATAAGGTCATTTTTAATTTTTTACTTAGTCATGGATTTTCCAACATTGAAAATGAATTCATCTAGCTAAAAAATGTTTTTCAAAACTCCCTCCAAGGGCACATTTTTGGAAAAAATTCCAAAATGCATCATTCTTAGCTCACGTTTTTGTCCAAGGAGGAATCGATTTGGTCTTTATTGGTGTTTGCAGTGCATATTAGTAAACGTTTTAGCTTTTGGAAGCCAAAACGTTTTGATCTCACATCTTGAGCAAAAGGCTTTTGCCAAAAAACGTCGCATAGCATGTGCATGTAAAAAACATTGGATTTTGGAGCAATAATAGAGCACGTTTTTCCTTCTCCATTTCGATTTGCGAAGTTTGGAAGATTCAAAGTGTTTTTTGAAGAAGTTTTCAACGTTGGAGCATTTCCCTCCATCATTTTTGGCACTTAATCTTCATGTAAGTGGACAATTTCTTCCTTGCTATTTAATTTGTGCTTATCTTGCCGATTTTATGCACGTTATTGCTTGATGATTGTCACTTGTTGAAATCAATGCCATGGAAAGTACATTTTTCCTTTAAAAATGAAGAAATTGTTCTTTTTCTTGTTTTTGGTTTTTCCCCAATTTCCAAATTCGAATTTGTGTTGAAGTGCATTGCATCTTGACATGTTTGAGCCACTCTCCAAAGGTATGGTTTTCTTGAGTTTTTGTGCTTTGTGCTTGCTTGCTTTCTTTGTGCTCGCATCTCATCTCACTTTCCATCCCCCATTGCATGTTGCACTTACATGTCATTTTTCATGCAATAACCTCTTGAAAACCCTAAGTAATGTTTGAAAATCAACAATCTTCATTCGCACGCATTCCCATGCGTTCCACCTTCACACATTTTCATTCCATTTCATTTTTTTCCATCTTCCATTTTGCACCTTCATAACACTTCATTCTACTTCCCATTTCCATTCTGTATTTCATCTCCATTCACTACATGCGTACATGATTTCTTTTTGAAACCATTCCATCGGATCTACAAAGTCTCCAATCTGTTTCCGAATCTTTGTTGCTGATCGAGAATCAACTTGTATGGCGATTTCCTCTAATGTTGTATTTATGTTTTGGGATTTTTGTGTTGCAGCGCAAGCGCAGTAGATACCCTCACCATCAAAATCAAAATTAAAAGTCAAGATGAAATATCAATTTGATAAAGAGTTGGCTCATGCAACTCTATCATCAGTCATATTTGTTCTTGATGTAATGGACAATAATCGGTCATGTGGACGTGGCTGATTTTCTACGGAGAGTTGAAACTCTTGTTGGCCACAAGATGAAGCACATCAAAAGAAGTCACATTCACTTGGTGTCTGCATTTCCTATGGCTGTTATGGAACCGGATTTCATTCTTGGATGTACAAGACGCTTTAGTCCAAAATCAAAGACTATCAAGGACGCTGACGACAAGGTTGTCAATAGCCATGATCAAGAGGTCATTGAGCAAATCTTCAAGGTACCACATAAAGCAAAGTGTGCAGATCTAACCAAAGAATCATATTTGGCAAGCTGGAATGAGAAGAAAGGTGATTATCAGAAATATGTTAACCAATACTAGTTAGACAATAAAAGGAATAACTTCTCAAGATGGCCAAAGATCGTTCATTGATCCAACTTCAAACAAGAATACAAAGATCTCATCATTCTACTCAGTAGAGTTTGTGGTCTCAAAGAAAATACTAATTTCGAGCTATGAATGTACAAATTCATCTTTCAAATCATGGAAAATAGAGAACACATCTTTTGGGGAGAGTTGATTAGCACTACACTTTGCCAGCAATTGCTCAATGTAGGAACCTCAGCACCTTTTTACATGAACTCCTACCTTCTCTACATAATTGTTGCTATAAGATCTTTCTATGGTCTCTCAACTAAAGGGGATCGTCTTCAGATTCCAATTTGGGATTACTATGACCAGATTACTCTGGCTAATAGTAAATTTCATTACAGAAGTGTCCAAGATGCTTTCTTTGGGCATTTTCAGTGCTTATTTGATAGACAGTTATCCATCAAGAGGGTATCTGATGTAGCATGGGAAAAGTGAATCAATACAGTTGTATTTTCATTCAATTTCCAACTTTTACATACTTGAGAGTTGGTTATTTTAAAGGTGAATCGTATACCTTACCTAGGTATGCTACAAATCGAATCATCTTGATGGAGCTAGCTAGACAGCTCATGAACATGCAGAGTGATAAGCATACTATGCATAGGACTAGTTTTAGTATTACTTCAGCCAAACCGTTGGTGATTGGTAACTATTCAATCAACTCTGTACACAAAGCAAAGAATATGGAAGCAGAGTTGCAGTTGATCACCTTGAAGAAGTTCAAAGCCAGATACAACTTTGATTATCGAGAAATGAATTCTCAAACGAAAAGGGCATTCACACATGTTCATCACATTGAGGATGTCCAGATTGATATGAGAACGGAGCTGGATATAATGAAGATGGGCTACTGCAAATTAAGCTTACAGTAGATAATCGATCTTAACATGGTAGAGATTACTTCAGATTTTCAAGTTGAAGATAACGGCAACATCCTTTATCTGGAATTTCATCAAACTGTTTTTGATAAAAGGTATCATTTTCCTATTCACTGGCAGCAGAAAGAAGGTAGATTTATCTTGGATAGATTTCAATCCATTTTAGTAAATATGAACAAAGGGTTGAAAAAAAAAGGCCTGAAAAGAGCTAATCCTAAAATGGGTTTGGATTGTGGAAGCTTTGGTCCTCCTGGAAGGAAGTCACAATTGGAAATTACAAGGAAAGATGGTGCTTCCTCTTTTGATGCTAAGGATTCCCTCAAATTCAAATTAAAGGGTGGAAAAGGATCTAAGTCATCTTAGATCTTTGAACCAGTTCAAGAATCAGAGGAGGAACTGGAGACAGAATCAAATGAAGATACGGAGGAAAAAGAGGAAGTCGTGATCATATCTCCCTCAAGGCCTGCACAAACTTGTGCACCATCCATACATGAAGCACCTCTTTTGGATGAAGTAGATAATGATGTGGATTCATTCTCCACAATTTTCACACCTTCTATTCCAGTCTCGGAAATCAATACAATAGCTCTTCCTATTTCTTCTGCTGCTCCTCTCATCCTTGCAAATGAACAATATGAGCATTTGGCAAATGTGTTTGAGGATTTTCCAACTCTTACAACTGGTCAAGTTTCCCAACTTGATACATCTTTGACGGATTTTGAGCTTTTTATGACGAAGTTCTCTCCGCATGTTCCTGTGCATTCAGCTGTGCAGACTGAATCTTGCTCAATCACAGCAGGGACACAATTTGGATCAAAGCCAATGGTCTCTACTGTATTTGCTTCTGTGGATGAAACTTGCAGCTTGCATGCATAATTGAGAAAAATAACAACAAAGAGAAGAAAAGTGGTTGTAGCTCCAAATAATCTCCCTGTCAAGAAAACCAAATCCAAATCTTTCAAAGATAAGATTGTTTTGAAGATTTTGGTTGATTCAGATAAAACCAAATTTGTTGAAGTTGTTGATCCGAAGAACTTAATCGGTCTGATTACAAGTTTACTAAGGTTGAAATCCAGAAATAGTCACGTCTGAGTTGTTTACAAGATGCATTAGATAATGTATCAAAAAGAAATCATGAGCTATGGGAAAAGTAAAATCAACTAAAGCAAGAGGTTTCTTGCCTTAACAAGGTCATTCAGCAACAATCTTCTCAAAGTGTTGTTGTTACTTCTCAAATATCCAAAGAAAGGAAGCCAATTGAAGTCACCCAGTCTAGGATAGGAGAAATAATCTCTGAAGGAGTTTGAGCCATCATGGAAACATTTGCAATTTTTAGATGCGTCAAAGAAATGAATGAAATGGAGCGAAATTTGATCTCTTCTTTGACTCAAGAAGCAGATGATTTGAAGGAAATTCTCAATGATTGGGATGAAATGGAAAAATTTGATCTAGATGCCTTGATCTCATGTGACATTCTTCCGTCATGTGAAATGTTCTTCAAATTCCATGGACTTATTGGCTACAAAGAAGAAACATTGAGGAGGCTAACTACAAAGTTCCAAGCAACCCTTGGAGGTTGTCAAGTAGTTGAAAATGGAATGCCAAGTTCTTGATGAACATGTTAATCTCATTACAGTTGAACGGGTAAGCTCAAAATCTACAATCGAGATCAATGCTGCTATAGATTCTGAAGACTTTGGTTCGCACACAATGAACAAGTTTATTTTGTATAAATCTTCAACAAAGCACTTGTTAGATTCCCTGGCAACAAATTCCAAGGTTGTAGAATCAGCATATGCAAATGTAGTGAGGATTGAAGCCATATCAAAGACAATGGAGATTGTTGATCTTTCTATCGTGCGTGATGCCATCGTCAAATTCAAGGCACTAAGAAACAATCTTCAAGATTGTTGTTTTTGTTTTTATTTTTGTTTGTAGGTCTGAAAAATGCATGACATAAAAAATGTAATTACATGTAATGCGAGTTACATGTACTTGAAAAGATATAATGAGAGTTGCATGTGCAATTGCATGTAACCCTAAAATTTCTTTTTTAGTTAGACTAGGTCAAAGTTGGTTGAGTGGCTCCCACTTTTTCCTCCTCCTATGCCTATATAAAGGAGTAAGCCCTCATTGTAAAAATCATCTTTATCTTCACACAAGAGAGCTTTGGAGAAATTGTGCCAACAGAACTTTGTTTGTGAAGCACTATTTTGAGAGAAAAGTGAATACAAAGGAGCATTTGTGACTTAACTTCGATTAAGGGAGATTGTTACTTGTGTGAATTATAAGCTTTGTCTATAATTCATCTAAGTTATCTTTGATTCATGTTATCTTGTGTTCTTGGTAATTGTATCTTGTGAATTGAATATAAAAGAGTTAAGAAAAAATTGGAGCCGAAGCTTTGACTAGGAGCAATCATGGAAATATATAGCTAGAAGCTTTGTCTGTAGCTTATACTTCTTTCTTAATTCACAAAATAGTTAAGTTATTTTTACTTTTAAGAGTCTTTGTGCCCTAATTGTAAAGCTTTTTCCATATAGAAGTACGACAGGACTTAGAACCAAACAGTGCACTTTCAGCTAGCCTTTGAGTTAGTGTTAGTTTATTGGTATCACCGTTTCCAACTTTAGATAGAAGTGTGGTTAAAGATTCACTCTGCCCATTACTTGCTCCATGAGTAAGTGGATTCTTTCTTGGAAGATTAAGAAAAAAGATATTGGTAACACCCATTTTACAAAATCTTTCGACTTCTTGCTTACCTTGAGTTGATCCAAGGAATAGTGAGAAGGGGTAGCCTTCCCTTTAAGGTAGGAGAGACTCTGTCTCACACACTATGGCTAGTCATCCCATTTTGCAACTGGATTTTTACCCAAAACTGTCGGTTGCAAAATATCCACCCAACACATCTTATATTGGTCATCCTGAGTCTCGTCATCCATTAGTTTACATCCAAATGTGTTTTTAGAGTATTCCACTAATAAGTGTGCTTTCCAATCAGCTGAAATTTGGGATAATAAAAAAATGACAGAATTTCTTGATAGAGCATCGACTACCACAATATTCTTCCCCTTCACATATTTAATGTCAAAATCAAAAGCCTAAATCTTACTTACCCATTTTTGTTTCCTATCGTTCCGGTCTCATTGCTTCAAAAAACATCTCAAGCTATTATGATCTGTACAACGACAAACTTGGCATTCACTAGATATTGTCGAAACTTGGTAAAGGTGTGCACGATGGCCAACATCTCTATCATTGATGGAGTATAAACGCTTAGCTTGTGCAAGTTTCTAACTCTTATAGGCTATTGGGTGTCTTTCTTACATCAATACAATGCCAATGCCCTCTCCAGACGCATTTAACTCCAAAATGAATGGTTTAGCCAGATAAGGCAAGAACTGGGCAAGTGCTCATTGCTTCTTTTAGCTTATCAAAAATGTGTTGTGCCTTTTCATTCCACTAGAAGGAGCCCTTCTTGGTTAGATGTGTTAATGGTGCATTGAGTTGAGAGAATCCTTTTACAAACCTCCAATAGTAACTACACAACCCAAAGAACCCTCACAATTCAGAGAGCAATTTTGGTGGAAACCAATCATGGATAGCCTGAATCTTCCCCTGGTGGACCTTGACTCCAAATTTATTTATAACATGTCCCAGGTATAATATCTCTATCATTCCAAATTTGCACTAGTTTGCTTGGTGAACAAGGATTGAGCCTCCATGATCCTAAGGACTTCATCCAAATGCCTCAAGTGTTCTTCCCACATTTTACTGTAAACAAGAATATCATCAAAGAATACCAGCAAGTACTTACGCAACTATTTGTGGCAAATGCGATTCACGCAAGATTGAAACATAGCTGGTGCATTCATTAACCCAAACAGCATGATCATGAATTCATAATGCTTGTAGTGACAACACAAAGCCATCTTTTCCACATCAGCATCATCATGAATTCATAATGCCTGTAGTGACAATACAAAGCCATCTTTTCCACATCTTCCTCTCGCATGCAGATCTAATGGTATCAAGAGCAAAGCTCTATTTTAGAAAAATAAACCACACCATGCAACTCATCCAACAATTCATGGATCTTGAGAATAGGGTGTCTATTTTTTATTTTCTTCTTGTTTAGCGCATGGTAGTCCACACGCATGTGTAATGTCCCATCCTTTTCACCAACACTACTGAGGATGCAAAAGGGCTAGAGCTAGAATAGATCCATCCCTTCTCGAGGAGCTCCTGAATCGTCTTGTCAATTTCATCTTTAAATTTTCTTAGTGATAATTTGTTTGGCCACAACCTCCAAATTGATGGTATGCTCAAGACCATGATAGGGACGTTAGGAGGAATACCTACAAAAACTTTATCATGTGTATTCAAAATGGCCTGTAGCCCATCATCCTAATGGTATGTTCATTGCCCTTTTATGGTTTCTACCAAAAGAAAACGATGTGCAACCCATGCAATGTCATCATGCTGAAAAAAAAACCTCCATCCATTGTGCAACCCCTTTGTTCGATCCCTCATTGGCCATCCCTTGAAGAAAAATCTTCTTCCCATCTACAAAAAAGTGAAGTCCATCAATTTGAAACTTTGTGTATTCATCTAGTGACTCCATCCATTGAATGCCCAGAATGACATCCATATCATCTAGGTCTACTATAAAGAAATTCTCCATCATTGTGTGATTTTCCATGGTGTTACTAAGTTGGGGAACAAGGTGGGTGCAAGGTAAGAGTGATCCTCCAGCAACCTTGACTTGGAAACCTGAGTGTGCCTTTGTCGGTAGACGTCTCTGTTTTACCAATGATGAACATATGAAGTTCAAAGTAGCTTCGTTGTCTAACATCACAATGACCCTTTGTTCCTAAAGGGTTCCCTGTACCTGGAATATTGTACATTTCGGACTCTCGGCCAGGGCGATGGTTCCTCCACATTGTACCAATGCGGTGATCTTCTCCATACAATTTAGGTCGCCCATCTTGGAATCCTCATGTGGGTGATCACCCTCTGTGGATAAATTTCCTAATCATCCTCATCATTAGATATGACTTCGATGTCATGTATTTTTCCTTTATTGAGGCATCTGTGCCCAAGCTCCCATGGCTCTTTACAGGTGAAACATAATTTCTTCCTTTCAAGCTCTTGTCTAGTGGCTTCATCCAATGAAGGCCTCTTTGGAGAGGTTTGTTGCCTTTGTCCCTTGAAACCACTAGCGGTTTGGAGTAGGAGTAACCTCGAGAGGAGGATGCCAACAGTGATGCCATATTTCGCGCCATTTTGATAACCTCTGAGAGGGTGGCAAGATTGAAACTCTTTACCCAACCCCTCAACAATTTGGTCAATCCATCCATGAATAGTACTATCCCCCTTCCTTTGGAAATGTCATTAACAAGTATAGAGAGTTTCTAAAATTCCATTATGTACTGGACAACCATTCTCATTTACCTTAACTGCATCAACACTTTAAAATTAAGTTTTGGATCTTTGCCATCAAACCTATCTATCAATCCTTCAATGAATTCTACATATGTATTTACTTGGTCATGTCCCAAAGTGATTGTGCAATGATACCACCATTCATCTACCACTCCCTCTACGTGGAGTGCTACAAATTTATGCTTCCTCTTTTGGCATTAGGGTTGAACTAGAAGTACGTATCATCCTTCATCACCCATGCCTAAGCAAATATTGATCTAGATCCATCAATTGGCGACAAATTCACTTTGCTCAACTTTCTTTTGAGATCATGAAAATATCCTCGGTTCCCGCCCTTAGAATGTTGCATTCTCAATTCCGTGAGTCTTTGTCGAATATATCTCCTTCCAAATTTGCATTCTTCTAGTCTTCTTTTAAGTGCTCTTGAACTTCCTCAAAGGTTGGTTCCCTTCTTTTGTGTGGCACCTACGTCCATGGAGGGAAAGTTGGCATGGAAGCTCAAGAGCGTGCCAAATGAGGATTTTGCTTTCCTGAAACCGAATCGTCACTGCAACCACTTTGTTCACCAGAGATTTTACTTTCAGATAGTTTTCACAGAATCGCCGGAAGTTCCTCCACTGAAATGTTTGCAAGTATAGAGGCCTGAAACTGTACAAAGACGACCAGCTTCATGGCCATACAGATTGTCTAGCGTAGGGACCATATAGTGTGGAAGACACAAGAATGGTCATACGAAAGTTATGCTTTGGCCATACGGTGGAATAAGGCAGCAATGTGTATGGTTAAGGTCATACGGTGATCAATGATGGTTGTACGGTGGTCAAGGATGGTCATATAGTGGTCAACGCTAAGTGTACAGTGGAGATGGAGGGGGTGGTGTACGGTGTGAGAGCCAAGAATGGTAAGCTAAGAAGGTCGTATGGTAAGCTGTATGGTGGATAGATGGAGGATGGAAGGGAAGTACGAAGGTTTGGGTGGATGTAAGAATGAAGGCCATACAGACAATGAGGAAGCAGTACGAGAATGTCCAAAAGCCACATGGTTAGCTGTCTAAGCCACAACTATGAATGCAATCTTGTTCATTTATAAACACAATAGGTTTATATGAAATCCAGACACAATAATAGAGACTTCAATATGAATAATCCTTCAATTAATATATGTCGAAAGATGATGCTCTGATTTGCCAGATCCGAGCTAAGTGTTACAAGCGATGGAATAGGGTGAGGGTTAAATCCCACTAAAACCAAATAAACCAAATAGGGAAAGTCTTTCACTTCTAAAATAGCGAACAACAGAGAACTCCAACAGTAATTCATAGTACAGAGAAAATAATCCAAATTGCATACCTAATGAATACCTACAACCCGTGCTTAAATAACCATTGAGGAAAACTTTCCGAGGGTGTACAAAGATAGCCGACAACAACACAAACTACAAAAACAAAACACAAATGGGTCCGAGATATATTAAATCAATCGGCCCATTAACAATAGTTTGATTAATAATCTATTTTCTGATGAGGATATTACAATCCTCCCATCCCTAAAATTTCCTTGTCCTCAAGCAAACGCAATGCTGGATGCTGTAGAATGTGCTTGCCTTTCCAAGTTGCGTCGTCCAGCGGCAAGTGTTTCCAGTGTACCAAATATTCCTTCACCGTTAGTTTCCACGAAGTTTTTGCACGTACTTCAATAATCTCTCTTAGTTCCAATATGAGCTTTCCTTCTTCATTGAGCAGCAGAAGTTCTATAGCTACCATGATGTTCTATCCCACAACTTTCTTCAAGAAGGAAATGTGAAAACATTGTGAATATAGCTCCCCTTTGGAAGTTCCAGCTCGTAGGTGACTTCACCGATGTGGCGCACTACATGATAAGGGCCACAAAATTATGGCTTCAACTTTTCTTTTCCCTTTCCTTTCAATGAGGATTGTCGTTATGGCTGGAGGCTAAGGTAGACCAAGTCTCCATTCGGTGTTTGTCGGCGTACATCTTTCGTTGATTCTATGTCCATTGTAAGTTTTCCTACAGGTATCGTAGGATGTCCTATCCCTCCTGAAGCCACCCCCTATAATAATCTAAAAGGGGTAGCCAGCTTTGTCCCTCACCCTTAGTGCACGACTATCTCCCAGAGCTGTGTCGATGAAGGAATGGGGTTCATACCCAAATAGAGCTTTGAATGGTGCCATCCCAATGGACATATGGTACATGGTATTGTAACAATATTCCCCTAGGTGTATCTATTTGATCCACGCTCGTTGTTGTACCCAAACACAGTTACAAAGGTAACCTTCGAGCCACTTGTTCAAAATCTCAGTTTGTCCGTCTATCTGAGCGTAGTAACTAGTACTTGGTGACAATCATGTCCCTGCCGATCGAAACAATTTTGTCCAAAAGATACTGATGAATCGCCCATCCCGATCACTGACAATGTTTCAGGGCAACCTGTGCAGATGAAAGACCTCTAAAAAACAGATCGGCAACTTGTGCGGCCTAAAAATCGAAGGGGATGACAAAGAAATGTGCATACTTTGTCAGTCTGTCAATCACCATGAAGATACAATCCTTTCCGTTTACCTTGGGAAGTCCGATTATGAAATCCATCCAGATACTTTCCCACTTATGTTCTAGAATTGACAGAGGTTGCAGTAACTCAACAGGTAGAGTATGTTCGAATTTGTTCTGCTGGCAAACCACACACTCTTTTACATACTGCAATACGTCTCCTTGAAGTCCTTTCCATGAAAACCTCTCCCAGAGACGTCTGTAAGTTTTGAGGAAGCCCAGGTGTCCTGCCAAGGGTGAGTTGTGTACCTCCTTCAATATTTTCTGCTTCAATTTGAATTTCGGCACTAAAAATATCCGACTCTTACAGTAAATGATGTCATCCACCACTTTGTACCAATCATCCAAGGTGTTGTCATCCATAGCTCACCGGCAAATGCATTTTTGGAATATTCTAACAACAAATGTGCTTTCCAATCAGTAGAAATTTGGGTTAGTAAGCAGATGGCGGGTTTCCTAGACAAAGCATCTGCAACCACATTGTTCTTTCCTTTCACATATTCAATGTCAAAATCAAAAGCCTGAACCTTGCTTACCCATTTTTGTTGCCTCTCGTTCAAGTCTCATTGCTCCAAAAAATATTTCAAACTATTGTGATCCGTACGAACAACAAACTTGGCACCCACCAGATACTGCCGAAACTTGGTTAGTGCATGTACGATGGCCAACATCTCTGTCGTAGATGGAATATAAGCATTCTGTTTGCATAAGCTTCCTACTCTCATACGCTAGGGGGTGTCTATCTTGCATCATTACCGCGCCAATGCCTTCTCTGAA
This sequence comes from Cupressus sempervirens, assembly GCA_028749045.1. NCBI lineage: Eukaryota > Viridiplantae > Streptophyta > Pinopsida > Cupressales > Cupressaceae > Cupressus > Cupressus sempervirens. Next base: position 501,071,906 of record CM053783.1, read on the forward strand.
TGTGTCGCACTCCAGAATCAATGGTCAAGTGAAATCAAGTGATGCAAGCCCATTGTCTCTTTCAGCTTACCAAAAGTGAGTTGTGCCTTTTCATTCCACTGGAAAGAACCCTTCCTTGTCAGATCCGTTAAGGGTGCACTGAGCTAAGAGAATTCTTTAACGAACCTCTGGTAATAACTACACAATCCAAAAAATACTCACAATTCTGTGAGTGATTTTGGAGGAGGTCAATCAAGGATAGACTGAATCTTCTCCTAATGAACTTGAACTCCATATTTATTGACAATATGCCTCAGGTACAATATTTTTGTCATACTGAATTCACACTTGGATTGCTTGGCAAACAAAGATTGATCCTGGATGATCCTTAGGATTTCATCCAGATGCTTTAGGTGTTCTTCCCATGTACTGCTATATATAAGAATATCATCAAAAAATACCAGAAAGTACTTATGCAATTGTTTGTTGAAGATGCGATTCATGCATGATTGGAATGTAGCAGGTGCATTTGTTAATCCGAATGCCATGACCAAGAACTCATAGTGCCCATAGTGACAACGAAAGGCCGTCTTTTTCCACATCATCCCTCTTGCAGATCCGATGGTAACTAGAACGGAGATCTATTTTAAAAAAATAAACTGTGCCATGTAATTCATCCAGCAACTCATCTATCCTTGGAATGGGATATCTATTCTTTATTGTTTTTTTGTTCAACGCACGGTAGTCCACACACATGCACATTATCTCGTCCTTCCAAATGACCAATACCATTAATGACATGAAGGGGCTGGAACTAGGACGGATCCATCCTTTCTCTAGCAATTCCTGAATTGTCTTTTCGATCTCATCTTTGAATTTCTTGGGATGGCAGTAGGGTGTGGTTATGATCGACTTGGCTCCTGTTTCCAACTCAATAGTGTGTTCAAACCCTCAATGAGGCAGTATGCCAAGAGGAATGTCTATTAAAACTTTATCATGTTCACCAAAATATTCTAGAGATCATCATCCTGGGGAAGTGTCTATTGCCCTTTTATAGGTTTTGCCGAGACAAAACAATGTGCAGCCCAAGCAACGTCATCATGCAAAAAAATTGCCTCCATTTGATGTGCAGAAAATTCCTTTGGGCCCTTGTTTGCCATTCCACAGAGAACAACCTTCTTTCCATCGACAACAAAAGTGAAGTACATATGTTTGAAGCTCTGGGTGTATTCATCAAGTGTCTCCATCCATTGTATGCCCAAAATAACCTCCATGTCATCGAGGTCCACTATGAAGATATCCTCGATCACCGTGTGATTCGCCATTGTGATACTTAGCTGAGGAACAAGGTGTGTGCAAGGCAGAAGAGTCCCTCTAACAACCTTGACCTGAAATCCTGCATGCGTCTCTATAGGTAGACCTCTTTTTTTCACCAAAGATGAGTTTATGAAGTTAAGAGTAGCTCCACTATAGAGCATCACCATAACCCTTTGTCCTTGAAGGGTTCCCCATACACAAAACACCGTGCACCTCAGGCTACTAGCTAAGGCAGAATTTCCTCCGCGGCATACCAATGCTGCAATTCTTTCTGTATGGTTCAAACTAACCATGTTGATGTAGACGTGATGTTGGTTGTCTTCGGAGGGTATTTCTTTCTATTCGTCCTCATCATCAGACACAACCTCAATGTAGTGGATCTTTCCTTTTTCAGGGCATATGTGGCACATAGTTTCTTCCTTCAAAGCTCCTATCTGGTAGCTTCATCCAATGACGGCTTCTTGGGCAAAGGTTTATTATCTTTCTCCCTCGAAAACACCAGTGGTTTGGAATGTGAGTAACTTCGAGAGGATGATGCCGATGATGATACCATACTCTATCTTCTTAATGGCCTCCGACAGGGGGGTAGGATTGAACACTTTTACCTGACCTTTCAGTGGTTTTGTCAATCTGTCCATGACGAGCACTATCCGTCTTCTTTCAAAAATGTTCATGACCAAAATAGAAGGTTTTTTAAATTTCGCAATGTACTGGTCAACCGATCTAGTTTGCCTTAGCTGTGTCAAATCTTTGAAATTGAGTTTCAGATCTTTACCATCAAATCGATCTATCAATCTCTCGGTGAGTTATGCATAAGTATTTATTTGATTATGCCCCAATCTAATGGTGGCATGATGCCACCATTCATTCCGCATAAGTATTTATTTGATTATGCCCTAGTGTGATAGTGTCATGATGCCACCATACATGTGCTACTCCCTCCAAGTGTAATGCTGCAAATTTAATTGCTTCTTCTGGCATGGGATTAAGCCAGAAGTATCGACCTTCATTACCCACGCTTGCGCAGATATGGATACGGATCCATCAAATGGAGACAAATTTACTTTACTCAACTTCCTTCTGAGATCATTGTTAAAATATCCTCGGTTTCCGCCTCCCGAATATCTCATTCTCAAATCTGCATAATCTTTGTAGGATATATATTCCTCCAAATTCGCATTCTTCCAATCTTCTCTGAGTTGTTCTTGCATTTCTTCAAAGGTTGGCTACTTCCCTCCGTATGGTGCCTCCCTCTGTGGGGGAAAAGATAGCATGGAAGGTCGAGAGCATGTTGGATAAGGGTTTGCTTTACCTGACACCGAGTCTGCGCTATGACCATTTTGTTCACTGGATATTTTATTATCTACCAACTTCTTGAGAGTTTCTTCCATGAAACGCTGAGTATCATTGATTTGCGTCTGATTCCTCGCAAGTTCTCTCAGTAGTACTACGAGTTCAGCAGTTGTAGGTTCCAGTTCTGCAACCATTCTATCAACGGAATGGGTTCTTCTTCTCTTCTGGCTATAAACTCTCATTCATTGTCCACAGGTTGGCAGGATCGAAGCTCTAATACCACTGAAATATTCCCAAGTGCAGAGGGCTAAAACTGTATGGAAACGACCAGCCTAATGGCCGTATAGATTGTGTAGGGTAAGGACCATACAGTGTGGAAGACATAGGAATGGTCATATAGAAGTTATGCTCTGGTCGTACAATAGAAGAAAGCAACAATGTGTACGGTTAAGAAGGTCGTACAGTGATCAATGATGGTCGTACGGTGGTCAAGGATGGTCGTACGGTGGTCAATGTTGGGCGTACAATGGAGATGGAGGGGGTGGTGTACAATGTGAGAGCCAAGAAGGCCATATGGTAAGCCGTATGGTGGACAGATGGAGGATGGAAGGCAAGTATAGAGGTGTGGGTGGATGGTGAGAATGAAGGTCTTACGGACAATGAGGAAGCAGTACGAGAATGTCTAAAAGCCGCACGGTTAGGTGTTGAGCCACAACTGTGAATACAATCTTGTTCATACATTAAGACAATAGATTTAGATAAAATCTAAACACAATAATATAGACTTGAATATGAATACTCCTTCAATTAATATATGTCGAAAGATGATGCTTCGATTTGCCAGATCCGAGCAAAGTGTCACTAGCAATGGAATAGGGTGAGGGTTAAATCCCACCGAAACCAGATAAACCAAATAGGGAAGGTCTTTCACTTCCAAAATGGCAAACAACAAAGAACTCCAACAAGAATTCGTAGTACAGAGAAAATAATCCAAATTGCATACCTAATGACTACCTACAAGTCATGCTTAAATACCCGTCGGGGAAAACTTTCCGAGGGTGTACAAAGATAGCCGACAACACAAACTACGGAAACAAAACAAAACTGGGTCTGAAATATATTAAATCAATCAGCCCATTAACAATAGTTTGATTAATAATCTATTTTATGACGAGGATATAACATCCGCTACATTGACTAGTAGTGAATGTTATATAGACATTTTGGCTGCACCCCGTATACTTTGCTTGCGGAGATCGATAGCTTAGATTGCTAAGTCAATTTTCTCCTATATTGGATTTAGAATATTGATTGGCAAGTGTTTTTTGCTTTTTCCAATTTGATCCCCAACTTGAGTGGTTCATCTTTGCAATGTATTTTTTGCTTGGTGTTGATATTTAAATTTTTGGTTATAATACATTGCTGATTCTAAGGTCTTCTTTGTACTATTTGGACATTTACATATAATCGTCACTGCTGGAGTTTCTAATATTCTATTTATTGTTTCGAATTGCCTCTATCCTCTTCACTGCAATGACTCCCTATGTGTTGTGTCTCTACAGATCATAAAAGAGACAATATTCCATTTGTTTATTCTTGCATGATTGTTACCCAATCCCTAACAAGAAAAATGGTTCTTGATCATCTCACATGGTTAAAGACTGCCACAAGTCTTGTTGCGGTGCAAGTGGATTGTTAAACTCATTCTATTCTCCCATGTGCTGCTCTATAAAATTACCTTGTATGAATCTCTTCTCTTCCATGCAATGGAAAACTTCTTATCTTTATACCTACATGAGCTCGAGAAAAAGTCACAATTGATTGCATTCTAGTTATGATTTATGAAGTTTTGTTCCTGAGTCGTTCATAGCACATTTATAAGTTTATTAAGCTATGTTTATATAGTTTATTAATCTATCAACATTATATTTAGTGTTTTCTATTTAATATTGTTATCCTCTATTTTGTGATGGCAAAACGTAGGTAACAACACTAAACTTTTTCAACTAAGTTTCGCATCTTTCTAAGATAATTCACTATTTAATTGGCCAACATTGATCAACCAATCATTTCCAATTCGCAATGTGAATCCTTTTACTGAAGGCTTTCCTCAAGTCCTTTTCGTTTTTTCATTTTGTTGGCCTATACCTGATTTTTAAGGCCTTCAACGTCTATTTTTGCATTTTTTAGTACTTATTTAGTTGGTTTTAGTCTTTTGTTCCATTTAATCTCTTGCTTTTGGCTTTGCCTTTGATTCAGTCTAGCTCAAGGCTTAATCAGACTTGTTAGTCAAAAGATATGACCATTTAAGTGCTGAAAAAGTGTACGCTCCAAGCCCAGCTACATATTTGAAAAATGGATGTTATATTCTAATGTTGAGTTGCAATTTTTGAGAAATATAACTTAATTTCACTTTATGTTATATTTTGATGTTGAGTTGTTTTTTGATTTTTCACTTAACTATAGTGCACTATATAGTCTAATTTAATGTTGAGATTTACTTTAATGTTTTATTTTAAGAGTCTAAGTAAAATGTTACTTTTAATTAAATATATACACATAATATGTAAATTATAGTGTAAATATTCTATTTGACCACTTTAAGTGATATTTGCTCAATAATTAATTAGACGTGCTAAATAGAAAATTTAAGTTATGCAACTCAATAACATGTCTTTTTTGAACTATGTCACATGCAAATGCATCTGGAGAATGAGATTTACCTCTTGCATGTCAATCCAAATATCTAAAACATGTGAGTGCATCTAGAGAGTGAGATTTACCTTGTCCAACCCAAATGCATGATAATTCAAGGCATATTTTAAAACATGTAATCATCCTTCTAAAGTACAATTTGCACGTAAAGCAAAAAATAAAACATGTGATTGCACTTGGTGAGTGTGATTCGCTCTTTGAGAGTAAATGTTTGACTTGGGCAAATGAAAAAACATATTTTAAAACATGCATTTGCATGTCAAGAGTCCAATTTGCATCAAACTTGCCTTTTCCAGCGTAGGCGTTACATGTTGTGAGCCTTCTAGATTGCAACTTGCACTATAAAGTCAATTTTCACATGCATATGCCTCATGGATTTGGGTTTCTAGAGTGCGATTTTTCTCTTAAGCGAAAAACGTTGGAGTTGGAAGGTAAAACATTTTATTGCATCCCAAGAGTGTGATTTTCCTCTTGCTTGGAACAACATTTCGAAGGCATATTTCTCCAAATACATGCAAAATCTCACATATAATGGCAGCCCAAGAAGCGATTTGCCTTAACTCACAAATGAAAGCATTTTTAACACATAATTGCATCTATAGGGTGTGTTCCGGATTTTGAGTGCATGTAAATGCATCTAGAGTCCACGTTTTTCATCTTCCATGCCAAAAATGTCTCATGCAAATGCAATTCTAGGGCACACTTTGCATTAAAAACACTCAAATACATGCATTCTCCAAAAAAATTGCATCCAAAGGGTGTTAGAGACCACGTTTTGGCATCTTGAAGCAAAAGCGCCCATGTTATTGGGCCTTCTAAGACTGATTCGCACCAAAATTGTTTGAAGGAAGAACATTGCAATAACATCTTGGTCTTTCATGCATGTGTGTTTGCCCTTGGAGACCACGATTTGCATTAAAAGTTCAAATTTTTCAAAGGCTCTTGGTTTTTGCTTGCATTTGCATTTAAAGAACCCGATTTTGGAGAAGACCTGTTCAACCGAACTTCTTTTTCCTCTATTTTTGGCTCATTGAGCTCCAAGTAGTAGGATTCAACTTCGTTTGTATTTCTTACTTGTTTTGCTACAGTATTGCATTCATTGACTCATTTTTGTCCATTTGTTCAAATGTAGGCCTTGTCTTTTGCATTTTGTCTTCAAATAAGTTTGAAATCCTCTTATTGCAAATGCAAAAGTCTTCCAACTCCAAAAACAAAATTGCATGTAAAGGAAGGTTTTGAAATTTGTCAAGTTTGAGTCATAAGTAAGAGATCAAATTTTGTTTTGTTTATAGTTTTTCTTTCTTGTTCATTTGCTTGTTTTAAGTTTGTTTTTTAAGAAAAGTTCAAGTTTTTCACCCAACAATGTGAGTGGATTTACATCCCACACTTCATTCATTTTCCAAACTCACTTATTTTCCACTTTCCCATTCATGTAAATCGCACTCTCCACACTCGATTGCATATTTTACTCAATGTAAAAATAAGAAGTTTTCACCACATGCAATGACATTTAGAGAACATGATGTGGGTGAAAAGTCACATTGTAAAATGCCAAAACTCTCATTTTGCACATATTCATATGCTTCCAACTTGCACTCTTGGTCACCCAAAGTGAAAGACCCATTTTGCCTGCATGTATTTTATCATTCTAAACCCAATTTTGCCCATTTTTTATGTTCATTCCCAACCTTCAATAAGTATTTAATCCATACTTTGAACACCTCTACTCATTGGAATTTTCATGTTACGATGACCTCTTCAAGTCAAGAAGGCGTGCTTTGAATCAAAAGAAGCAGTAATTCATCTGACCTCCACTTCCCCAGTGGCTGGCCTGGAACTTGAGTTTGTGTAGAAATGTGCCAAAGCAACTTTGATTCGACAACCATCCACTATTGCATTACCAAGTACAAAAGCTTTCACTGACAATCTACAGGATTGTTTCTATAGTTTCAACATTTTCTCCATGTAGTTTTGTAGTTGCAAAAGATACATTGCATGTGAGGCAATTTCATGTCCTCATGACATGTAATCCAATAATTCTTCTCACCTAGGTTGACTAAGTCAAGGTGGTTGAGTTCCTCCCATTTTTTCCTCCTTTCTCTTACTTCTTTTCCTACATAAGAAGTCCTTCCCTCATTGTAAAAATCATCTTTTATTATATGCAAGAAATCTCTAATTAAATTGTGCAAGCATAACTCTAATTGTGTAGTACTATTTTGAAGAAAAGTGAATACAAAGAAACAATTGGAGCTAAAACTCTAATTGAAAACAACTGTGGTAGTGTAAATTAGAAGCTTTGACTATAATTTGTATCTATTATTTTTTATTCAAGTCGTTATGGAGTGTATAGAGTATAGCAAGTTAAGAAGCAATCAGGATCAACACTTTGACTAGGAGCGATTGTGGTGAGCCATAGACTAGAAGATTTGACTGTCCCTTGTACTGTCATCTCAATTCACCAAAAATTAATTAGAATTCCATACTTCAGGAAGTCTTTGCGCCCCAATGATAGAGGTTACTCTAAAAGAATAGATTGAAACAAGACTTAGAGCCATAGCAGTACACTTTAAATCAGCCTTTGAGCTAGTGTCAGTTTATCAGTATCATCACTTCCAACCATTAGATAGAAGTGTAGTTAGAGATTTTAATATTGCCCATTATTCGCTTCATGGGTAAGTGGATTCTTTCCTAAGGATTAAGAGGAATGATTATTGGTAACAGCCCTTACAAAATCTCTCAACTTCTTGCTTTTTGTCGATCCAAGGAATGTAACTCGCATTACATGTAATTGTAAGTCCTATTACATACATGTAACTCGCATTACATGTAATTATGCTTTTTCATGGAATGCATTCTTTACAACTACTAACATGAAATAAAAACAAAAACAACAATCTTAGAGATTGTTTCTCAGTGTGTTGAATTTGACAATGATGTCACACACTGTGAGAAGATCAGCAATTTCCATTGTCTTTGATATGGCTTTAACTCTCACTGCATTTTCATATGTTGATTGCACAACGTTGGAACTTGTTGCTATAGTATCTATCAAGTGTTTTTGTCAAGGATTTATACAAGACAAACTTGTTCATTGTATGCGAATCAAAGTCTTCAGAATCTACATCAGCATTGATCCTGATTGTATATTCGTAGTGACTGAGCAAGATTCAGTTTGTACTGCTGAAGACATAGGAGCATGTTGAGAAAACTCCATCATAAAAAGTTCAAATCCTGTCAAAGATGTATCAAGTTGGGAAAGTTGACCACTAGTAAGAGTTGGAAAATCTTCAAACACATTTGCTAAATGATCATATTGTTCATCTACAGGAATGCAAGGAGCAGCAGAGGAAATAGGAAGAGCCATGGCATTAACTTCTGAAACTGGAATGGAAGGAGTGAAAACAATGGAGAATGAATCCACATCATCATCAACCTCATGTAGAAAAGGTTCTTCATGTATAGAGCATGTACAGGCTTGTGCAAGCTTAAGAGGAGATATGATCATGATTTCCCCTTCTTCATCTAAATCTCCTTTATCAGATTTTGTTTCCAATTCTTCTTCTAATTCTTCCACTGATTCTTGAATTGGTTCAGGAACTTGAGATGATTTAGTTCCTTTTTCACTCTTCAATTTGAATTTGAGGGAACCCTTAGCATCAGAAAATGAAGCACCATCTTTCCCTATAATTTCCAATTGTGATTTCTTGCCCACGAGGACCAAAACTTCCACAATCGAGGCCCATCTTAGGATTTACTCTTTTAAGGCCTTTACTTTTAAACCATTTGTTGGTGTTGACTAAGATGGATTGAAATCTATCCATGATAGACATACCTTCCTTTGGTTGCCATTGAATAGGAAGAGGACACTTCTTATAAAAGTCGGCTTGATGAAACTCCAGATCAAGGATGTTGCCATCAACTTCAACTTGAAAATTTGAAAGAAATTCCAACATATTAAGATCAATTATTTGTTGCAACGTTAATCTGCAATAATCCATTTTCATGATGTCAAGATTTGTCCTCATATCAATCCAAATGTCCTCGATGCGATGAATATGAATGTAGGCTCTTTTCATCTGAGAATTCATCTCTTGGTAGTTAAAATCAAATTTGGCTTTGAACTTCTTCAAGGTAATCAACTGCAACTCTACTTCCATGTTCTTTGCTTTATGTGCAGAAATGATTGAATAATTGCCAATAGCCAAAGGTTTAGCTGAGGTAATGCCAAAACCAAGCCTATGTAAAGCATGTTGATCACTTTGCATGTCCATGCGCTGTCTATCTAGCTCCATTAGGATGACTCAATTTGTAGCATAACTAAGTAGGGTATATGGCTCACCTTTGAAATATCCAACTCTCAAATATGTGAAAGTGGAAAACTGAAGAAAAATGCAACCGTATTGATTCACCTTCTCTCACATTGCATCAAATACTCTTTTGATAGACAACTATTTATCAAACAAACACCAGAAATGTCCGAAGAAGGCATATTGGACTCTTCTGTAGTAGAATTTACTATTTGCCAAAATGATTTGGTCATAGTAATCCCAAATAGGAACTTGAAGTTGGTAGAAAGACCAGAGAAAGATCCCATGGCAACAGCAACGTAAACAAGATAAGAATTCATATAGAAAGGCATTGATGTTCCCACATTGCATATTTGCTAGCAAAGTGCAGTATTGATGAGTTCTCTCTAAAAGATGTGTTCTTTATTCTCCATAATTTGAAACATGAACTTATACATCCATGGCTCAAAATCAGTAGAATCTTTAAGGCCACAAATCCTGTTGAGAAGGATGATGAGATCCTTGTACTCTTGTTTGAAATTTGACCGATGAACCGTCTTTGTCCATCTAGAGAAATTGCTTCTTTTATTGTCTAACCAGTAAAGGTTGACATACTTCTGACAATTACCCTTTTGCTCATTCCAATGGGCCAATGATGATCCTTTAGTCAAATCAGCACATTCTAATTTATGCAAAACCTTGAAGATTTGTTCTATAACCTCAGGATCAAGGCTAATGATAACCTTGCCATCAACATCTTTGATAGTCTTCGTTTTGGGAGTAAACTGTCGTGCACATCCATAAATGAAGTCAGGTTCTATAGCTTAAATGTTGCTTCTCTTAATGCACTTCATTTCATGACTAGCCGGAGCTTCAACTCATTGTAGAAAATATGCCATGCCCACATGACCAATCTTTGTATCTGACACGTTATCCAATATAAATATGACTGAAACAGTTGCATAAGCCAATTCTTTATCATATTGATATTCCATTTTGCCTTTAGATTTGGATTGTGAGGACATGTCTTGTGCTTGCGCTGCAACACAAAAATCTAAAAACACAAATACATCATCAGAAGGAATCTCCATACAAGTGAATTCCGGATCAGTAGTGAAGATCCGAAAATGGATTGGAGACTTCACAAATCTGACAAAGTGACTTGAAAGAGAAAGCATATGCATATGCAATGGAATGGAAAGCAGAATGAAATGAACAAAATGCAAAATGAAATGGTATGAAAGTGAGAAAATGGAAGATGAAATGAAATGGAATTGAATAAGAATGCGTGAAAGTGAAAAGCATGGGAATGCATGCAAATGAAAATTGTTGATTTCAAAAGTGACAGTGTTTTCAAGACATTATTGCATGAAAACTGAGTACATGTAAATGCAACATGTAACGGGAGATGGAAGGTGGAATGAGACACGAATGTGGGTGGAGCATGCACTTCACATGTAAGTGCAAATGAAAGATGAGATGCAAAATATGGAAAGATGTGGAAACATGAATTTGCTCATAGAGGTGTAAATGCATATGAAGGGATGGAAATGGAAAATGGAAGTGAAATAATGAGTTTTATAGTCAATTTTGGTGAAAAGGAGAAGTCAAAGTAAGTAGGACGTGAAAATGACATCTTTTGACTTTTCAAAATGTGACTTTTAATCAAAATCAGACCCTTTTGATGTAATTACACGTAAGACATTTCGTGTAATCGTGTCATGCGAGTGGAGGCAAAAAGTGAGATGCGTGAAAATGGAAGCAAAAATTGGGATTACATGCATGTGCAGATGGTGAATGAGATAAACATGTAATCGCATTTTCTTGAGTGAGAGATGAAGTGTTGTAACATGAAAACGGAGTGTGGAATGTGATGATGCTTTCACATGTAATGAAACAAAAACAAGTTCTTGGAAAAAAACTTGTGATTTCTCCAAGTGGAGAAAACCGGCAAGCAAGCACAAAATGCGAAACATAAAAGAAACAACATGCCTTTGGAAAGTGACTCAAACATACCAAGATGTAATGCACTTCAACACTCAAATTCGAAATTGGGACTTGAGAAAGAACCAAAAAATGAAAATGAAGAAAAACTTCATTTTTAAAGAAAAAATGCACTTTCCATGGCAAAGATTTTACCAAATGGCAACCATCAAGTAATTTTATGCATAAAATCAGCAAGATAAGCATGAATTTAAAGTAAGAAGGGAAAAGATGCTCCAATGTTTGAAAAATTCTTCCAAAACACTTTGACATTTTCCAACTTAACAAATTTGAATGGAAGAAGGCAGAAAACAAGGAGAAGTTGTTAGGAGGTGCCAAAATGTGCCCTATTCATGCTCCATATTTCAACATTTTTTGGGTGTTCATGCTTGTGAGACATTTTTGGCAAAAAACATTTTTCCTCATGATGCAAGATCAAAAAGTTTTGATCATTAAACATCAAAATATGAACCACGATGCAATGTAACCTCCAAAATATGCTAAATCAATTTGCTTGGGAGGAAAAACATGCATTAAAAATGGATTTATTTACAAATGTCTCCAAAAACATGCCCTATCATGAAACTTTCAAAAACATTTTTGAAGTTAATGAATCCGTTTTAGAAGCAAGAGAAATCATTGCCAACCAAAAACGCCTCCAATGGAACAAATCTCATGCAAATCCATTTAGAAAATCTCAAGTTATGATCAAAATCAAGTTTTTGGAGGGCAAGAGCATGTTATTCTTCAATACAAACCTTTGGAGGTGTTGTCAATCAGGATTCCGCCTATAGCAAGATGCAGAAGCCATCCTATTGAAACATGGAAACTCTCTCGGGTGGTGGGTTGTCTTAAAACAAGAGATGAATTTTCGGAAGCTAGGTCGGTTCCTAAATAGTGATCACCTAATCCTAAATTATATGCGAGATAAGAGGTGAGAAGTGCATGACAAATAATGAATACTAACCTAAATGAGGCAATACATCAATGGTTTTGAATGTTACTTTAATCAAAACAACATGAATTATGAAAGACACAATTGATTCACAATACTCAGACAAACATGCAACCACAAAAGTGTTTCTATGCAAGGACCGGGATTTTCTGCTTTGAGAGGAAAACCTAGGTTTTACCAATTTTCTGCAAAGAGAACAATGATCACAAACAAAGACCTGTAATCACAAGTATCAAGATTCAAATCTACAATAACAAATGTAACTTAAATGAAGGCGAACACAACATTAAACTAAAAAATTCACAATATTGCACGAGAATCATTGAGAAGGAATCGTTGAATCTCTATAACCAATGCTGAAAAAATCTCTGCTACAAATTTGCTCTTACAATCAACTCAAAATCTACAATGTGCAAAAATCTACATCCGAAAGAAGATCCCCCATAATGAGGTGAATGTACAATATATAGAACTCATAACCCTAATTCAGACTCCAAGATCATGCCTAGAAAAAATCAGCCAAAAATGATAGAAATTATGAAGAAGTCTCTGAAAACTGCCATCAACCACCTGCCCAACGGATAGATAACTAGAAAACTGCCTTAGCTCCTCAAAATCATGCATAAAACTCAAACTCGGATCCCTCAAATAACTCAAAAATATAGCATGTAAAACTCCCCATAATTATGCAAAATATGCATAAAATAGGCTCTCATCATGAACTACATGACAAACTAGGCTTAACTACTCCATAAATCACTAAAAATAGCACTATTTTGCTCCATCACCACATGTGAAACTTGAGCTGCCCTTAGCCTCCAAAAATGAAAGCGTTAACTGAATGTCCTTTTTGGAGTTCAAAAATAGATACTCAACTTCCCCTCCTTGCATTTAGGCATTTAAAATCATTAACTCCACTTCATTTCCTTTATTTAATTAATAAAATCAAAAGTTTTATAAGTGTAACCATTTGATCTATTAATTTTACAATGATATTCTTCTTTTTATTATATTTATTAATATTAATGTGTTTAACATTATTTCTATTAATTTTAAACACATTAATATTATTAAATATAATAAAGGGGATCTAATAATATATTTTATAGGTGTTATATGTATTAAATAATAACCATAATTTATTTAATATATTTAACACTTAAATAAAATATCTTAATTTATTTAAATTTTATATGCATTTAATGATAAATATAGGCATTATTCCTTTGATGCATATTAAAAAGTAAGTAAATCAAGAATAATGAGCAATGGAGTTTTAAAAATAAAATTAAAATAGAATACCTATGCATGAACCCGAAATTTTTTTAAATATGGCAAAGGGCAAAAATATCAAATGCAAAAAAAAACTTGAAGGCGAACACTAGTTATTGTATCGATGCATTTGGAAGGATAAGGAAGAATACTGAAACCCTAGCTGCTGCAGTTCTCTGCTGCGATTTTTTGCTTGTCTTGGACATTTTTTCTATGGTCCCTTGCATTTTTATGCCATGGCTGTTTGTTGGTTATCATTTCTTGTTGGACGGCTGCTAGTTGTAAACACCATATCTACTACCATTACTCTTGGATGAACGCCATTATTTGCTGGTTGTCCTTCTGATTTACTTGTTGCATGCCTTTCCTTAGCAAATTCTGGGCGTGCTTCTCCTTTATTTCATGGCTCTAGACACCATTGTTGTTACGTTGTCCTGGTTTGGCTGCCATAAGAGTTTTGGGCGTGAGTTTGTTGTTTCTGGGCACGAGTTTCTTTCATGGATGCCATAAGGGTTTGGACTCCATTTCAAATCTGCATTGGACGCCATATTTTGTTGAGTTCTCTGCAGTCGTAGATGCCACATTTATTATGATGTCTATGCAACCCTTGCCGAGAGCTTGCTATGAACTGCATACTATGAGATCTCTGATATTTTCAATCAAAAGTTCTACTGCTGTAAGTTACATCTTTATTTTTGCTGGTAATGAAAATGAGTGTTCGTGAGATCTCCATTATTCTTGGCCATCGTTGAAAGTAGGGTTGGATTTTGAATTTTTTGGTACATTTTGGATATACTCCATTCCACTCATTGGCTGTGGCTTCTTGGAAAATTCATAACATGGCTGCATTTTCCCTTCGTAAAATTTATGTCATTTCATTATTTGCAGCATCCTCAGTGTATTTTTGTCAAACAATTCACGTGCCAGGTCTTTTGTTTATGCATATATATTGTGTTTTCCAATGATAGCTGCCCTCCTTTATTTAATGACCTGTAAATACATTTCTCCTTTCCAATCCTCAAGATACCTGCTGGAATTATCTATAGCTGACTTTTGACCATTTGACTAACTATTTCTGATTAAGCATCTTCCTTGAGGTATTCTGATATATATCTTTATATCTTTGCCAGTTTGTTCAATAGTATGTATTGGTGATTTTCTTGATATTGATGCCCCTGTTTATGCACATTGTATTTTCTGTAGCAAATTTTTCACTATTATTCCATGGAATGTATAGCAATTGTCATATACTCTTAATACGTTCTCCTTGCTGATAAATGCTCATTGTTAGAGAATTTCACATTGCTCGTTCAAATATACATATATGTACTTACACTTGTGACTGGAAAACATTTAAATAATTGTAGATTGTCCTTGACTTGCTGATTTCTTTGACATTATCATATACATGAAGTGCTACTCCTCCCTTTGTTTCAGCATTAAAGTTACTTGTCATTTTTCTTCATTTATTATCTCACATCTATTATGCTTTAACCTTTGATGCTTGCCTACAATTTATTTTCTGATTGAGTATCTTCCCCATCATAAGATTCTGATATTACCTGATTGCATGCTGCTGTAACCTTGTTTTCATGAGTTGTTTGAACCTTTTTCCTGACTTCAATAATAGTAATGACCATATGAATGCCTGTTTTAAGTTTATCAGCAAACACCTTTGTCAAAAGTAAAAGATCATCTGTTGCATTCATGTTTTGCCTCACTTCAAACCAAATTTTGATACGCCCATCAATAGTGTTATGCAAGTTCTTGAACAATTCCTCTTGAATCTTTAAGTTGTATGGAGTAACTTTTGTACCAGTTATAGTGCAATATGTGAACATGCTGCCTATAGTGTCTTTTCCATAGTATTTTACTTGCTCTGTTTATCTGATTTTTATTTTTATTTTAATAACAGCAGATGAACATCTTTCTATTTATGTTGTACCTTATATTATGCTTATCAGTTTACCATTTTTGCATTCATATTACAGCTACAACAGCATATTTTGCTATTAAATTCTCTTTTGTTCATGTTTGGAAATCTATCTCTAATGTATACTTGTAAAGATCTCATTCCTTCAGCTTGTAGACTCAGAATTCTATATGCCCTCCATGATTTGACTGAAAGGTTTCATACGAGTAATACATGTATGTCCCTTTAACAATCTCCTCGTGTCTTCAATCTCCTACTATGGTTCAACTAGAAGGTCCCATACTTGTAATTTACGTATGCCCCCTCGACAATCTCCCCATGTCTTTAGTCTTCGCCTCTACATGATTCAGCCAGAAGGTTTCACGCTTGTAATTTATGCGTGTCCCTTCGATAGCTTCCTCAGTGTCTTCAATCAGCTACTTTGGTTTAACTGGAAGGTTCCATACCTGAAATTTGTGTATGCCCCCTCAACAAATTCAGCTAGAAGGCTTCATGCATGTAATTTATACACGATCCTTTCATAGCCTCAAGTTTTCATACCTGTATCTAGACATGGAACAAACCTGATTAGTATAAAAAACCAACTGTTTTCTACTCATTTCTTCACTTTCTCCTTGTATCTCTTAATGCTCTTTCTAAATTCGCATGTTGTACTTGGATGGCATCTAGTAGAGATAGATAAAAAAGTCTTCATTGCTCAGTTCATGTGAAATGACCCCTCTCTTATCATTTTTTTTGCAGGCTATATCTGAGTTGGATGCGGGCCTGGGTCTTCATCAAAGTTCAACCTACCAACCTCGTGCTCAGGCAATGGAGGCTTTTCCCTATCTTTTCTCCATTTCATGCATGTATAATGTATTTATTCAGATCTATATGTTTTATGCCACCACAAGCTATGCGGATTCTAAATGCATTGTAAAAATTTTGCATATGAAATATGAACACTTTGTATATTTGTTGAACATTCTTATGCTATTTTATATCTGTATATCAATTTTTGAATTGATAGTGATTAAATTTACATAACATCAGCACTTCGGTAGTGACATTTCAGCATTCAAAGAACTCTGTAATGTATAAAATCTGCAATTCAAAACAGAGTTTAATCCACAAAAGAACTTTGTACTTAGCAATTCAGGTGTAGGCTAAATTGGTAACGTTTTTGGCGACCTCTCAAAGTTGTTTGCCTGCTAAATAGTAATAGAATGGATGCCTTGTAAGTCCATTGGGTACAGAGTCATCTTCAGCATTTAGAAAACTAAACCTTTTCAAAATTTTAAAAAATTACCAAACTGAAAACAAATCTGTAAGTTGCCATAGGATCTCGTAGTTGTTCGTTTTGATAACCAGAATGGAGTTAAATCACAGCAAAGAGATAAATATGCTTTCTTATTATGATCGCTCTTCTGTGGCATAACAACTGTATCATGGTTGTGAGGACTAATAGCTACTGGTTGTTATGATACCTTGCAAATTTGGCTGAGAATTTATTGAAAAACAACTACAAAACTTCAACTACTAAGCCTGAATCTGTACCTTGCATCATGACGGCAATGTGGTGTGTTATTTATAATTGTACTAGGGTGGTATACCAGTTGTTTTGGAGTGACCATAGCTCCTAATTTTCAGTATTTTCATGTTTTATACAGCAGTATATCAATCTAGTATGATGGTGGATAATATATCATATTACTATTGTGTAGCAAGATACTCATTCAAGTCAACCATAATTCAAAATCAGAATTTATACTTGTTTTTCTGAAAATATTTCAAAAGAATTTGTACCAGCAATATGCCTGAATGCTCTCTGATTTTCTTATAGCTGAATGGCTAAAAACTACGCCATGTCATCATGAACCTGTTATGAACCCATAGAGTATGTATGATTTAGGGCATCGAAATTCATTTCATGCTTTGTGGGATATGTACCTCATGTATTGATGGCAGATTGATAATGATGTGTTGTAGTTTCCATTTTTATTACTAACAACTAACAACTAACATGCTGAAAACTTGAATCTGAATGTGCTGAAGCAACACTTATTGAAATCTAAAAACTAAACCACACCTCTATTCTATTGTGCCAAAGCACTTATTGTAATCTGAAAAATACCTCAAAAGCACTACTTGAGGTGAATCCCATTAACCAGGATTTTTAACTCCTCTCCTTCAAGTGTAGACAGATGAAAAGCATTATGTGTGGTGCTGCCTGTTATGATATATGGACCAACCCACATGGCATCAAATTTCGTATGCTTTCCAGATTTACTTTTCAATTCATCCCATTTTAATACCACGTCTCCTAGCTAGAAATTTTTTGGAAATGCTTTCATATCAAACATCCGCTTCATTTGAGCTTGGTGATGCTCAATTGTTTGTAAAGCACCTCTCCTTTTCTCTTCTAATTCAATGAGTTGAACCAGCCTTACAGTCATAGGTTCTCCATCAATCATATCTAATTGATGCATAAAATCTAATGTTGGAAACTCAACTAAGATAAGTAATCTAGCTTCTTTACCATAAACCAGCGTATAAAGAGACATACTAGTTGATCTTTTAGGAGTTATTCTATCAGCCCACTATACTGATTTCAACTTTTCGTGCCAAGAAGGTTGATTACCTTCTAATGTTCTTTTTATAATGCAAATCAGATTCTTGTTAGTGGATTCAGCTTGCCCATTACCCTTGTTGGTAGTAATTTGATGAAGTATTCAAATACATGCCTTTCTTAACAGCCCATTCTGCAATCTTGTTTCCTGTGAATGCAAGTGCATTATTTGAAATAGTTGAATCTGGTACACCAAATCTACAAACTAAATCTTCATAGAAATTCAAAACAGCGATTTCATTTGCATCTTTAAGAGCTACTGCTTCAGTCCACTTGGTAAAATAATTAGTGGTTGTCAATACCCACTTATGACCTACACTTGATGGTGGTTTAATGACGCCAATAAAGTCTAGACCCCATTTCATAAATGGCTGGTCCACCTGAATAGGTTGTAAAGGCAACGCTGCTAACTTTTCTTTACCTGCAAAAATTGAACATTGCTTGCATTTTCTTACCCAAAGATGTGCGTCCTTAAATACACTTGGCCAATAATAGCCTGCCTTCATCACCTTAAGAGCTTTAGCTCTTGTTGAGAAGTGACCTCCAGCTGGCCTTTCATAAAATTAATGCAAAATATGTTCAATCTAATCCGGTTTAATACATCTCAGCAATACACCTTGCAAATCTTTCTTGAATAAAACACCATTCATTAAACAGTAAGGAATGGCCTGCAATCTATAGTACCTTGGTTTTGACCTTTCCAAACCTTCTAGACAATGTCCTATTTGCAAGAATCTTCTCATATCTTCCACCCAATCATTTTGAATATTGTGGACAGCAGGCTGTTCCTCGTCTGATAGGGTGAAAACAACATTATCATCATGATTCAAATCATTATTTCCATTTGCAGCAAGTTGTTCGAATAAACCCTTGCCTCTTACCAACTTGGTTACATTGATTTCAATGTCATATTCCATGGCCTTTGTGATCCAACCTACTCTTTTAGTATTCAGATCTTTGTTGAGTAGGAAATCCTTAATAGAAGGGTGAGCAACCATTAGTTTGATCTTATTATTTGAAAGCATGTGCCTAATTTTTTTCAAACTTCTAATAACAACAAGAACATGCTTCTCAACAAAAGTATAATGCAGTTTCTAATCCTTAAGCCCTTGGCTGAAAAATGCTAATGGCTATTCAAAACCTTCATCATTCTGTTGTACTAACATGGTAGCAATGGAATCAATGTTTCCACAAGCATATAATATGAAATCTTTTGAAAAATCTGAATTTAACAATGTAGGAGCAGTAGCTAATGCTTCTTTTATCAACTCAAAACTATGTTTACCTTCTTTTGTCTAGCTGAAAACCATACCTTTTCTTAGCATAGTTGTTAATGGGATTAATAATTCAGCAATATTTAGAATAAATCTCCTTACAAATTTAATTCTACTTAAGAAACTTTGAAGTCCTTTTTTATGTGTTGGAAGTGGTAGAGCAAGAACTGCACTTACTCTTTCAAATTCAATAGTAATACCTTCTTTAGAAACAATGAATCCTAACAATTTTCCTTTATGAACAAAAAAAACACTCTTCTTTGGATTTAAATATATACCATATTCCTTGCATCTCTCGAATATTACCCTTAAGTGCTAAAAATGATCTACTACATTCTTTGAAAAAACAATAATGTCATCAAGATAAACAAGCACAAACCTATACATTAAGTTCAAGAAAGCCTTATCCATTGCTTCCCGAAATGTTGCACCTACATTTGACAAACCAAATGGCATCTTTTGATAAGCCATAGTTCCCCATTTGGTAGTAAACGTTGTTTTAAATCTGTCCTCTTCCTTGACCAAAATCTGATTATATCCTAAGAAACCATTCAGCAATGAAAACTATTCTGAACCTGAAACAACTTGGAAGATTTGTTCCATTGAAGACAAAGGATGTCTATCCTTCAATGAAACTCTATTTAAATCATGAAAATCAACACACAATCTGATTTCTCTATTTTTCTTCCTAACTGGAACCAAATTTGAAACCCAAGAAGTGTGTTTGATAGGAAATATAATATTGCTCTCAATTAACTTATTCAACTCTTTGATCATAAAAGGTTCTAACTTGGGATTTATTGGTCTCTATTTTTATCTAATTGGTTTTGAACCAGGTTCCAATTCAATGGTGTGTTGAGCAATATTAGGATCAAACCCCTTCAAATCTAAATAACTCCATGCAATAATATCTTGGAATTCATTGCACAAATTAACAAAAGTTTGATGCTCTTCAGGGGTACATACCTTTCCAAGTTTTAAATTTTAATCCTTTGCAACTTCAATTTCTTTATTGTGTTCCTCTTTGATCTACAAGCTGGATTTATCCTTCTTAAGTTGATCATCAGTATTAAAAATAGATTCTAAAGTTACCAAACTCTTAGGCATCTTATTTGTCCTTAATTGAATAATCCGGTCCTCATATTGTTCATGTAGTTTCTGTTGGTTAGGCTGAGAGAACTCAGCTTCTTCTCTTAAAAAATTAACAATATACTAACCAGAATCAAAGACTTGCAACTTTCAGCATTATTTGGTACAGCAGGTCTGACAATAACTTTTACATGATTATTTCCTTTATTTTTACTGATTTCAGAAAGAATATCATATTGTGCACCAATTGCAGCAAGTCTATTAGCATATTTATTCTGAATAGATTGCAAATTAAATGCTTCAAAACCTTCAATTAGATCCCACACAACATGTTTGTAACTTTTCAACAAATTATTTTTAGTAGCATGGACACCTCTAACTTGGTTAACAATCAATTCAAAATCACCATCAACTTGCAAACAGCTGATACCTCGTTTTATGGCCCATTTTAACCCGTTCACAAATGCTTCATACTCAGTAACATTATTGGTACAACTGAAAATAAATCTGAAAGAAGCATAGTACCTTTCATTCCCTAGTGAAATCAGCATACAGCCTCCTCCCACACCTATTTTGCTATGTGAGCCATCAAAAAATAATTTCCACACTTCATTACCTTGCTGTTCTGAACTTAAATTTGCACTTTTCATGACATTTGCCAAAAAATCAGCAATTTTACGAATGACATAATTGCCCAAACTTGGTTCAACCTGCTCTTCTATAATTTCAACATTTTCAGCAGCCCGTTCATCAAATAATATGTCAGGAACATTGTATATCTGCATTTTGGACTCATGAACAACATTAATTTCCTCTAATTCAAATAAAATAGTTGTTGTCTCATTTTCAAAAACAACAATGTTATGTTCAAGGCAATCCTTAGCAATAGGTTCAGATGGAATTGTGATCTTAGTATCATACCTAGTGCGGTAAAGCATGCGCGACTAATCTGTAGATACATAACCTCCTATTTTGGCAGTGAAATCACGTGATAAACATATCGAAAAATAGAGAGGTAAATCAATGATGTATATATCCATAGGGACCGAGAAACTAGGACAAGCATGCAAAGTCAAATTCATATTCCTTATAACTCCAATTGTCTCAATAGCTATCTCATCTAGCTAAACTACCCCATTTTCAATTGGTTCATATTTAAGGCCTACCTGGTCAACTATCTTCTTTGGCATAACTAAGCTAGTGGCACCTGAATCTATCATGCAGTTATGAACAAGATACTTGCCTATTATGACTGTAACATAAAAAGGTGGTGGTTTAACTATCTTGGATGGTTGTTGTGACTCATTAGGGTTTGCAGTCATTAGAACTGTAGGAGTTTCCTGTGCTAAAGTGTTATCAGATAAGGTAAGTGACTATAATGCTTCCTGTAGCATATTTTTTTGACCTGGGAGTGCTAAAACGTCCTACATGGAAACAGGAACATGAGTCTTCTTCAAATACTCAACAATATTAAAATTTTGCATACTAACCTTAGACTGGTTTTTTGGTACAGCAAGCTCCTTTTATTGTTGTGATGGCTGTAAACTTGTCTTTTGCGCTTGCGCTTGTTGTCCTTGTTGTCCCTTTGGATTATATTGCATCCTTTGAACATTTGATGGTCCTGGTTAAGTATTATCAGCATTAACTTGCTACTGGTTTGCCTTATCAACTTGATGTTGTACATTTGCAGCTTCGGTTTCTGACTTTGTTCCCACTGATACAGGTCTCCAAACTTGGTTTTGATCAAAATTTGTCGCTATAACAACCTCATCTTCACTAAAATTCATTAGAGCAGCATCAAGGTTACTTTGTTGCTGCACTTGGTCATGATGAACTTCTCCTTGAGTAGTTATTTGCTGCCCTTTAAGAACATTTTGTTTTCTTGCCTCAAGTGCATGTGCACAATCAAGCCAATAATGACCAGCGTTACAAGTATTGCACCACTCCTCATCATGTGCATAGTTGTTTTTAAAAACAACTACCAAATCTTTAGAATTGCTAGGAGTTGCATAATTGTAAGGCTGGTTAGTTCTTTGACCATAATTTTTTTGTTGTCTTTGAGGTTGCCTTTGCTAATTTGATCTTGAAGCTTGATTGAATTGCCTATTTTCCTAATAGGAAGCTTGATTAGGCCTATTGTATTGACCTTGTTGTTTTTTCAAATTCGTTATTTCATTCTCATAGGTCTACAATGTTCTCATCATATTGTCACTTTTCTCAATTAAGTCCTGATTTTGCTCTTTTAACTCTCTGATAGGGCTATAGCAGCGTGTTCTTCTGCTGCAACTTGCATATTAAATGTTGGTAATGCTAGCATAGGTGGAATTACAGTTAATGGTGCTACAACAGCTAGTACAATCTACTGTATTTCTGCAGAATAAGGCATTGGAGGCCTAGGAGGTAGCTTGCCGGCTTGTATTAACCTATTTTCGGCTCTTATAGCAATATCAAATGCATCAAGCAAAGTACATCCTCTCGTAGATTGTATCATAATTGAAATATCACTATTAAAAGCCTTTAAATAAAATAAGAATGCATAATCATTAGAAGGCTTAATAGATGCTGGAATTCTATCCCAAATTTGCTGAAAACGAAAATTAAAATCAGAAATATACTCATTAGGATGTCTTTTGGTGGTAGTCAAATGTTCAACTAAGGAAAGATTATCAAACATATCTTCAAATTTGCTGATTAACAAGCATCTCAATGCGTCCCATGAGGCAATTGAATTTACTACTAAACTTCTTAACCAAATTAACGCTTTTCCTTTAAAAGAAGCTGCTAATAACTTCAAGGCCACATCTTAATGTTGAACTTGATGTAATCCGCAAAAGGTGGCTATATCCTTGATATGTTCCACTGCTGAAACATGATTTCAACCAGTAAAATATGGCACACTTTTCAATGCTGCTAGTGGAATATTATGATGGATAGTAATTTGTAAAGGGCTGCAAGCATTAAAAGGTATAAATGGCAAATTTCGGGCCATTTGATGAACTGGTGGCAATTGTTGATTTACTATAAATGGCAATAAACACTAGGTAGGTTGATTTACCTTACGCTCATATGTTTTAAGACTCTTAACAGCAGTTGTAGTACTACTTGTGGATGCTGAAAAAACAAATTGATCTTTTGGTAATTTCTCAAAAATGGGCACTTCAGATTTAGAATGATCACGAACACTTAAATTTTCAGGAAAACCAATATTTTCGATAACTATCTCAGATTCTTCAGAATTTGTTGGCTGATCTTGAAATATAGGATATTTAAACGCTGAAAAATCTGATCTAGATGGTGAAATAGACCTTCCTCTTGTAACAAGTGGTGTTCTTCTTCCTCTTATTGACCTTCTGGGAGCTCTTCTCATTAAGAAAATCACCAAAACTGCAACTATATCTGCAATAAACCTTCAAAACAAAGTCACCAGGTGTTAACAAAATACCTTCAAAAAGGCTGAAATATTGTTCTTCATACTAAAAAAATAGTAGGATCTTGTAATTCAAAGAACTATGAAGCAGTTCATAGTCCCACCGGGCATGCCAAAAACTATTGTCAATCGGGATTGCGCCTATAGTAAGACGCAGAATCTAGCCATCCTGTTGAAACATGGAAACTCTCTCAGGTGGTGGGTTGTCCTCAAAAGAGAGATGAATCTCCGGAAGCTAGGCCGGTTCCTAAATAGTGATCACCTAATCCTAAATTATAAGCGAGAAAAGGGGTGAGAAGTGAATGACAAATAATGAATACTAACCTAAATGAGGTGATACACCAATGGTTTTGAATGTAACTTTAATCAAAACAACATCAATTATGAAAGACACAATTGATTCACAATACTCAGACAAACATGCAACCACAAAAGTGTTTCTATGCAAGGACCGGGATCTTTTTCTTTGAGAGGAAAACTTAGGTTTTACCAAATTTTTGCAAAAAGAACAATGATCACAAACAAAGGCTTATAATCACAAGTATCAAGATTCAAATCTACAATAAGGAATGTAACTTAAATGAAGGCGAACACAACATTAAAGTAAAAAATTCACAATATTGCACAAAAATCAATAAGAAGGAACTATTGAATCTCTATAATTAATGCTAAAAAAAATCTCTACTACAAAATTTGCTCTTACAATCAACTCAAAATCTGCAATGCGCAAAAATCTAAATCCGAAAGAAGATCCCCTGTAATGAAGTGAATGTACAATATATAGATCTCATAACCCTAATTAGGATTCCAAGATCATGCCCAGAAAAAATCAGTGAAAAATGATAGAAACTATGAAGAAGTCTTTGAAAACTGCCATCAACCACCTGCCCAACTGATAAATAACTGGAAAACTGCCTCTAGCTCCTCAAAATCATGCATAAAACCCAAACTCGGATCCCTCAAATAACCCAAAAATATAGCATGTAAAACTCCTCATAATTATGCAAAATATGCATAAAACAAGCTCTCGTCATGAATTGCACGCAAACCTGGCCTTCTATTTTGCTCCATCACCGCATGGGAAACTTAAACTGCCCTTAGCCTCCAAAAAAAGCTCCTTATGAAAGCGTTAACTGAATGTCCTTTTTGGAGTTCAAAAATAGATACTCAACTTCCCCTCCTTGCATTTAGGCATTTAAAATCGTTAACTCCACTTAATTCCCTTTATTTAATTAATAAAATCAAAGGTTTTATAATTGTAACCATTTGATCTATTAATTTTACAATGATATTCTTCTTTTTATTATATTAATTAATATTAATGTGTTTAATGTTATTTCTATTAATTTTAAACACATTTGTATTAGTAAATATAATAAAGGGCATCTAAAAATATATTTTATAAGTGTTATATGTATTAAATAATAACCATAATTTATTTAATATATATAGCGATTAAATAAAATATCTTTATTTATTTAAATTCTATATGCATTTATTGATAAATATAGGCGTTATTCCTTTGATGCATATTAAAAACTTAAGTAAATAAAGAATAATGAACAATGGAGTTTTCAAAAAAAAAAAAAAATAGAATGCCTATGCATGGACCCGAAATTTTTTTAAATATGGCAAAGGGCAAAAATATCAAATGCAAAAACAAACTTGAAGGCAAACACTAGTTATTGTATCGATGCATTTGGAAGGATGAGGAAGAATGTTGAAACCCTAGCCACTGGAGTTCTTTGCTGCAATTTTTTGCTTGTCTTAGACGTTTTTACTATAGTCCCTTGCGTTTTTCTACCATGGTTGTTTGCTGGTTATCATTTCTTGTTGTACAGCTGCTGGTTGTAGATGCCATATCTGCTGCCATTGCTCTTGGATGGATGCCATTATTTGCTGGTTGTTCTTTTGGTTTACTTGTTGGATGCCTTTTCTTTGCAGATTTTGGGCATGTTTCTGCTTTATTTCATGGCTCTAGATGCCATTGTTGTTATGCTGTTCTGGGTTGACTGCCATAAGAGTTTTGGACATGAGTTTGTTGTTTCTGGGCACGAGTTTCTTTCATGGATGCCATAAGGGTTTGGACTCCATTTCAGATCTGCATTGAACACCATATTTTGTTGAGTTCTTTGAAGCTGTGGACCCCACGTTTATTATGATCTCTATGCAACCCTTGGCGAGAGCTTGCTGTGAACTACATACTATGAGATCTCTAATATTTTCAATCAAAAGTTCTACTGCTGTAAGTTCCATCTTTATTGTTGTTGGTAATAAAAATGAGGATTCGTGAGATCTCCAATATTCTTGGTCATCGTTGAAAGTAGGGCTGGATTTTGAATCTTTGGGTACATCTTGGGCATACTCCATTCCACTTGTTGGCTATGGCTTCTTAGAAAATTCATAACATGGCTGCATTTTCCCTTTGTAAAATTTATGTCATTCCATTATTTGCAGCATCCTCAATGTATTTTTGTCAAACAATTCACGTGCCAGGTCTTTTGTTTATGCATATATATTGTGTTTTCCAACGATAGCTGCCCTCCTTTATTTAATGACCTGTAAATGCATTTCTCCTTTCCAATCCTCGAGATACCTCCTGGAATTATATATAGCTGACTTTTGACCATTTGACCAACTATTTCTGATTAAGCATCTTCCTTGAGTATTCTAATATATATCTTTATATCTTTGTCAGTTTGTTCAATAGTATGTATTGGTGATTTTCTTGATATTGATGCCCCTATTTATGCACATTGTATTTTTTGTAGCAGATTTTTCACTATTATTCCATGGAATGTATAGCAATTGTCATATACTCTTAATACATTCTCCTTGCTCATAAATGCTCATTGTTAGAGAATTTCACACTGCTCGTTCAAATATACATATATGTACATACACTTGTGACTAGAAAACATTTGAATAATTGTAGATTGTCCTTGACTTGCTGATTTCTTTGACATTATCATATACATGAAGTGGTACTCCTCCCTTTGTTTCAGCATTAAAGTTACTTGTCATTTTGCTTCATTTATTATCTCACATCTATTATGCTTTAACCTTTGATGCTTGCGTACAATTTATTTGCTGATTGAGTATCTTCCCCAACATAAGATTCTGATATTTCCTGATCACATGCTTCTATAACCTGGTTTTCATGAGTTGTTTGAACCTTTTTCCTGACTTCAATAATAGCAATGACCATATGAATGACTGTTTTAAGTTTATCAGCAAACTCCTTTGTCAAAAGTAAAAGATCATCTGTTGCATTCATGATTTGCCTCACTCCAAACCAAACTTTGATACGCCCATCAACAATGTTATGCAAGTTCTTCTACAATTCCTCTTGAATCTTTAAGCTGTATGGAGTAACTTCTGTACCAGTTATAGTGCAATATGTGAACATGTTGCCTATAGTGTCTTTTCCATAGCATTTTACTTTCTCTGTTTATCTGATTTTTTTTTTTTAATAACAGCAGATGAACATCTTTCTATTTATGTTGTAACTTGTATTATGCTTATCAGTTTACCATTTTTGCATTCATATTATAGCTACAACAGCATCTTTTTCTATTAAATTCTCTTTTGTTCATGTTTGGATATCTATCTCTAATGTATACATGTAAAGATCTCATTCCTTCAGCTTGTAGACTCAAAATTCTATATGCCCTCCATGATTTGACTAAAAGGTTTCATACCTGTAATACATGTACATCCCTTTAACAATCTCCTCGTGTCTTCAATCTCCTACTATGGTTCAACTAGGAGATCCCATGCTTGTAATTTACGTATGCCCCCTCGACAGTCTCCCCATGTCTTTAGTCTTCTCGCCTCTACATGATTCAGCTAGAAGGTTTCACACTTGTAATTTATGCGTGTCCCTTCAATAGCCTCCTCAATCTCTTCAATCAGCTACTTTCGTTTAACTAGAAGGTCTCATACCTGAAACTTGTGTATGCCCCCTCAACAGTCTCCCCAAAATCTTCTATCTTTTCTTCAACAAATTCAGCTAGAAGGCTTCATGCATATAATTTACACACGATCCTTCCATAGCCTCGAGTTTTCATACCTGTATCTGAACATGGAACAAACCTAATTAGTATAAAAAACCAACTGTTTTCTGCTCTTTTCTTCACTTTCTCCTTGTATCTCTTAATGCTCTTTCTGAATTCGCATGTTGTACTTGGATGGCATGTAGTAGAGATAGATAGACAAGTCTTCATTGCTCAGTTCATGTGAACTGACCCCTCTCTTATCATGTTTTTTTGCAGGCTATATTTGAGCTGAATGCGGGCCCGGGTCTGCATCAAAGTTCAGCCTACCAACCTCATGCCCAAGCAATGGAGGCTTTTCCCCTTATCTTTTCTCCATTTCATGCATGTATAATGTGTTTATTCAGATCTATATGTTTTATGCCACCACAGACTATGGGGATTCTGAATGCATTGTAAAAATTCTGTATATGAAATATGAACACTATGTATATTTGCTGAACATTCTTATGCTGTTTTATATCTGTATATCAATTTTTGAATTGATAGTGATCAAATTTACATAACATTAGCACTTCGGTAGTTACATTTCAGCATTCAAATAACTCTGTAATGTATTATATCTGTAATTCAAAACATGTTTAATCCACAAATGAACTTTGTACTTAGCAATTTAAGTGTAGGCTAAATTGGTAACAAGAGGCTCAATGCATATATTAAAAACATGTCTTTCTCCAAAATCGGACCTTTTTGGGTCACATACATATTTTAAAACATGCATCTCTCCAAAATCGCACTTCTTGGGTGCCATTACATATTTTAAAACATGCTCATAGCTAAAAATGAACCGTTTGGGCGAGGAAGCATATTTTAAAATGCAACTCACCTTTTAGATGTTTAAACATAAAAACTTCACTTTTCATATCATAGCATCAAAAACGACCACTTATGAAGAACTTTTGATGTAATGACATCAATAAGGTCCACCAAAGTAAACTTTATATGTAGTGACATGTAAAAAGTCCACTTTTGATGGATTTTACATGTTACTGCATATAAAATGTCCACTTATGAAGACTTTAAGTCATTTAATTCACTTAAAATTATAAAAATGTTACAAAATGAGTCATAAACAATATTTATTTATCATATTATGAAATATAATATATAAACATCATTTTAAAGTAACATTTAAATAACCATTTGATTTTTAAAACCAAAAATTAAACCGAAACTATATAGTTATATAGTTCTTTAAGTGAGAATTTAAAAAGTAACTCAACTTAAAATTATAACATAAAGTGTACTATAGTCCCTTTAAGTTAAAAATTTGAAGTTAAAGTAACTTATAAACATAACAAAAAGTGAATATAACTTATATTTTTCAAAAAGTGAAAGTCAAATTTAAAATATAACACCATATTTTTTATTTGTGTTGTTGCACCTAAAATGTCCACTTTTGAGGCACTAAAACGAGCATAACTCTTGACTGACAAATCCGATTGACCTCTAGGTTAGACCGAATCGAAGGGAAAAACGAAAAGCATGACATGAGCAAAATCAAATGATTAAAAACAAACAAATGCAAACTCAAAAGCATAGAACGAATGATGAAAACTTCAAAAATCAAGCAAAAGCTCGACAGAAAGCAAAATGAAAAAGACTTGACGAAGGCCTTCAGTAAAACAATTTGATATATGAATTGAAATGGATCAATCGATCAACATTAAGCAATTGGATATCAAATTCAAGCTTAGTGAAATGCAAAACTAGCTTGAACAAGTTTTGTGTTGTTACGAACATTTTGTGGTGACAAAATGCAGGACAACAGAATGAACATTTATTAAAAGTAATACGAAGCATTGCCAAGAGGTAAAAACAATTACTATTTCTATGATAATAATTTGATGGCAAATTAAACAACACTGAAAAGAGTTTATTTTTTAGTTCAAATTGCATACAATTAACCTATTAGCTTGATGGTGCAATTTTGAACTACTATGCAGCTCCTTAAGAGTGTAAACGTTGGCCTTGAATATCATCAAACTCAAATGCAAGATTTAATATGTAGATCGCATTCTATTTGCAAACCCCTACAATTAACTCGCAAGATCAAATATTGAAGTCGCAAGCAAGGCTTTAATTTGCAACCCTGGGCCTTACTAATTAATTGCAAGTCTTGTTGTGTAATGGCAAACCTCAAGTGTTCATAGGCCACTAAAAAGAGGGTTGCATGCCTCTATTCTACCAAACACAACTACAGACCTCTATAATAATCACCAATCTCCAGGTGTTCGGCATCCAACTTCAAATGCCAATATGCAAAATTAATTAATGCCAATAGAAAAATTGCTTCCCATGCCAATAATTTCCAAATTAGACATACAACGATAATTCATCAAACCTTGAGTTTTATCAACTCTCAAAGAGATTTTTAGATACAGTAAATACACTAGGAAATAATTCTCTGATATGAAATCCACAATACTACAACTTTAGATTGAGTTACACTTCTCAAATACAAACCCGTATACCTCAGCAAGGGGATAGAAATGAATAAACTCAAAAAAATTCACAAGCAACAAAAATAAATAAGCAATCGGATGCCTTTCTCAAATGGGCCCATATTTATATCCCCATAGGCACAAAGTTTCCCAAATGCAACTTCACTTAAGAAACTTCACCAACACAACATCATTTTATAACATTATTATAATAAAGTGTTATTATAATAATGAAACTTTAATAAATAATTAATAAATATGAATCCGTCCAATTCATGTGACGACCAACTACCAGCGCCACCATCTGTACTACCAAATATGACTATTATCAACTGAAATTGCAGCCTTACCAAATTCAACAATAACTTGACATTTCAACATAACAATGGAATCACTCTTAAGCTGTGGGTGACCTAAAAATGGAGTGAATCTCCGAATAAGGTCAGCTCCTAACTTGCTCACACTAAAACTATTGAACTTTCCAAGAAAAAGGAGAGAGAAAAACTTAACTGAGATACTAATGACTGTGAATAACATCAGAATTTAAAGCTTGAACTGCACCAAAACTTAGAGAGATATCAACCTTAACAAAGATGAACAATTATGAATGATAATCTCAAATGCAAAGAGAAAAGAATATCACAACCTATTAGGGACCCCAATGCATTAATATTTCGGTAACTGGTTAGAATGATATAAACACTAACAAGGAAAGATAACTTTCACTAATTAGTATTTGAACATCTATACGACACATCTAACAACCTGCACAAGAGAGCCACTTGCAAAAAGATGAGGAGGTGTAGGACAGAGGCCATAAAACAAAACACTCTAACAACACTTCATATTTGCTTTA
Organism: Cupressus sempervirens; assembly: GCA_028749045.1. NCBI lineage: Eukaryota > Viridiplantae > Streptophyta > Pinopsida > Cupressales > Cupressaceae > Cupressus > Cupressus sempervirens. The sequence goes on from CM053783.1 coordinate 501,103,392, forward strand.
TCAATCACATGACACGTTGAACTGCAATAACAAGTAGGATAGAAAAAGCTCTACAAATAAGATGCAAAATATATTCAATCCTAAAATGAGTTACAGAAAATGATGCCGAAAAGACCAATGATCGATGATAATCACTAAGTCTCTCCAAATCACTAATCAAAACTGAATACAACAAACAATGAGAATAACCTCTTGGGTCAAATGCCAGAAAATAGCCTATAGAAGAGGACCTAGAAACTTCCAAAATAAAGTCCTACCCCTGGAAAAACTCCACTAAGTCATAAACACCCCTATGACTTACTCAAAACTGACCATAAAATGCTCAAAAAGGTCATAAAGACCCCTATAGTTGCCAAAGCCAAGTCAAAATCGACTTTCAACTGCCTCCTAGAAATACTCTGACTCCAAGTTAGTCTCACCACTTGGCAAAAATACAACCCAGTTACCTCTTAACTATTACTTTTTCTAACTAGAAGACGCTTCTTCATCCAAAATCACTCTCCATGTGTCATTATGGATACGTGTTAAAGTTTTTTCCACCCTAATTTGAAAACATTAGTATCAATTTTGCATTGAAAATTTAATATTACCAATTTGACTTATAAATTATTGAAATAAGTAATATTAATCACAACGAAAAAGCAAAAAATCAATATAACAAAATACTAATGTTACAATTTTTTTTAAAAACATATATAACCGATGAAAAGAACTATTAAAGAAAAAAGGAGAAACACCACTTGGCCAGGAAAAGGCAATGTGGCTTCTTCATCACCAAGTATTGATGTGCAACCCTAAAGACAAAACACATTTGTTCCATTCTTTCATTCGCATTTTTGGAAATATTGAAAAGGAAAAATATAGGGTTCGAGGAAGGCATCTATGTTCAAGCCGCCATTGCTTGTCTCTCCAATTTCTTATGCGTTTTGAGGCCTGAAACCGTTGTATTACTGCAGAAGCTGTCTTCATTGAAACCTGGCACCTTTATTTGCTTAGGTATAAGCTCAAACTTGGAGCTTTTCTTTTCTCTGCTATGTCGTAGCCAGGTGTTGTTTGTTGGGGTTTTCCACCTATTTGTCTGTTGTTATGACACTTGCTCTGGCATGGATATGACACTCAAAATGCCGATATGGAGTTTTTCTTTGTTGGAGATGTGGGGATTTTACTCTTATATATTGAAACTAATTTCAAGAGACTTGCTCTCATGCCGTGAATCTCTTGTCTAGAAATATCATGGCTTTTGTTCTTTCAGGTACCCTTGCTCATTTTTGGAAACCTGTGGCCAAGGTTTTTTTTTTTTTACTTTTGTGCTTTCAACTATTGAATATGATATTTAGTGCTTTTCTCTTCTTATGGCATGAGTTTCTGAAGGTATTGAACTCGCCATAGTTGCAATTTATGTTGTTTCTTGAAGACTCAGTCACTTCTGTGATATTTTTCATGACTGGAGCTAGGGTTTTAATATCTCCATTGGAGATAACTCTTCTTCTCAGCCACATCTGTAATTTTTTGATGAGCGAATCACGGTTTCATCTATTTTGATCATAGAGGGTTTTTATTCATAGATCTTTGTTGCAGAGGTTCAGCTGAAGAAGATTCTGATATTTCTTTGCCTCACTTGTATTTTGCTTGGGGTTCCTTTTTATCTGTTATATCTCGGAACTTGGTCTGTGCATTAAGCTGTTATATCTTTTCTCTGTGATTTTCTACGTGTTGTAGCAAAAAATCTTCCTTCCCAATTCGCTATTACATGGCTATCACTTTGTTTTCATTTAAATAGCCATGAACTTTAATTAATTTGCACAAAAAATCACTCAGAACCACAGCTGAGGGTTTTACTTTTGTCTCTAATTGTTCCTTATAGTAGAAATGCAAAATATTTCCATTGTTCATATGCACAAAGGGGATGCTTCTAAGTATCTTTTGTTGTTAATCCCAGCTGTAGATGGCTTTGATACGAAACGTTTGTTGAAGGGTTCCAGCCTGCTGAGTTTTATGAAACATGAATCTTTATTAGATTTTCTTGGAGCTTTTCACATAACTGGATACTCTCTCACTGTTTCCATCTGCTGTTGCCATTATATTATCCACTTTTTGTATACATGTCTTGAAGGTTTACGGTTACAGCTATTATGAAGATCTCTAAGTTTTTTTTTATATAAAAAAATTAAACCCTTGTCATTTTCCAGATTCCTCATATTTGATAAAACCTCTTGCTGATCCTTGAAATTCTGATCTGTTTGTATAGAGTGCACTCATGTATCTGTTATTGAACTGGATTTTGCCTTTAATGCTTAATCAACAGGCTTATCTTCTATTTTATGGATGCTGCAATTTGTGATGGTTCTTTGGAGTAGAGATCTGATTTTTTTTGGAATTCACCCTTGCTGAAAGGAAAGTCTTTCCAGGATAATATTGAAAATACCTTTCAGATTTCTCTTCTATTTGAAAGCACATTTTCTATATGTTCCAACCACTTATTGAATACCAAATTTCACTTGCACTCTATCCATTAACAATTTGATTTGGTATGGCATTTGCATCTGCTGGTTTCAGGCTAACAAGACACACCTTTAGCTGTAGCTAAAATAAAATTGCATTCTTCTGATATGTTTTTCTTTTCTCTGTATTCATTACCTTAAAAAGCTCCATGTTTCAGTTTTGTTGTACCGTTATCAATTGATAAAACTTTAATTCCTCTGTTGAAGCTTTATTGGAAGTCCTTTTTATAGCATGAAGTTATCTTTGTTCTTGCTGTTCTTTCTCTCACGCTTGTCTCAATGTTTTATCACTTCCAAACATACATTTCTTTGTTCATATTGCAACTTTTGCCTTAATATCTTCCACCCTGCAACCCCTGCAACTTTTACTCTATATCATTGCACTTGTTTAATACTTTCAGCTGAAACATCCATTTCTTAAAACAAATTTTAGTTGAAAATTCATTTCTCCTGCGACTCTTCCTATATCGTTCCTCATTTTGCTCGTTGACCATTTTTACATACGGCATCTTTAATTACTGATCAACTGAAAGGTTCCAAGCTAATGATAGTTGTCCCTTAAACAGTTAATTTATCTTTCTTTGTGATCTACAATGTGATAATAAAAGGTTTCATATAAAATAGACAAATGTCCCTTTGATATTATGCTCTTTCTTTCTGTGGCTGATATAAATCTGTTAATCAATGATACGCTGGGCTCGAACCCTTGTGGGAGCCACATATTACATCCACATGACATTGATCTTTTCCTACATATGACACAACTAGTTAGAAAAATAAATCATGGTTTAAGATTTTGGACGTAGATACATATGCATGGTAGGATGGTGAGTTTCCTAGTCATTGCTTAGATCATTTCGATCTAGCTCAAAATTTTGCAATTGCAGGATCTAGAGCAGGAGCGTGGAAAGCAGGACAGTAAGGGCAAGCACGTGGACAAAAAACAACACGGCCAGTCATTCCAGGCAATGGCTAGCACCCGTGACCCTTCTTACTTTCATATTGCTTTTACGCATTTGTATTTATATTCAAAGTCAAGCTTTGGTTTACTTTTTTGACTAGTTAGTTTCACAGTTTGTGTGGAACATTATGAACATTTGATGAATAAAATTAAATTTTCAGAAAAATTATGACACTTGTTTTACTTCATAAGATATTCTTCTTTTTTTCATCATAAAATGCAATTTATAGACATAAATGATCAAATGTTTGCATATTGTTATCCTTTATGAATATAAACATTTAGATAATCAGCCATTTCCAGTAGTATAGCTCTTTCTGTTTGAGCTGGTAGGTCAAATAGATAACAATGACAACTAATTGAATTTGACTTACTAAATATAGTAACTCCATAACTAAGATCCCCCTCCCCAAATCACCTTGTTAGCTCACGAGGGTCACTATAATGAATTGACTCAAAGCACCATAGGAGCTTGCATAAAATGGGGACATTCTAGTCCTCCCTCCCTAAGATTGCTTGTCCCCAAGCAATCCCAAATGAAAAATGTACACCACAGTCCACCTGGATGCCAAAGGTGAAACTGTGCAATATCTCTGATGCACACAACTAGCTCCTATAACACAACACCCAAATAATAGATATCAATGATGCAATCATTTGGAAATTGACTGTAGGTGTTGATGGAAGCAACAACCCAACGGAACTAAACCCAACTGAAATACAAGCTATGTCAACACTTCAGTCCCTATCAAACTAAACTCACACCCAACTACACTGCAGAGTTGCCTTCGGGTTGAAATCCCCTTCAGGCCAAAATTGCCTTTGCGCCAAGTTTGCCTTCAAGTCGAGTTTAACTTCAGGACATTACAATATCTATCTCTTTGTATCAAGGAACTATATTGTATATTGCATGTTTAGGCAGTGGGCTCATCTTGCATACATTTTGTAATTGTACATAACAACTCCTAATAGGGTTGAGACTTTTAATAGTGCCTAGTCCTCTAACAAGGACAAAGACACTATATGTATGTAATAGACTCCTAACAGGGTCAATATCCTTAACTGAATACTTCTGATTAGTGGATCATTTTGTAGGTACCATCCCCACCGGGATTTTTCTTGGACAAGGGTTTCCCTAGTTAACAAAGCATGTCATTATAAGTTCTCTTATTGCATGGTTATGTTTATTGTTCAACATTTGTTAGTTTACTTTCATATGCAAGTTAAAAGACAATTAATAATATCCAATTTTGCGCTAAAGTTTTTAGAATATTGATTCATCGCCCTCTCTCAGTATTCTCTATTTCTAACGACTGGTATTAGAGCACAGTTACTCAAAAGAGGCTTAATAGCTCGAGTAAGATCCCTACGGATATGGAACAATTGCAGAAAAACCTTGAAGAAGCTCTTGAGCAGATTGATATTCTTACTAAAGAAAGAGACAACCTGAAAGAAAGATATGAAGATGCAAAAGACTACATTGGGAAATTGAAAGATAAGATTGATCATCTCAAATCTAGAAAGGAACCTAAATATCAGAAAAAAAGATAGTTATAGAGTATCAAGATTGAAGAAAGAAAATAAGATTTTGAAACATGAGTTGAAGATCACTGAACTAAAGCTAAGTTTGAAAAAAGATGACAGCAAAGTTGAGTCAGATCTGAAATCTGAGAATGCACATCTAAGATCGCATCTTTCAAAAGTTACATCTGAACTTGAATCCATTAAGACAAAACATGCAAAACTTTGAGAAATATAACACTATTGTGAAAGTAGAGTTAAACTAGACTAAGCAACAACTAGAAAAGTTATATTCCAGTAGTGAGAAAATTGATAAGCAACTATATTTTCAAAGACCTTCCTATGATAAGACTAGTCTTAGATATTTTATTGGAGAAAAGTCAGCAAAGAAATCTAAGTTTAGAAAAGAACCAGAACCAGTTGTTGAACATCCTGAACATAACAAGGATGACCAAAATAAGATTGAATCAAGTCAATCTAAAGATGCACAAAAAGAAGTTGAGCAAGCAAGTCAACCTGAGAAAGTCAATGAACCAGAGGCAGCTGAACAAGTTGAATCACCCAAAGAAGTATGGTATGAATTTAAAGGTAGATGTTTTATATGTAATGAACTTGGTCGTGTGAAGAGAAATTGTGCAGGTAAGTCATTTAAGACTATTGCCATATTTTACAGTCATAATTGTCATGGTTTTGATCATAAAGCAATTGATTGTAAGAATCCTAAATTTGATAGTAATAATAGCAGTAGAAGAATGTTTAGAGATATTAACCTTGCTAGAAATGAAAGAAGAAGATCAAGTAAAAGAACATCTAATGAAAGAAGATCAAATTGAAGGAACAAATGGAATAAGGAGCAACATTGTGTGTTACAAATATAACAACTTTGGACATATTGCTAGAAATTGTAGAGCACCAGTTAATCAATCTGGACCTAATGAAAGAAGCAGTGCACCAGTAGGTCATCTATGCAACAACTTTGGTTACATATCAAGATTTTGCAGAATGGACATAAGGAACATCAAACGAAATCCAAGTTTCAGAAGGAACAATAACAGAAATGTTAGAAGGAATGTAGCAGTAACAACACTCAGAAAGATGAATTGAGAAAGCATGTGGAAGAATTCAAAGAGGTATTTGTCAAAGCAAAAGATCCATCAAGTTCACAAGCAGTATTGGAAGAATAATATTTTGATGCACCTAATGAAAGATTGAAATCAGCTATTATATGTGATTCATCCTATTTGAAATTAAGCACTTTTCTATTGAAGATCGAGTACCAGAAAGACAAAACTAAAGTTAGAGATCAAGTTAAGAGCTGTTAAGTTAATATAAGGTAGAAGATGACATGTAGAAGCTATGGTTAAGTACTCAGACGATTTGAAGATCGCATGAAGTTATAAGAAGAAAACAAGGTTATTGCTAATCTGAAACAGGTTTTTATGAATTGCATACTTACGCAACTAATGCGAAGATCAATTTGGTGAGATATAAGCCATGCGAGCAAGATTGTATGGATCAATCAATTGTGTGAAGATTTAAGAAGAAATTAAGAGTGAATTTCAGGAGAATCAAAGTGTTTTCAAGTGCAAATTGAAAGAAGCCCTAGTTATGCGAAATCTAGGTATTTTCCATAATTACAGTTGTATTTCGAAGCTTTGAATCAGTAGAAACGGCAAATCCCACGATTTGTAATGTAAGTGAGAGACCTAGATATAAGTTCAAGAAGCATCCTTATGTATCATTGGAGGATGATCCCATAGGAGCATTTTCACAAGTTTTGTAGAATGTATTGCATGTGGAAGATGTAAGAGCCTATATACATTGTAAGTTTGAGAGCATTGGAGACAATGATATTCATAAAGATTTAGACCTAGTATGCAACGATGACCTATCCCTGAAACAAGATTTTGCACATTTGAGTGACTTAGACATCATTAAGCATATGTTTTACATGGATTTTGACGATCATGAATGGAGTAGAATTATACTAAGCAGAATTCATGAAGTCATGTTTCGGGTAGGAGACATCCCTATAATGATTGATAATGACATGATTCATAAACTTACTCGTTTGAGCAATGAAGGAAGCAATCCCATCAATGAGAAGAATGGGAAGAATTTGGTTGAAACAAATGTGAAAACAAAGTCTGATGGTAGAAACTTGAGAATAGACCTAATAATTGAAATAGATGTTAGGGTTATTAGCAAGCTCATTAGTTATAGAATGAACTATAGCTCTAGAGTAAACTTCGTACCTGCTAGATTTATCCATGCAGCATACCTTGTGGTAGTAAAGAAAGAAAAAGTTAACATGTGTGAGATTGTGAAACAACAGTTGCTTGATAACATTGAGACATTGAGGAAAACAAAGAATGCAGTATTCAGATTTGAATATCTATTGATACACTTATTCTTCCAAGTGGTTAGACAGTTCCCTAGTATGTCAAACTGGGAATGGAACAGTGATAAGTGCACAATGAGTTTGATGACTAATAATTATAGAAAACAAAGATTTAGAATTCCAACTACTCTAGTGGAGAAGTATAAGAATGACATTTGCTTCATGGTTGATACAGATGTTACCTGTATGGAAGCAGTAGAACCAAGAGTGAAGTTCATAGACCCTATGGGTTATGTGATGAGTGAAGATTTCATTAAAGGATATGTGAAGATCATCTTGGAATTTGACAAAAATATGGAATGTCTTAGATGGGGGACATTTGAAGAGAATGTTTAGGAAGTTCACAGGGAACTTCATGTAAAGATATAAAGAAGAAAGTTGAAAAGAAAATATAAGCTATACTAAAGGAATCAAGCATGACAAGAGAAGAATACAAAGAGGCAATGGGTTTAGCCATGGAGATGAGAGCTAGTGGACAGAAAGAGGTCTTAGTTGCTACACAACTTGCAATTGTAGGAGCAATAGAAGGTGTCACAGTGGCAGGTCCATCCACTCAAATCCAAACTGCAACATATGCCACAGTATCTCAGGTACAACCTACTTTTGTATAGCCTGCACCAAAGGAGAAAGATGAAGAGGAGGTGACGATAATAGGAGTACAAACAGTCACCCCTCCCAGCACAAGGAAGTCAAAAAGACTTACAAAGGTGAAACAAGACACAACAGAATCACCTTCTAAGAAAATAACAAAGCAACTATCAAGGGGACCAGGCAAGAGGAGAAAAGTACTACAAATGATAGAGTTTGATGAATCATGTTGTCGCTCATTTTGTCACCACAAAATGTACGTAATAGTACGAAACTTTTTCAAATTAGTTTCACATTTCTCTAGTCTAATTCATTATTTCATTAGTTAGCATTGATTAACCAATCAGTTCCAATTGATCTAATAAATCCTTTTACTAAAGGCTTTCATCAAATCTTTTTCATTTTTTTTGTTTGTTGAACTAATACTTGATTTTTGAGGCCTTCAACGTCCTTTTCTTTGTTTTTTAGTGTGAGTTTGTTGGTGTTTAGTCCTCTGGTTTCACTCAAGTCATTGTTTTTTTTCGATTTGGTATATCTTAGGGCTTAATTAGAGTTGGCAATCAGAATATATGATCATTTTAGTGCACAAAAGGTGGACTCTCCAAGTGCAACTGCACGAATTTTAAATATCATGTTATATTTCTAAGTTAGCATTCACTTTTTCTAAAAGATAACATCAATTCACTTTATGTTATGTATTTAGGTTACTTTATCATTTTGATTTTTCACTTAAAGTAACTATAGTGCACTTTATATTATATTTTTATGTTGAGTTGCTTTTTGATTTTTCACTAAAGTGACTGTATAAACTATATAGTTTAATTTAATTTTTGAGTTTTAAATATAAACAACCTACTAAATATTATTTATGGCCTAAAAGGTAATATTTCTTTAAAAATTACATTGCCATGTGCTTATTTAAATCACTTAAGTTGTGCATCTCATTCTTTAGACCCATTTGAATATTTCAAAAATATGCAAATGCATCTAGAGAGCGAACTTTTGAACTAAAAGCATGTAAATGCCTTTTATTCAAAATATGCAAACGCATCTAGAGAATGAGCTTTTGAACTAAAAGCATGTAAATGCCTTTATTCAAAATGTGCAACCGCCTCCCAAGAATGAGTTATGCATATTGCATATTTTTAAAATAAGCATATGCACTCCAAGAGTGCATCCAACATGGGCAAACACATAAAGCGTGTTTTAAAATACGCATATATATCTTGAGTGTTGAAGTATAGCATTAGTCGAAGTGATATACCCATTACATTGAGAATTTGTACTCATGATTTATATGAATGTTGTTTTATGTCTTATATTATTGATAAGAAATATATATATATATATATATATGACTTACTTAACTAATTGAGCTCTTATAATTTATGTTCCCCGGGGACATGTACCCGGCCTAAAACCCGACGTTTCGGGGACGAGGACGTCTGGGGGACGGGGGGACGGGTATGGGACGTCCCCCAGCCATCCCCAAATGACCTTTTTCTTCAGGGAACGTTTGGAAAACTCAAGGACGCAGGGGGGACAAAAAGGGGACAGCTAGCCGTACCTGGTACAAAAAGGGGACGTCTAGCCGTCCCCTAACCGTACCAGGTATAGCCAGCTATCCCCCTTTTTTCTATGCACATTACTTTTTTTTCAAAAACATAAAAAAACCTTTTAAAGCCTCCTTCTTGGTCTTGCTAGTGGGCCTCACTCCTCCAAAAACCCTAATATGTATATAACTCCACACATTTAAGTTGTTTTAACAATTGTTTGGTTTTCATTTTATGTTGCAACCGGCTGGAGTTTTCATTTTGCAAGTAAAGGAGGTAATATTTTTGCTTCCGAGAGCTTGAACAAGGGTTTGATCTTCTATTTTGTCCACCAAGTAAGTATAAAACTCTTTGTGCTTCCATCTATCATTTTTTTAATAAATTTGCAGCTTGCAAAGTCTAGTTTTTTTTTTTTTTTTTTTCATTGTTTCAACTCATATATCTATTCAATTGCATATTTAAACACAATGAGTAGCAATGGGAGTACAAGTAGTAGTAGTGAAGAAGAAAATGTAGGAGTTGATGTTGCTAGTAGTGACACTAGGCAAAAACCCGATCCTAAAGCTGATTTGTTTAAATGCTCTTCCGCCATTATGAAGAATTTTGCAAAGGGTCCTTTCAATAGGAAAAAACCTCTTCTCCAATACGTCACACTTCGGCCAAAAGATAAAAAGAATTCGGGAGGGGCTAGGGTGTGGGATTGTCATGTTTGTCTTGATGATTTTAGGGGCAGCTATACAAGAGCAAAGTTACATTTTTTAGGTGTTTCATGCTAAGAAGTCAAAGCTTGTCCTAACCTAACTGATGAACAAAAATTAGAATGTCAAAGATTGCACTTAGAGGCTGAAATGGAGAGGCAAAATTTGACAGTGACATCACCATCCATTCCCTCACAATCATTTAGGCATATTTCATCCGCCATTGGTACTAGTGGCAGCCCTACTGGGTCTAGAGGGAAGAGAAAGATGAGTAGTGATGAAAAGGGGTCGGTGGAAAGTATGTTTAATGCACAGGCAAAGGAGAAGTGTGAGGCATCCATTGGTAGATTCTTTGTTGCTAATGGTATCCCATATAATGCAGCCCGTTCCACTTATTATAAACAAATGATGAAAGATATTTTGAGTATGAATTCCTCATTTGTACCCCCCGGTGAGCATAAGCTACGAACCACTATCCTAGATGAAGAGTACTCAAAGATTGCTTTGTTATTTGAGGATATGAGACGCACTTGGGTTAGGACAGGCTGCTCTATTGTGATGGATGGGTGGACTGATGTTAGACATCGGCCACTCATCAATATCATTGTCACATCCCCTACTGGCTCTTATTTTTTGGGAGCCATAGAGGAGATTGGGCCCTCTAATGTTGTACAGGTTATCACAGATTCTGCACCTATGTGCAAATCAGCTGGTTTGATGATAGAGGGTGTTTATAGACACATATTTTGGACCCCTTGTTGTGTTCATTCCTTGAACAATGCATTGAAGGACATAGGGAAGATTGAATGGGTGAAACAAGCGGTGCTAGAAGCTAGAGAAGTGCAAATGTTTATTTATAACCACCACACTTCACTTGCTCTATTTAGGTCCTTCTCTAAGGAGGAGTTCCTCAAACCAGCCAATACAAAGTATGTCAATTATAATTATAGTTTACTTTTAGTTTGTTTTAACTTTAAGTTATTTTAAAAAATTATTTATAAGTTTACTTACATCAGATGTGATGCTTTTAGCTTTAAATTTTAATCATTAATGTTTAAGTTTAAATTTTAAATTTTTAATTGTTGCTATAAGTATTGCACATATTTCATCTTGATGGAGAGGATGATTGAGGTGTATGAGGCCCTTCAATTGATTGTGGTGAATCCAGAGTGGGGACAATGGTCTCATTCTAAGTCCTCTGAAGGAAAAGCGGTGAGGCAAAGGATCCTTGATGAGAGTTGGTGGTCCACAATGAAGTAAGTTGTTGATTTTTAAATTTACTATTAGTCTTTTGCTTGCTGATTTTCCTACTAATAATCTTAAAATTCTTAAAATTCTAATTCTGATTTTTTATTTTTGTTGGCATATTGATCTTGCAAATATATTTGCTCTGTCATAGCACCCATTGTTGATGTCATTAGATATGTTGATACTCATGCTCCTAGTTTGGGAGAGATCTATGAGACTATTGATAGCGTGTTGGGTAAGATGAAGATAATTGTTGTGGCAAAGGATCCTACATTGGGCTTTTATGAGGAGCATATTAGGCCTATTGTGACGCGGAGGTGGAACATGATGAATACCCCGCTTCATATGGCAGCCTTTGCTCTAAATCGCAAATAGTATGCATAGTTGGGTGGAAGGGGTCTCCCATGTGATGATCCTGAGGTTTTGGATGGCTTTACAAGAGCAATTGATAAGATGTATTTAGCTCAAGATGCCTCTACTCTTCGTGCACAGTTCCTTGACTTCACCAACCTTCGTGGCCTAAACTTGGGTAAGCCACAAGCAAGGTTGGATAGAGTTGTTTTGGCACAGAGGGATCCTATTGGACGGTGGACCTGGCATGGGAGAGATACACCTGGGTTAAAGATACTTGCCAATCGCCTCCTTTCACATGCTAGTTCCTCAGCTGTAGAGAGGAATTGGTCCACATATTCATATATCCACTCTATCAAGAGGAATAGACTTACCTCTAAAAGAGCAGAGAAGCTAGTGATAGTGCATCATGCTCTTCGACTTGTCGATCATCAGACTCCAGAGTATAGGCAGACACTAGCTTTGTGATGGGATGTTGAGCCTGAGGATGTGGCCCAGATAGATGAGGATGACACAACACCAAGACTGGTTGGGATTCCATTAGATGAGACTACGCTTCCTGTGGAGGATGACAGTGAGGAGGACTCTAATTTTGATGCCATGGCAGTAGAGGCAGAATTAGAGCAACAGTCTACTTCATTTTCTATCTTTTGTTTTTTATGTTGAACATGAACATGATTATGATACATTGATAATATGATACTTATTACTTTATGGCAGCCCTCTACCCTTTGGGCCTATAGCTTTGGGCATATTTTGATTTTGATTTTCAGATTTATCATGCTTATCATTATGAGTCTTATGATATTGACAATTGTTTATAACTTCATGTTCATTGTTCAATGTTCTCTGATATTGTATTGATATGCATTCTGACAATTGGGTACTAAAATAGTAAAATCGGATATTATTTTGTAGATGGCATTCAAATGTTGTATGTTATAGTTCTATAATGTTTAAATGACATGCTTTGTGCTTAGTTTCATATGAATGACATATATATTTACAAATTTTAATGTATATTTTAAAATTTCCCTATATATATATAGTCGTCCTTGTTTGCCATCCCCCTCGTCCCCAAAATCGTCAAAAAAAATTCGCCATCCCCGTACCGGAAACTTGGGGGAACATAGCTTATAATTAGAAGAGATTGTCATATTATGGAGTTCTTGAATGTAATTGTTTTACCACCATATGGTTGTTGATTGAGAAGCAAACTAATTGTGTTTGCTTATACACCAACAGTGATCAAATAGGGACATAACCCTACATAGTCTTTGGCCACGTAGAGTCATGTCTCTAGGGGGACATGACTGCTTGTTAAAGTTGTAACTTCTGTCGAATTGATTTTATCATGAGATATTTCGTTGATAGTAAATCATCTTTAAGATAAATATCTTACATACATTATATATGTAATATAATATATATTATATATATTATGCATTATATATTTTATATTATTATATAATAATATAGTAATATAAATATATTACATATATGATTAATACATTAATATTACATATTTATTAACTAATAATGATTAACCATAGGGACATGTCTCTTCAAGAGACATGTCTCCTCCTCTCATATTTATATGAGATCCAAATCTGCATTTGGAAGACATCAATCACACTGGCAATGTTACTACATTTGCAAAAACAATCTTAGAAAAACATGGTATCAAAGCCTAACTGCAAATACAAAAATAAAATAAAATATCATTGCATATGAGAATCGGAAAGGAAAGGAAGAAGGACACATACAAAGAACTATAATACAGATCGAATAAGTGGCATATTATTTCGGCCTCAAAAGAAGAAAGTAACAATTGGAGTCTATGACAATTAAAATTACAAGAGAAAGAAGACTTACACCCAAGCATCAAGGGAGTTCATCAAATACAACATTAGCACTCATCCAGTCATACCCAACAAATGATATGTAACATTCAAGCATCTGCGAATAGGAGTCTCGAGCGGATGGGAACAAATAGGAGTCTTGACCAGATGGGAACACAAAAAGAATATATGACAAAAGGGAGAAATTAAGGGAGTACACAGTAGTGGAGCGTGAAGCTTAAAATATATATAAAGACCAGTCAATATCAATTCAATAAGGGAGAATAAGCAACAGAGTGAGATTGATAGACAAATCTAAAGATAGTAAAATAACAAATTGATTAAGAGAAATATATGTAGAATGTCAAATGATAGTCTCCTTACAAGACCAACACTTACATCAATATAGACGGAGTCAACACACATTCTTTAAACGTATCATAGATAGTGCCTTGATTAAAATTGAGTAACAGTTTGCATAAAAGAAGTCTTCGTGAATGAAAGTTAAAGTGTATATTATGAGAATGTAACAACCATATTTTCAGATGATTATCACTAATGGAAGTTCCTTATTAACTAGTGATCGATGATTGAATAAGGAGACATAAAATAAAATAAAAACTGTGTGAAAGGTATATATCACATGTGCTAACGAGCTAAAACACCATGCATGGAAGAGAAAAATACTTAACCTCTGATTGGCTGGATGTGTCTCCATCGTGCAAGCATGTGGCGCGGACAAATGAGAAGGTGTCGAATAAGAAAGAAAGGAACATAGGACCACCAAACAAGAATAGTGGTAATGCAAAAGTGATTCTAGATCATTATTACACGAAAGTGACACAAGTACATATAAGCACCAATGTGGACACCTTGAGTGGGTAATGCATGAATATTGCACAATAACCAAACGAATGGCCCACCCCTAATACCTAATTATGTAAAGATATAGAGAGAAAATATATTTTCTACAAAAGAAAATTCACTATGCTCCAAATGGATATATCTAGAGAAAATTCTTTAATTATTAAGCCGTCACTAGCAATTAATTCTTCTTTCCACCTCTAGTCACTCATTTGTTTTTCTAAAGGACCAGTATTACATCAACAAAATCAATGGAACTTTCATGGCAATCAAATGTTGGGAACCAAGGGCAGGCAGTAGTTAAGAAGGTATTGATAAAGGAGACCTTTCATGGTAGGATACATCAAGGAACCACCAAAAGACCGTTCAAGTGCTTAGATTGCTTCTGACAGAGGAAATACATTTTATAGTACCTATCCACTATATATTGAAGGTTACCCACGTGGATGAAAGGCAGAGGTACGTATTATTCTATTTCATTATGAATATGTTACTTAAAATTATTAAGTATACAAATAGATGGAATATATGCTCAAAATATAGACATTTATTTATATTATTAAAATGATTTTATATCATTATGCAAAACTATTGATTATCCTTGAATATTATTATATCATTTAAATATTATACTTATTTGATCTAAACTATATTGGAAATTATATAACAACTAATATAAGTTACAATGTGAATCATGATAATATTAATGAGAAATATAATTATGTTGTAGGAGCTATTTTGCCTTGATCTTTTCCTCTAAGAATGTTCTTGTAGGAAAATGAAGATTAAGATTCAAAGGGAGCCTAACATGTTATTAGCAACAACCTTGAAAGAGAAGAAGCAAATAGAGGATATGGTTTCATCAACCGTCAGTGATATCGATCATATTGATCCAGAGGGAGTAAACCAATGTTGTAATGGAATCTTTAGTGATCGATAAATTGTAATAGTCAAGAGGACTGAAATTCATGCAACTATGTGAATAGGCCTACCCCTTGTGTACATTATAAGAAAGTTGTGACTTTAATTAAACTATCTACAAGTCTCTCTTTGATAAAAGAAACTTGATGTATGAGTTGTAAAGTCATTCATGTGGCACAATCATACTCAATCGAGGTATTGGCGTATTGTGGACGAGTTTGTGTTAGCTTCTACCATTAAGCTTAATGAATGTTTGGAGCTTCAATGGATGAAAAAAGCAAGTTGGAACTTAGAAAGAAGTCATTAAATTTGATATGATGTAAAAGTCTTCAACAATATAAGAGTGGGAACCTTACATTGTGGGGGGAATAATAGGGAATGTTTCATTCCCACTTGAACCATCCTTAGAAAAGGAGATATTCCATGACCCTCATGGGAAGATAAGTACTTGTATCTTTTACATTTATCTATTCATTTATTTGTAATTATATACATACCATAAGGGTTATTTGCTTTGATCTTTTCCTTTATGTTTGAGGATATTCTTACAAGCAAAGAAGTTTGGTACTTTACATATGCTACCAAATATTATGCTAACTCAATCTAATGATAGTAGGTTCCAAAGACCCTGATGATTAAGATGGATAAAGTAAGGGTCTTGAAGAAAACATCTTTGATGATTAAGATTATGAGATTCTTCTACATTAAGAGGGAGTATGACACTTCTTTGAGGGTAACACAAGAACTTAGAAGATTTATTCTCAGAAAAAGTCTAGAAATACATGTGGGTGACTACATGATATTGATGGGCCTACTCCTACATATATCATGAGGGAGTGATGAGTTCGACAGGCATCCTTGGGTAAAGAGAGTTTCTAAAGAAGTAGCTAGAGGACCTAACTTCCTAGGATCGATGTTTAAAGGGAAAAATTTTGAGATGCAATCCTTTGTGGATGATATCTTCTCTATGAGGAGAAGTTCTAAGAAAAATTCTTTATCATATGCTCTCCCCTATGAGAGAGAAATATGAGGTGAAAGTCCTTTGTACCACCCTATGACTAGGTTCATGGTGGTTATTATCTCACATTTAATATGTAATGAAAGGTGACAATCTTTCATTGACATATATAAACAGAAGGTAACCATTATAAGATGATGATCTTATAAATGGTAGACCTGTTATCATGGTTTTTTGGGCCAGATTTTGTCGGAGACCATGATAACGAACAGACAAAAGGTAATCTTTGTAAGGTGATGATCATGCAAATGATAGGCCTATTATTATGACAGTTTTGTTCCAAATACACCAGAAGTCATTGATAATGAAAGCATTTTGATTACTCTAGATATTGTTTCAGATAATTAGAGATCATAATATATGTTATGATAGTGTTCATAACATTGTGATTGTAGTTATTTGACAAATCACTATTTCAAAGTCTTAAAGTTAGATAATATGTTGTGTATAGATATCCTTGATACTGATATCTCATAAAATGTTTTGTCACTTCTCCCTTGCTAAGAGGGAGTGTTGAAGTATAGCATCAGTCGAAGTGATATACTCATTACATTGAGTATTTGTATTCATAATGTATATGAATGTTGTTTTATGTCTTATATTACTGATAAGAAATATGAATATATATATATGACTTTACTTAACTAATTGGGCTCTTACAATTAGAAGAGACTATTATATTATGGAGTTCCTAAATGTAATTGTTTTACCACCACATGATTGTCGATTGAGAAGTAAACTAATTGTGTTTCCTTAGACACCAATAGTGATCAAATAGGGAAATGACCCTACGTAGCGTTTGGCCACGTAGAGTCATGTCTCCATGGCGACATGACTTAGTGTTAAGGTTGTAGCTTCTATCGGATTGATTTTAACATGAGATACTTCGTTGATGGTAAATTATCTTTAAGATAAATATCTTATATATAATATATATTATATATATAATATAATATATATTATGCATCATATATTTTATATTATTATATAATAATATAGTAATATAAATATATTACATATATGATTAATACATTAATATTACATATAGTTATTTATTAACTAATGATGATTAACTATAGGGACATGTCTCTTATAGGGACGTGTCTCTTGAAGAGACATGTCTCCTCCTCTCATATTTATATGAGATCCAAATCTGCATTTGGAAGACATCAATCACATTGGCAATGTTACTACATTTGCAGAAACGATTGTAGAAAAACAAGATGCATATTTTTAAAATATGTAAGTGCACTCCAAGGGTGTGTTTTGGCTTGAGAAGCCAAATACACATTTTTAAAACATGTAATAGAACTCCAAGAGTGCGTTTAGACTTTTTATGCATGTAGTGCCCACTTGAGAACCCATTTTTGGCTCTTAGGAAAAAAAGGTCCATGTCTTTGGCCTCCAATAACACATTTTTGTTGATTTCGTTTGGATTCCTCCATGTAATGACTTGAAATCTTTTCCTCAAGGGGTGTTTTTGTATCCTTATGCATTTCCATGCATTTGGCATCCTAATTCATGTGAAAAACATTCCATTTTAACCTCATTTGGAGCCACATTTTAGACAATAGATAGAGATTTAATGTGTACGAATAGCAGAAGCATTATTGGCACGTGCGTAGTTGGATACGGACAATACAGAGTGTCAGGATGACGTATGCCAAAGGGCAAGTCAATACGTACAGTACGGAATAAGTTATGGACTACTTACCAGTAAAGGCAATGTAAACGATAGAACAAAGTATAACGGAAAAGTGTGAATTATGGGTCAAGAAATTATTTTGGTTACAAAATAACTACTTAACTATTTAGGGATGACATCCTAGATGTTAACCCTAAGAGGGCAAGAGTTAGTTTTGTATTTTGTCAAGCATGTGAAAGCTTGAAGGCCGACTCGACAATTTTTGTAAATTGTAAAAGTATAAAGGAAGATTGTGATTTGCGAAGTTGTGTGTTACTTGCAAGCGATATGCGAGCTTATATGAAAGTTGTATATATGATATGTGAGCTATATGTGATGTGAATTATGATCTATGATTAGAGGTATGCAAAGAGAAGCAAGCGTTGTATCAGATATTGAAGATATCAACAGCAAGCAAGAGGCTTTTGTATCCATCTCTTTGTATCAAGGAACTATATTGTATATTGCATGTTTCGGTAGTGGGCTCATCTTGCATACATTTTGTAGTTATACATAAAAATTCATAATAGGGATGAAGCTTTTAACAAGACCTAGTCCTCTAACAAAGACCAAGACACTATATGTATGTAATAGACTCCTAATAGGGTCAATATCATTAACCAAATACTTTTGATTAGTGGTTCATTTTGCGGGTACCATCCCCACTGAGGTTTTCCCTTGGCCAGGGTTTCTCTAATTAACAAAACATGTTATTATGAGTTCTCTTATTGCATGGTTATGATTACTGCTCAACATTGTTAGTTTACTTTCATATGAAAGTTATAAAGCAATTAATAATATCCAATTTTGGGCTAAAGTTTTGATGCAGGAGCATCCAATGGTGTAAGGGCAATCCTATATCACCCACAAATACGCTTAGTGTTAGTTTCTATTTAAAGTGTTTTCATTTCTAGATACCCATTTGGGTCAATTAAAGATTCATATTCTCATAGTTCCACTACTAGTTTTCTAGGTTAGAGTTTTTGAGCACCTTAGGATACGTGTCAATGCAGAAAATAGGTTATTTTGTAATTGATCCATAATTATGATGAGTTAGAGGTTGTAAATTGAAGGGATGATTATATTTGTAATTTAAAGCACTCCAAAAAAAAGAATCAGGTCAAAAGGCTTTACGGTTTGAAAGTTATTGCAGTTTTAAGTTGCCTGGGGACCTCATAAGAGCACTTCAAAGTCAGATTTGAGGCAGACATCGTACAGACCCAAAAAATGGGAGACGAGCAAAACTCCTTCATGTGCTATAGAGCGCTTGGAGAGCTTTCCAGAAATGTAAATAGTTCGTCAATCATAATCCCGGATCAAAAGTTATGCCTCCCGAAAGTTGAACTACCATTTCTAGTTTCTTCTAATTTTACACCAACTTCTAACATGTTATCTAAAACCTTCTATTTTGGTGGTGGATGCCAAATGGCATATTCTAAAATGTATTCCTAACCCTAAACCTAATTTGGTTTACTTAAGGACATTTCTAGCATTGTAAAAGCAATTTTTTGGTGGAGTTTGGGAGAAGGTACTATGAGAAGGATTTTCTCCAGAATCTGATAATATTGTAAGCCCATAGGGCATGTTGTGGAGTCTATTTTTGTTGTATCCTGAATGTAATAGTATATAATTTCTAATAATAATATTCCCCTTTTCCTGTTATGTTCATTTTTGTCTTGGATTGTGCCTTCATCAAGTGGTATCAGAGCAGGTCTTCCTGAGTGTGTACAAAAGGCGTCGACTGTGAGGTAGTTGCACAAGGACCGTGTGGTTGTGGGTTTTGATACAAGAAGATGCCTCCACTAAGGGAGCATGGTGGAAGGGTCGGAGTTGTTACTCCTCAGGTTAGAGCCTTCCAAAGACAAGTCCAGGCATTACAGGAGGATATCCATAGAGGGATGAATGTTGTTGTAGGCGATCCAGGCATTACAAGAGGAAATCCTTAGAGGGATGAATGTTGCCGTAGGCGACGAAAGTGAGGAAGAAAATGAAGAAGGAAATTTTAGATAGGAAAGGCAAGAATTCGGAGAAGTCTTAAACTAGGCGGAAGAGAGGCTTTTTAGGGCCATTGCCAAGCTTGGAAAAGGACCTAAACTTGACATCAGTATGTTTTCGGGGAATCTAAACCCAGATGAGTTGATCGATTGCATCAATGAGCTGGAGGAATGTTTTGAGTATGAGGATATCGGGGACCCTGATAGGGTTAAGTTTGTGAAGGCCAAAATGAAAGGTCATGCCAAAATTTGGTGGCAAGAGCTTCAATTGGAAAGAAATAGGAGAGGAAAGGAGAAAATCACAAGATGGGATCGCATCGCGGACAAACTAAAGAAGCAGTTCATTCCTGTTGATTACGAGCATGATTTTTTCAAAAAGATGCAAGGGTTAAAGCAAGTGGGAAAATCTGTCCAGGAATACACAAAGGAATTTTACCAAGTCCTTATTAGGGTGGGACATGCACAAGCAAACAAAGAGAAGGTTGTCTGTTACCTTAGTGGGTTAAGACCTCGCATTCAGGAGGGAGTTAATTCTGGATAGAATGAGTAACATTGAAGAGGCATACCAATTTGCCTTGCGAGTTGAGGAGAAGCTAAACAAAAAGTTTGATAGAAGGCAAAGAGGGTGTTGTCAAAGAGGAAGGGGCGGTGGCAAGTCATTTGGAGGCCGCAATGAGAACTAGAAGAAAAACGAAGATGTGGGTACTAGCCGAAATCAGAGGAATGAGGGTTTCAACCGCTCCCATGATCAAAACTTTAAAGATCAAAGAGGAAGAGGCAGAGGACATGGACAAGGTTCAAGAAGAGGAGGCTTCCGCGATACCTATTTTCATTGCAATGAAGAAGGTCATCTTGTCTTCGAATGCCCTCAATGCCAAGGAAGGACAAATAGGAGAGCTGATGGTCAAGCAAGGGTTGCTCATGTTGATGATGATGCACAGTCATCACATTCAGAGGATGTAGAAAGAGGAGAGGTTCTAGTTAATGGAAGGGTCTTACTGAGTAGTGAGACTAAACCTGGACATAGAAGGAGTTTGTTTCGTACCAGGTGCAAGTGCGAGGGTAAATGTTGTGATGTGATTATTGATGGTGGAAGCACTAACAACTTGGTGTCAGAGGAGATGATCTCAAAGCTAAAGCTCCAGAGGCAGAAACACCCCAAACCCTATCCGATTGCTTGGGTGCAAGATGATCATAAGGTCTTGGTTAGTGAGCAATGTTTGGTAAAGTTCAAGATTGGGAGTTACCATGACGAGGCTCTCTGTGACATCATTCCAATGGATGTCTATCATTTATTGTTGGCAAGGTCGTGGCAGTTTGATAGGCATATATGATGGTCATGCCAATACTCTCTGACAAAGGATGAAGTTCATCACAAATTGAAGCCCTTGATAAAGGAGGATGAAAAGGTATGCAGTAGTGCTAGGGTATGTCTTGTTGATGGAAGAAAATTTCTAGATGGCATAAAACATCAACATATATGTTATGCTTTAATTCCTAAAAAAGATAAGGAAGGTAGTAGTGAAATTCCACTTGAAGTTTCAGGTTTATTAAGATTGTATGGAGATGTCATCTTTGATAATGTTTCGGAATCAGTCATCAAATAGCTCTAGTCCCTGGAGCTAATTTCCCTAACAAAGCTACTCATAGGAATGACTCCTAATGAGACTGAGGAGTTAAACAGACAAGTTCAGGAGCTATTGAGGAAAAGTTTGATTCGAGAGAGCCTAAGTCTATGTGCAGTACCTGCAATGTTGGCACCAAAGAAGGATGGAAAGTGGAGAATATGTACATACTCTCGGGCCATAAATAGAATAACCATCAAGTATTGATTTCCTTTGTCAAGAATGGATGATCTTATGGATTGTTTGAATGGAGCTCAGTACATCACAAAGATAGATGTCAAGAGTGGTTACCACCAAATACAAATACGAGAGGGAGATAAGTGGAAGACTGCATTCAAGACCAAGGAGAGTCTATATGAGTGGTTAGTCATGCCCTTTGGATTGATTAATGCGCCAAGCACCTTCATGTGGCTTATGAATGAGGTACTAAAGAAATTATTGGAAAAATTTGTTATTGTCTATCTGGATGATATTTTGATTTTTAGTAAATCTTTGGATGAACATTTATTGCACATTCGTAGTGTCCTTGAAATGTTGAGGGAAGAGAAATTGTTAATTAATTTGAAGAAGTATAGCTTTGTCAAAAGGGAGTTAATCTATTTTGGATTCGTTGTATCAGCTGAGGGTCTCAAAATGGACCCAGAGAAGGTGAAGGTCATCTTGGAATTGCCTACTCCAAGGTCTGCCACTGAGGTGAGGTCATTCCATGGTCTGGCTAGTTTTTATAGGAAGTTCATTAGGAATTTCAGTAGTATATGTGCACCCCTAACTGAAACAAAGAGGGATAGAAAAGAGTTCAAGTGGACTACAGGAGCTGCCAGGAGTTTTGAATTGCTGAAGAAGGTGACAGAGAAACCTGTGTTGGCACTTCTTGATTTCAACAAAGTGTTTCAAGTGGATTGCAATGCTAGTGGTAGTCCTATTGGGGCTGTGTTGAGTCAAGAAGGTAAACCTATTGCCTACTTTAGTGAAAAATTGAATGATGCAAAGAAGGATTCTGTTTATGATCAGGAGTTCTATGCAATAGTCCAGGCCTTAACGAAATGGAGGCATTATTTTTTGCCAAAAGAATTTGACTTGTATACTGATCACTAAGCATTGCAGTACCTAAATAGCCAAGGTAAATTGAATCAAAGACATTTGAAATGGGTAGAGTTCATGCAAAGTCATACATTTGTATTGAAACATAGAAGCGGAATGTCTAATAGGGTTGCAGATGCATTAAATAGGAGACAATTATTACTGGCAGTAATGCAGAAGTGGTTGGATTTGATGAACTCAAGAATCTATACCCTGAGGATCTTGACTTTACAAAGGCTTGGAAGGCTTGTAAAAAACCTATTACTCTAGACAGGACCATGTGGCTAGACTACATGATTCATGATGGTATGTTGTTCAAGGGAAGTCAATTGCGTATTCCAAGGAGTTCCATGAGAGAGAACTTGATCAAGGAGAAGCACAGTAGAGGTATGGCAGGACACTTTGATCGAGATAAGACCAGTGCCATTATTAGAGAGCATTATTTCTAGCCCCAATTGTCACAAGATGTGAAGAAGTTTGTGAAGAGTTGTCAAGTATGTCAAACAACCAAAGGATTTAGTCAAAATACTGGACTCTATCAGCCATTGCCTGTTCCGTCAAAGCCTTGGGAGGACGTCAGTATGGATTTTGTTCTTTGATTGCCAAGGACACAAAGGGGTAATGACTCAGTATTTGTGGTGGTTGATAGGTTCTCCAAAATGGAAAATTTCATTCCATGCCACAAGACTTATGATGTAGTGCATATTGCAGATTTGTTTTTCAGAGAAGTGGTGAGGCTACATGGTCTCCCAAAAAGTATCGTTTCTGACAAAGATACTAAATTTGTTGGGTATTTCTGAACGACTGTGTGGAAGAAGTTGAAGACAGAATTGAAGTTTAGTTCTGCACATCATCCACAGACTGATGGACAAACACAAGTAGTGAATAGAAGTCTAAGCAATTTTTTGAGGTCTTTAGTAGGAGATAAACCCAAGGGATGGGATTCGATTCTATCACAAGCAGAATTTGCTTACAATAATTCTGTAAATAGGAGTACTAGTAGATCACCATTCCAAATTGTGTATGGGAGTAGTCCAAGGACTGCAGCAGAGTTGAGGAAAATGGAGCAAGGAGAGAGAACAAGTGTTGAGGTAGATTACTTTGTTGAACATGTCAAGAACCTACATGAGGAGGTGCGAGCCCATATTACCAAGATGAACCTACAGTATAAGGCTAGGGCAGATCAAAAGACGAGACATAGGGAGTTCCAAGTTGGAGATCAAGTTATGGTATACTTGAGGAAGGAACGATTTCCAGTGGGTACCTACAACAAGTTGACGATGAAGAAATTTGGCCCCTACAAAATTTTGAAGAAACACAATTCAGAGAATGCATGAGGTGGAGTTGCCAGATGGGATTCACATTTCTCCTATTTTCAATATTGTAGATTTAACATAATATCATGATAATGGTGCAAACAAGGAGTTCATGTTTGAGCCATGTTCAACTCCTACTTCTGCGAACGAAGAGATTGAAGAAATTCTGGATAGTCATGTGGGTCGGAGTACCAGAAACAGGCAATATGAAAAAAATACCTGGTGAAGTGGAAAGGACGACCTATAGAAGACTCAACTTGGATATCCGCTATGGAGGTTGCCCATTTGGGTTTTCCTCTACTAGCTATAAAGTGATAGGGTCACTTCTCAATCTACCCTAAGTGTCTGATGTAGGAGCATCCAGCAGTGTAAGGGCAATCTTGTATCACTCAAAAATATGCTTAGTGTTAGTTTTTGTTTAATGTGTTTTCATTTCTGGATACCCATTCAGGTCAATTAAAGATTCCAACTCTCATAGTTCCACTATTGGTTTTTTGAGTTAGAGTTTTGAGCACCTTAGGACCAATGTAGAAAATAGGTTATTTTGTAATTGAGCCATAATTATGATGAGTTAGAGGATGTAAGTTGGAGGGATGATTATACTTGTAATTTAAAGCACTCCAAAAAAAGAATTGGGTCAAAAGGCTTTACAGTTTGAAAGTTATTACAGTTTTTAGTTGCCTAGAGACCTCCTAAGAGCGCTTCAAAGTCAGATTTGAGGCACTAAATGACCTCGTACAGCCCGAAAAATGGAGGACAAGCAAAGTTGAGTCATAGGGCTATAGAGCACTTGGAGCTTTCCAGAAATGTAAACGGTCCGTCAATCGGATTCCCAAATCAAAAGTTGTGCCTCTCGAAAGTTGGACTACCATTTCTGGATTCTTCTAATTTTACATTGACTTCTAACGTGTTTTTTAGAACCTTCTGTTTTGGCGGTGGATGCCAAATGGCATATTCTAAAATGTATTCCTAACCCTAAACCTAATTTGGTTTACATAAGGACATTTCTGGCATTGTAAAGGCAGTTTTTGGGTGGAGTTTGGGAGAAGGTACTATGAGAAGGGTTTTCTTTGGAATCTGATAATATTGTAAGCCCATAGGGCATGTCGTGGAGTCTATTTTTGTTGTACTGAATGTAATAGCATATCATTTCTGATAATAATATTCCCCCTTTCCTGTTGTATTTATTTTTGTTTTGGATTGTGCCTTCATCAAGTTTGTAGAATACTAATTCACCCACTCCACCCCCCTTGTCTCAGTATTCCCTATTTCTAACAGTAACCAATCTTTAACGCACAGGCATCAGTTACATTGGAAAGGACAGCAGAACGATTTCTTGCTGCTTGTATGTCCGCGAATGCAGTTGTCATTGACTTGTCTTTAATGAGGACAATAGTATGTAAAGATTTCACTTCCACATGAGCATTCGGTAAGCTGGAGATAAAATAATTTTCTGCAAGCTATATAAAACAAGCTGACACCTGCCTAACAATAATTGGAACAGGAACTGAATATATGCAGAGAGTTATAGCCAATAGAATCGTTAGGATAAATACTTGAATCTCTATGAAACTATGATTACAAGATTAAACATATCAGAAAGCTTAATTTCGTATTACACTATAAACTTCGACATTTTCTTGTGAATATTTCAGTCCATGAAATGCAAGTTTGTTGCTAAATCTTGTCACTCGAACCCCTACAAGAAAACATAAACTCACACAAAAAAAATTCCTACAACTGCTCAATTACTTGCTGAGTAATCTACAAATTTGTAAACTATGGTTCAAGATGCATGACACCAAAAGACATCTATTTTTTCTTTTCTAAATAGTGGAGTTCTAGGTATTGGATGCTGCTAATAAGAGTAGACTGCAGTCTTCTCAATTGATGAAAGAAAGAAATAATATGTCCATGGATAACCACAGTAGGTAAATGGGACTCAAATACAGCAGACAAAAGCATGAATATTCTGTTGAAGTTAGTTTTTCCATTCAGTCAAGGGATTCTCATTTTATTCAGATTTTTCTAGCGTATTAGTTTCTTCTTTAATGTTTACAATTTCATTACTTTTTACCAATAAATGAGTCAGAATCACATTATTACATTTGTAACTAGTAATCCTAATGGTTGTAAATACCTATATTATGAACTAGAATCCCATTTTCAAAAATCATAAACACCCTTTCTTTAAAACATTAGTTATAGATAAATCAAATTCATAAGAACAAATGAAAATTATAAAAAAGCATTTCATCCATAAAAACTTTCCCAAAATTCAACATTACCTTTTTAGTGGGAAGATCATAATTTATAAGAATTTTAGCAGAAAATGGTGCTTCCCCGAGTGCATTCATTGGCAAGCACGAATCAGTCATGACAAGCATATAAGAACTCTGCCTGTTGAGATTTTCTAAATACCCCTTTGCCTCGAGACCATTCTTCAACAGCCACTCTAGAGTGATCTGTCGAAAGCTTTCTATACGTGAAGTGCGCTCAAATTCATCCAAATCACTGTGCTAAAATTTAAAATTATCAGATTAGACGTAGAAGATTAAAATTATAATATAGTTAGAAGTAACATTAATCTGCAATATATATAATTCTTTTATTTGACCTACATAAATTGCAATCAATGCCACTAAATAAAAATATCCATTCATCCAAACATGTTCCAATTTTTAGCAAATATACTATGGTCCAAGTAACTTACTCAACTATTTACTTAAAGATTCCATTTATCACTACAAAAAGATGTAGAACTACATAAAAACAATGAATAAAAAGCTTATGAAAGACAAAAATCACTCCACGATCTATTGAAGTTGAACATTTTATGCAAAGAACATGCTTCTGATTTACAACAATTATTGAAATGCAAGCATATTATATCCATAAATTCTAACACCCATAGAAATTTCTCACATGGTCCGCAGTTTATACTTGATGAAGGCGCAATCCAAGACAATAATGAATACAACAGGAAAGAGGGAATATTATTATCATAAATGATATGCTAGTACATTCAGTACAACAAAAATAGACTCCACGACATGCCCTATGGAATTACAATATTATTAGATTCTAGATAAAATCCTTCTCACAGTACCTTCTCCCAAACTCCATCAAAAAATGTCTTTACAATACCAAAAATGTCCTTAAGTAAACCAAATTAGGTTTAGGATTAGAAATACATTTTAGAATATGCCATTTGGCATCCACTGCCAAAACAGAAAGTTCTAGAAACACGTCAGAAGTTGGCATAAAATTAGAGGAATCTAGAAATGGTAGTCCAACTTCCAAGAGGCATAACTTTTGATATGGGACTCCGATTGACGAACCGTTTACATTTTCGAAAATCTCTCCAAGCGCTCTATAGCGCTATGGACGAGTTTTGCTGTCCACCATTTTTCGGGCCTGTACAAGGTCGTTTAGTGCCTCAAATCTGACTTTGAAGTGCTCTTAGGAGGTCTCTAGGCAACTTTAAACAACAATAACTTTCAAATCATTAAACCTTTTGACCTGATTCTTTCTCTAGAGTGCCTTAATTACAAGTATAATCATCCCTCCAACTTGCACCCTCTAACTCATCATAATTATGGCTCAATTACAAAATAACCTATTTTCTGCATTGGCATGAATCCCAAGGTGCTCAAAAACTCTAACCCAAAAAACCAATAGTAGAACTTTGAGAGTTGGAATCTTTAATTGACTCAAATGGGTATCCAGAAATGAAAACACATTATAAAGAAACTAACACTAAACATATTTTTGGGTGATACAGGATTGCCCTTACACCACTGGATGCTCCTGCATAAGAAATCCAGGGTAGATTGAAAAGTGACCCTATCACTTTATAGCTAGAAGAGGAAAACCCAAATGGGCAACCTCCGTTGCAGATATCCAAGTTGAGTCTTCTATTGGTCGTCCTTTCCACTTCACTAGGTATTCTTCATACTACCTTTTTATGGTACTCCGGCCCACACGACTATCCAGAATTTCTTGAATCTCTTCCTTCGTAGAAGTAGGAATTGGACATGGCTCCAGCATCAACTCCTCGTCTGCACCATTATCATGATATTCTATTAAGTCCGCAATATTGAAAATAGGAGAAATGTGAATCCCATCTGGTAACTCCACCTCATATGCATTCTCTAAATCATGTTTCTTCAAAATTTTGTAGGGGCCAAATTTCTTCATCTTCAACTTGTTGTAGGTACCAACTGGAAATCATTCCTCCCTCAAGTATACCATGACCTGATCTCAACTTGGAACTCCTTATGTCTCCTCTTTTGATTTGCCCTAGCCTTACACTGTAGGTTCATCTTGGTAATATGGGCTCGCACCTCCTCATGTAGGTTCTTGACATGTTCAGCAAAGTCTTCTACCTCAACACTTGTCCTCTCCCCTTGCTCCATCTTCCTCAGCTCTGGTGCAGTCTTTGGACTACTCCCGTACAAAATTTGGAATGGTGATCTACCAGTACTCCTATTTACGGAATTATTGTAAGCAAATTCTGCTTGTGGTAGAATCAAATCCCATCCCTTGGGTTTATCTCCTACTAAACACCTCAGCAAATTGCCCAGACTCCTATTCACTACTTCTATTTGTCCACCAATCTGCAGATGATGTGCAAAACTGAACTTCAATTCTATCTTCAACTTCTTCCACAAAGTCCTCCAAAAATTCCCAACAAATTTAGTATCTCTGTCAGAAACAATACTTTTTGGGAGACCATATAGCCTCGCCACCTCTCTGAAAAATAAATTTGCAATATGCACTGCGTCATGAGACTTGTGACATGGAATGAAATGTGACATCTTGGAGAACCTATCAACCACCACAAATACTGAGTCATTACCCCTTTGTGTCCTTGGCAATCAAAGAACAAAATCCATACTTATGTCCTCCCAAGGCTTCATTGGAACAAGCAATGGCTGATAGAGTCCAATATTTTGACTAAATCCTTTGGCTGTTTGACATACTTGACAATTCTACACAAACTTCTTCACATCCTATGACAATTGAGGCCAGAAATAATGTTCTCTAATAATAGAAATGGTTTTATCTTGACCAAAGTGTCCTGCAATCCCTCCACTGTGCTTCTCCTTGATCAAGTTTTCCCTCATGGAACTTCTTGGGATACACAATTGACTTCCTTTGAACAACATACCATCCTGAATCATGTAATCTAGACACCTGGTCCTTTCTAAAGTAACAGGTTCTTTACAAGCCTTCCAAGCCTTTGCAAAGTCAAGATCCTCAAGGTACAAATTCTTGAGTTCATCAAACCCAAGCACTTCAACCTACATTACTGCCAGCAATAATTGTCTCCTACTTAATGCATCTGCAACTCTATTAGACCTTCCACTTCTGTGTTTCAATACAAATGTATAGCATTGCATGAACTCTACCCATTTCAAATGTCTTTGATTCAATTTACCTTGGCTATTTAGGTACTGCAATGCCTGGTGATTAGTATACAAGTCAAATTCTTTTGGCAACAAATAATGCCTCCATTTCTCTAAGCCCTGAACTATTGGATAGAACTCATGATCATAAACAGAATACTTCTTTGCATCATTCAATTTTTCACTAAAATAGGCAATAGGTTTACCTTCTTGGCTCAATACAACCCCAATAGCATTGCCCCTAGCATCACAATCCACCTAAAATACTTCGTTGAAATCAGGAAGTGCCAACACAGGTTGCTCTGCCACCTTCTTCTTCAGCAATTCAAAACTCCTGGCAGCTCTTGTAATCCACTTGAACTCTTTTCTATCCCCCCTCATTGTTTCAATTAGGAGTGCACATATACTACTAAAATTCCTAATGAACTTCCTCTAAAAACTAGCCAGACCATAGAATGATCTTTCCTGAGTGACAGACCTTGGAGTAGGTCATTCCAAGATGACCTTCACCTTCTCTAAATCGATTTTTGAGACCCTTAGCTGATACAACAAACCCCAAATAGACTAACTCCCTTTTGACAAAGCTACACTTCTTCAAATTAATCAACAATTTCTCTTCCCTCAACCTTTCAAAGACACTATGAATGTGCAATAAATGTTCATCCAAAGACTTACTGAAAATCAAAATATCATCCAAATCGACAATAACAATTTTTTCCAAAAAATTCCTTTAGTACCTCATTCATAAGCCGCATGAAGGTGCTTGGCGCATTGGTCAGTCCAAAGGGCATGACTAACCACTCATATAGACCCTCCATGGTCTTGAATGCAGTGTTCCACTCATCTCCCTCTTGTATCCATATCTAGTGATAACCACTCTTGAGCTCTATCTTTGTGAAGTACTAAGCTCCACTCAAACAGTCCATAAGATCATCCATTCTTGACAAAGGAAACCGATACTTGATGGTTATTCTATTTATGGCCGACAGTCTGTACACATTCTCCACTCTCCATCCTTCTTTGGTGCCAGCATTGCAGGTACTGCACATGGACTCAAGCTCTTTCGAATCAAACCTTTCCTCAACAGCTCCTGATCTCGTCTATTGAGCTCCTTAATCTCATTAGGAATCATCCTATGAGCAGCCTTATTAGGCAAACTAGCTCCAGGCACTAGATCTATTTGATGACTAATTTGCCTTATAGGCAGCAACCCTTCTGGAACATTATCAGAGATGACATCTCCATACTCACTTAATAGACCTGAAACTTGAAGTGGAATTTCACTACTACATTCCTTATCTTTTCTAGGAATTAAAGCATAACATATATGCTGATGTTTCATGCCATCTAGTAATTTTCTTGCATTAACAAGACATACTCTAGCACTACTGCATACTTTTTCATCCTCCTTTATAAAGGGCTTCAATTTGTGACGAACACCATCCTTTGTCAGAGAGTATGTATTTGCATGACCATCATGTATAACATGCCTATCAAACTGCCATGGCCTTCCCAACAATAAATGGCAAACATCCATTGGAATGATGTCATAGAAAGCCTCATCATGGTAACTCCCAATCTTGAACTTTACCAAACATTGCTCACTAACGAGGACCTTATGATCATCGTGCACCCAAGCAATCCAATAGGGTTGGGGGTGTTTCTCCCTCTTGAACTTTAGCTTGGAGACCATCTCCTTTGACACCAAGTTGTTAGTGTTTCCCCATCAACAATCACACCACAACATTTACCCTTGCACTTGCATTTGGTACGAAACAAACTCCACCTTATCCAGGTTCAGTCTCACCGCTCAGTAAGACCCTTTCATTAACTAAAACCTCTCCTCTTTCTGCATCCTCTGAATGTGATGACTGTGCATCATCATCAACATGAGCAACCCTTGCTTGACCATCAGCTCTCCTATCTATCCTTCCTTGGCATTGAGGGTATTCAAAGGCACGATGACCTTCTTCATTGCAATGAAAACAAGTACCAAGGAAGCCTCCTCTTCTTGAACCTTGTCCACATCCTCTACCTCTTCCTCTCTGATCTCCAAAGTTTTGATCACGAGAGCGATTGAAACCCTCATTCCTTTGATTTTGGCTAGTACCCACATCTTCATTTTTCTTCTGGTTCTCATTTTGGCCTTTAAATGACCTGCCACCACCCCTTCCTCCTTGACTACACCCTCTTTTCTTTCCATCAAAATTTTTGTTTAACTTCTCAACTCGCAAGGCAAATTGGTATGCCTCTTCAATGCTACTCCTTCTAACCAGACTTAACTCCTCCTAACCAGACTTAACTCCTCCTAAATGCTACGTCCTAACCCACTACAGTAACGGACAACCTTCTCTTTGTTTACTTCTGCATGCCCTACTCTAATAAGGACTCGGTAAAACTCCTCTGTGTATTCCTAGACAGATTTCCCCGCTTGCTTTAACCCTTGCATCATTTTGAACAAATCAAGCTCGTAATCAACAGGAATGAACTGCTTCTTTAGTTTGTCCACCATGCGATCCTATCTTGTGATTTTCTCCTTTCCTCTCCTATTTCTTTCCAACTAAATCTCTTGCCACCAGATTTTGGCATGGCCTTTCAATTTGGCCTTCGCAAACTTAACCCTATCAAGGTCCCCGATATCCTCATACTCAAAATATTCCTCCAACTCATTGATGTAGTTGATCAACTCATCTGGGTTTAGATTTCCTGAAAATATGCCGACGTCAATTTTAGGTCTTTTTCCAAGCTTGGCAATGACCCTAAAAAGCCTCTCCTCCACTTGGTTTAGGACTTCTCCACTTCCTTCCCCTTCTTGCCCAATATTTCCTTCTTCATTTTCTTCCTCACTTTCGTCACCTATGGCAACATTCATTCCTCTACAGATCTCCTCTTGTAATGCATGGACTTGTCTTTGGAGGGCTCTAACCTCAGGAGTAACAACTCCGGCCCTTTCACCACGCTCCCTTAGTGGAGGCATCTTCTTGTATCAAAACCCACAACCACACGATCCTTATGCAAACTGCCTCACAGTCGGCACTCTATCTACACATTTAGGAAGACCCACTCTGATACTACTTGATGAAGGCACAATCCAAGACAAAAATGAACACAAGAGGAAAGGGGGAATATTATTATCAGAAATGATATGCTATTACATTCAATACAACAAAAGTAGACTCCATGACATGCCCTATGGGCTTACAATATTATCAGATTTTGCAAAAAACCCTTCTCATAGTACCTTCTCCCAAACTCCACCAAAAACTATCTTTACAACACCAGAAATGTCCTTAAGTAAACCAAATTAGGTTTAGGGTTAGGAATAAATTTTAGAATGTCATTTGACATCCACCACCAAAACAGAAGGTTCTAGAAACACGTCAGAAGTCGGTGTAAAATTAGAAGAATCCAAAAATGGTAGTCCAACTTTCGAGAGGCATAACTTTTGCTCCGGGACTCTGATTGACGAACCATTTATATTTTCGAAAAGCTTTCCAAGAACTCTATAGTGCTATAGACGAGCTTTGCTCGTTCCCCATTTTTCGGGCCCGTACGAGGTCATTTAGTGCCTCAAATCTAACTTTGAAGTGCTCTTAGCAGGTCTCCATGCAACTTAAAACTACAATAACTTTCAAATCATAAAGCCTTTTGACTTAATTCTTTTTTTGGAGTGCTTTAAATTACATGTATAACCATCCCTCCAACTTACACAGTCTAACTCATCATAATTATGGCTCAATTACAAAAATAACCTATTTTTTGCATTGGCATGTATCCCAAGGTGCTCAAAAACTCTAACCCAAAAAGCTAATAGTGGAACTATAAGAGTTGGAATCTTTAATTGACCCAAATGGGTATCCATAAATGAAAACACATTAATGGAAACTAACAGTAAGCATTTTTTGGGTGATACAGGATTGCCCTTACACGACTGGATGATCCTATATCAATACTTAAAGCTATATCATCTATAAAAGACTTCAGCAATTTGTTGATGGGAGGTTGTTGCTGAACAGATTTTGCCAAGTTTCAAGACCAATCATGCACCTGATATAGAATTAACCTATCATGTTTTAAAATCATTAAAGATAATTCCATCTGAAGAGTTTACCTGGATGAAGCAAAGGATGATTTAGTTGTGCTTGTCGGAGAGACGTAAAGATCAAAGAATAGGCTGTATAAGAAGACAAAGTCAACATGAAGGGAAAGTTGCACAACTGGAAGAAATTTCATATTCATCATTGACAAGGGCATGTCCAAGAGAGGAGAAAGAAAGAAAACATATCAATGTCCATGGATAACCAAAATTAGGTTGATGGGACTCAAGACTACATCAAATTACAAATAGAAAGTTTGGGGAAGAGAATCCTAGAGGCCCACAAAGGAGAACCAAAAAAACAAAGTGCAATACCGCTAGGGACCACCAATACATTTGGTCAAGAAACCAATGCAAATTTCCAAGTAGAGGGAACCAAAAGCCCAAAGAGCATGAGGTAAGGAAAGGAGAGAGATTAGAAAGTCTCATCAAAGAGTACAATACAAGCCTTGAATGGAAGACTCACTACAGTCATCACAAATCACTATGAAAAGATTGATACTAGATCTAATAGTGTTGATTGAGGAGTGTTTAATGCCAAGAAAACAAAGATAGGGGACTCTAAGATCAAGCAAAGCACTCCCCCTACAATCACGCATAAGATCCATTGAAATACAAATTCCCACAGCAATAAAGCTTATAATATGTAGATATCCTTGTGCCTAGGGATGGGAGAGCAGTAGATCTATGTCATCCCAAAGAAGTTGAATCACAATGAGTAATAACCAGCCCCCCAAAAAATTACATTTTTTCCAAATAGAAAAATCAACAAGATAACATTGCAAATATTCAGTGCCGGCATTAAGTATTTAATAGCCTACCATTACAAAGTTCTGAGTGAATAATTCTTCTAGGAAGACACCAACACATGGTATGAACATAAATTGGAAACCTCACATAAACTAGCCCCACTGAGATGAGGATGATTGTAGGTTTGAACATGAAGAAATGTCTCACTGTTACAAGCAAGATAGCAATGTATAATGACCAGCAAGTCTCCAACATGATAGTAGCTCACTCCCAAGTGCTACCATGGAGCACCACCTTAAAACTTTGACTCGCAACAATCTCCAAACTCTTCAAAATGGGTGTCAAATGATCTGATATGCTTGACTGAGTGATGACAGGTCCGATAATGGACTGTAATAGGTTCAAGCACGCAAGGAAACCCCTGTTAACAACTCCCAAAACATGCATAAACACCTTCCAAGGGCTCCAATCAACACTGAACTAACCTACAACTGCAATAAAGACTTCCAATCACACTCAGCACTATCACAAAGGTCTTCTAGCACACACCAAGTGAATCTGCCAGGATGATATGGTGGATTGCTCATCTATAATTACTGTTGTTGCAAGTCATAACACGTAACATCCGCTCCTTAGGCAGTTCAATTTTAAGCAAAGATTGGCCTACAATTAGGGGTTACCGTATGTCAGAAAAGTTGTTAGGGGAGCCAACCAGGGTTGTGGAGCCTAGCAGGGGGCAATATGAACCATTCCAGACATTCAAAGGCAGTCACCTATTTTTTAGGAAGATTCCTATTTTCAAGGAGATGAGGAGATGGCTTATGGTGCATTTTGAGACATTTCAAATTTTTTGAGACAGTTTCCTAATTTTTATAAGGAGTCCTATTTTTAGGAGGGGAGTGGCAATTGGCCCATTATATTTGACATCACCTAAGGAAGGCACAACAAAATCCTTAATTGTTAAACAGTAAATGTTGTGTTATGCACCAAATTTGCACCCTATTATCACTTTTAAGCTTTAGTAATCTAGCATAACATGGGACTCAAATTCTGCATGTGGCATATGCCATTATGAATATGAGACCTCAAAATTCTAGGCTGGTTCCTATTGGATAATCACCTAACTTGCTCCTTAGGACTTAATAAGAAAAGAGGAAAAGATGTTGCAGAAAACTCACAAAAAGCTTGAAAACCTAACTAAACAGGTAATTCACCATAGCTATTGACACAAAAAACATATAACTGGCTTCACTTATTTGAAGACCTTATTTTGATGTTTAGACACTTCAAATCTGTAAAGGCTTGCAAAAATATTTCACATTGAAGTTCTGAAATAACAAAATGTTACGGAAAAGATGGTATTCACTTAACAATCTCAACCAATTCAATAGACACATGATGCAACCTGCAAATAGACTTATACTTCTACAATTTGATAAGAGGTGAGACGAAACAAAATGAATCCTAAAACTCACTAATGCCTTTATCTATCACACATTTACACAAAATTGCAGAAAAAGAAAAGGACGGACTTGTAAAATCTTACTAAAATGATCCAGTTATGATATTTAGTGTCCAAAAAAATGAGTTACAAAAGATGCAAAAATAACAAGGACACAAGAATATGTCACGGTTTGTTCTCTGTATAATCAGAACTGAAAAAACAATAAGAGTCTCAAAAGACAAACTATAAACCCCTTGGGGTCGAATCTATGAAAAAACTTCCAAAATAGGAGTCAATACTCATCAAAATGATGACTAATTGCCTCATAACCCCCACTAAGTCATAATAACACCTATGACTCACTCAAAACTGCCCCAAAAAATGCTCCAACTGATCATAGAGACCCCTCAACAGCCTAGGCAAAGTCAATTCGACCTTGAACTGCCTCCTAAAATTGCTCTTCATGACTTTAATTGATAACACTAAGTTTTCAACTATATCGATTACCCCTAAGACTAAGTATTAGAACACATGTCACATTTGATTTATTGAGCAAGAGCAAATTTAGATTCCCTCTCACTTGCACTAGGATCAACAAAATATTAAATGACCTCACTTACAAGGTGGCACATAATACACCGTTTCACAAGGTGAATATTTTTCCAAGAATAGAGCATTAAAATAACACTTTATGCTTTAGAACATTTATCAAATCCCTTCTCCCACTTACAGCATGCTTGGATATTTAGAAAGAGTAAGACAGATGTCAAATGGTCTTCGGACTTGAAAAGTTATGGAAAAGAATTGAGGAACCCGATTTCTTTCATTTCAACCCTAAATGCATATTTTCATCATTTTCGTTTGAAGTCTGAAAAGAAAAAATGAAGATGAACAACTAGGGTTTGAAAAATATATCTATGTTGAAGCTGTCATTTACAGTTGTTCTCGCTATTGCCGCTTACATATTGACTTATCTTGACGTCTGGAGCATGATGAGAGTTTAAATACTTCTTTCTAGGCACATTTCATTTGATTTGAGCCACTGTTGAATGACATGTCTGCTGATTTTGTTCATTTCTGAAAACATATGGCTGGCCGCTTGGGGGTTCTGGAAGATGTTAGTTATTGGAGTCTAACAGAGATTTTCTTGTCAAAAGTTTAAAGGTTTCTCTACTTTTAAAGATGCAGCTGTTAGCTCTGTATCTAAAACACCATGTTGAAGCTTGTTGTTGACTAACACCTTCAAGGTGAAATTTCTTTGAATCTGCTCTTCTGCTGATGTTTTCTTGTAAGAATTTCTGAGCATGCCTTGAATTTTAATACTATCATCTGTTATTTTCATGAAGAATTTGTTAGTAGCCACCATGAAAATTTATGAGACATTTGTTTGCTTAGCTGCTGGAAACATCTTTATAGTTTGATTTTCTCCTTTCAATACTCTGCTTTAAAAAAAAAAAAAGAGTTATATCTTGAATTCTGTGGTATCTCACGCAAATTATCTCTTAATTCTTGAGAAAACCCGAACTGGGTTTCATACTTTCATAGTATAACTTATTCTTCGCTGAAAATCACAACCCAAACTGGATTGTATGCATTTCGAGGGTTTCTGCTGAGAGCTTAACATTTGATGTCTGGTGTTGTAGGGTTTTCTTCTATTCGGCCATCAGTGTAATACATTATGGGTTTTAAAACACAAATTGGACAGATTTAGTACACATCTTTGAATATGTGATCTTCTAATAGCCACGGCTCCATTAACGAAAACAATTTTCTAGTAAGAGATGTTATGGGTTTCGCAACTGTTTGAAACAACCTGATACAAGATTTCATCTTCCCTTGCATTGCAAAAATGTAGGTTGCCATCAAACTGGATCTGGGTATTTCTTATTTCATCCATTTTGCCCTTTGCTAGTTGCAGCTCTGTTATGATCATCTGTCCTCTGAATATTTGATTAATTGCTCAAACTATGTTTTTCAAGCTTTACCATTTACTCTTGTTCAACATATGTTTCATGAGATCTCTCCTTAATTT
Source organism: Cupressus sempervirens (assembly GCA_028749045.1). Lineage (NCBI taxonomy): Eukaryota > Viridiplantae > Streptophyta > Pinopsida > Cupressales > Cupressaceae > Cupressus > Cupressus sempervirens. Next base: position 501,141,290 of record CM053783.1, read on the forward strand.
CAAACAAGATCAATCATGCAGCATATTCTTTTGATTGTAGCATCTCTCATCTACATTTGCACACACCGCTCGTATTTCTTCTTGGACTGACCAAATTATTAGACTCAGATGCAAATTCACACAGCTATGGATATTAATCCTTAAGAGATGCACCATATGAAACCTTGTTTCTGTTTATTCTCTTGCCACGAAATCCCTATACAAAATGATGCTATTTAGAAATGCCCTCAGCTTTTACACACATTTTTGTAGCTTTACCTTGTAATTGCATATAGATCTGAAATAACACTCTTATTATGATGGCTGAAGTGAGAATCCAAGTACTGATAACATCTCCATCATTAATGCCTCTGTATTTTCAGACTGCTGAAATTTACATTACAACCACAACAGCTGCATTTTTTATAATAAACAACAGCATCATGACTTCTTAAGATGTGTGTAAGAGAAAACGCTTTTGAAATATCGCTATGCTTGTTTAGTACATCTTTTGTCCCATTCTATAGAAGATGTTATTTTCTTGATATTTAGCTCTCTCTCGTGTTGTTGTGTTGTACTACTTGGTGTTGAACTTATTTGAAATTAAAATGCAAATGCACTAATGGTCGCCTTACATTGCTGATTTAAGTTCAAACTTTCAATACTGAGAATCAACCGCTACTACACGTGTTATGATACTCTTTTACTATTGCATCTTTGATTTCTCAACTATAAGGTTTCAAATTATTGATTATTTGTCCCTTAAACAGCTATCTGATTTATTTTCCCTCTGAAATCTACAATGTGATAATAAAAGGTTTCAACCATAATAAATACATGTCCCTTTAATATTATGCTTTTCCTCTGTCTGATAATTGATGATCAATGAAACATTGGGCTCGAATGTAATAATCCCTTTCCGGATATTTTTCTAAAACCCATGATATAAACTTACAATTTTAAATCCAAACAGCAAACCAGTATTTGATACAAATTTCAGAACTTTAACCAATTTATAACCAGCAGATAAACATACAGGAAAAGCCAAAAAATATGTTTATTTCCTCCAATGTTCCAAAGTACACATTTAAACCAGCAATTAACACAAGTAGTTGCCAAATAACGTTACTGTATTATACATCAGCAATACAATAACATGCAACAATTCAGAATATCCAATCTTACAAACAGAAATAACAGTCAAATTGGTAATATAGATAAAACCTGTAAGAAGGCTAGGTTTTCATCCAACCTCCAAAAATTTCTTCAAGGGTTTGAATCCCAAAAGAAATAACCAACAACTGTTTCCAGCTCCCAGATTAATATTTGTCTTCAATATTATAATCTTCATATATCCTCCCATGTAGAGTCTGTTGTACCTTTATCACTTTTTCCAATGTGATGCACGCATCTTTAAGCAATGTGGGATAAAGCACATTTTTGTCCTTTAGTCACTTAAATGAACATAGTACTTTTTAAATAAAGTAACAAGTTAAATGAACTTTTAAAGTCACTTAGCCAATAAACCATATAATTGTTTAGGCATTAAAATAACTGACCAAACGAACTCAAATAAGCACGTGCAATAGCTCGTTGGAAAGCTCTCGACGAGACGCTTCCAACCCAACATTGAGATATCACGAATACTGAGCTTTGTTTACTTACTAAAAATAGTAAGCATACAGATAACCTGCCATAACTGCTTTGATGGGTCCGAAACTGAAAATGTCTAGGCCAAATCTCGAACTAAACCCCATAAAGAACCTTCTCGCCCCGAAACCTAGGCGAAGTGAGCCAGCAACACTGAATTATAATGTCCCAGAAAAAGGGAACATTACAAAGCCTCCCTTCTCAAAGATTGCTTGCCCTCAAGCAATCCGCTCATATCTGCAGAAATCAAATGCCAGGATCCCATACTCACCTCGAGAATGAGGTTCTACTCCTCAGTCGATGTACCCCGGCATGCATCTTCCCAAACTCAGAGTGGTGAAACAGTACAATAGGAACCAATGTGCCAAATAACTGAATGCCAGGATTCCAAATCTCACCATAAATGGACACCAACTACCATGTGCTGCTGCCCTGTGTGCCAATACCCTCAGTCAGGATGAAAGCCTCCCTCCATGAGTGACCCTGTGAATCTCTACTGTCAAGTGAAGATGGGAGGTCAACAATATACCAATATCCACCCCAAGATGATAGCAACCCAACTCTCCAACAAGATCCCCGATAAAAAGCAATACATAGAGATGCCCCACCTGGATCCCAAGTGAGAACTCGTGCAATGTCTAAGTTACTATTGACCAACTCCTATAGTATCTGCACCACTGTACCACTATACCACTCTGGCAACATATGTACCGATGACAATGGTAGATCCAACCAATCTGACTCCACCACTATATCACCCTGGTGGAAACGGAGTAATCCTAATCTCTGGATCTCTGATGTGTCAGAAGGCTGAAACACGCAGATCATAGTCACAGCATAATCCACTAGATGTAAGATACTATTAACACCTGGATCCTCGATCAACCAATACATCGTGCCAAACCTGTCGCCACTTGGATCCCAAAACAATCGAACCCCACATCCATTCGCCATAAGAGGTAAAAATACCTGTTAGCATCTATAACACAACATCTCTCTACAGCTCCCGCTAAACTCCCATGGATGTGATAACTAACCAAACCATCATGCCAACTAACACCATAGTCGTCCTATAACTTTGTGACATAGAAGTAGCAAACCATGTTGGATACATATCAGCATGATGTATAACCGACAGCTTTCCCTGCAAGTAATCCCCCAAAAATAGCTGAGTTGGATGCTTGCATCCGCTAATCCCACCTTCCGAAGATGGTGAATACCCATCCCACAAAGGATGATTTAATTCTGGAACCAACACACACCAATGCATCATCAAGTCCTTCGTGCATGGGTCAAAAGAAAAATGATGAGCACTCCTCACTATGTATTCGCGGTAAAATGCTCCAACCTCTGTCAATGGCTCATCACTAAAAAGACTTGAATCAAACAGCTGATCCCTCTGACTCTGAAAATCAACAAGCCAGCATCCAAAATCAAATTCATGGAATGAAGTGATAGATTTGCTTCCAGGAGATGGAAACAAATCAACATGAGAGCTATACTCCCAACTGGATGACACTCTGCGAATGCCCTATGTGGATGACGGAGTAGCGTCGTATACTACCACACAACTCTCAAGAGAATCCACCATTGTGACACACGAGCTACCAGTGAATTGTCCTGTATCAACTGTCACGGCACTAACCTCAGGAGAACTCGATACAATTAGTGGTTCTCTGTTGTTCTCCACCAAGGCACTCGTCCCAGCTGAAATATCTATGATAGATGTAACCACATCCCTATTACAACCCATGGATATAAAATTATTATCAACTGCCTCTGTATGTAACTGTACTATATTTGCAATTGGTGGAGACTGTGCCAAACTCAACTCCTCTGTAAGCTCAATCTGTAATTGTGACTCTTGAAGGGCCAACTGGGCACTCTGCAAAGAGTCCATAGTCACCTCAAGCTCATGAGTGAGCTTATCAACCTTCTCCTCGTTTCCCTGCAATGCAACATAACAAATGCGATCCCATTCAAGAAGAAAATCTCTATCTGCAAGTAGTTGTAGGTAATTTTGTTTCATCATTTCAATCGCTTCTCGAAGTGCATATATCTCTTCAAGGGAAAAAACACTATCACCATGCTCATCTGTCAAAGGAGTACTCCAACCATAGGTGGCCAACATTTGACGAGCAACATCAAAATGCTTAACGGTTGTGGCAACCATCCCGTCATTAACCTTCAATTGGCTTGCTAAATGATGATCCCCTTGTGATGAAACAATTCCACACAAATCTTCCAATTTGTCATCCGCACTATGATATGAGGCTGAATCACCATATGATAAGCAGCATTGTGTATGCTATCATCTAGACACTCCTCAATATCTAGGGTTTTGTTGCTATGCACCCCATAGGATGGCTCAACTAACGAGGTAGAAGCTGCTTATATAACAATATCTTCACACTCTTCCACTTCCAACGTGGTTGCGTGTCCATCCACATCATGATCTTGGGATTCATTGTCATCAAATGAATTTTCTGATTCGTTTTCTAAGGTCTAATTTTTGCCCTTCATAAGGTCAGTTGTATGATGGTCACTAACTGCTGGGAATTCATCATAAAGGCTTCTAGATACTATAGGGACCTCATGTTCCTCTTTCCTTTTAGTACTATTATCAAGTTGATCAATGGCTTCCTTATGTAAATTTTTGTACCTGTCCTCTGCAAGGAGATCTCAAACCAAATCATAGCATTTATTTCTTATCATATCCATCTTGTTTTGCAGCTCTAGCTGAAAGTCCACATAATTAATGAAAGAAAATTCTTTTTGAAGCTTTGACGGAAAATTTTTATAATCATCGTGCAATTTCCTTACTTCAATTTTAATATCGAGTTGGAAATCTCGTCCTACTTCTTCTGCCATGTAGCTTACTAGATCTAACCACTAAGTTCTGATTCTAGAACTGGGGCATTTTGACAAATAGTTATCATGCAATCTCAATCCCTTCAATAGACAAACATTCTGTAAAAACTGAACCACTGCTTATCGATTCAAATGCTGTAATGCTCTCCAACTGTTCTGATTTTTTAAATTCTACACTGCTGAGATAGATTCACTCCAGAATATAAATGAATGTAGAATAATAAGTTCAGAGAACTATCAATACTGTGTTCTTGGTATCACCATGTACGGCAGGCACAACCAAACTTAACTATATTTCAATATGAAACAATGAATGCTGAGAAAACCCATACACTGCAGATATGTCTCCCTAGCCGACTGTTTATCAATCCCTACTCATTGCCACTTGCTGCTGTGAGTTGAACTGATGCACAGTTCTACAAATGAAGGTGTAATATGTCTTCCTCTAGACGCTCAACTAGCTGTCACTACCCTTGGTGCCTTTATCTTGCAAACCTCTATGCTATGTTGAATGCCTTCCACAATGTGCCTTACTGAACCGTCCAAGCACTCACCCAGAACCTGCATTCAATCTTAGAAAATGACCATAGGTGCCTTACGCACCATACACCACCGATAACTGTAATAATCTATACCCAAATGTATGACTATTTTGCTGTGTGTTTAATTAGGAGGAATTTTATCAAACAGTTTTCTAGCAAGCTGTTATTGTCTCAGCACCACTATATTACATAGAATAAATGCTACATATTCAACTAAAAGAGTAGAAATGTTGTTTTCTCACATTAGATACCAAAAAATACTCAAAAAAACTTCATCAAACAGTTGGTTAAACATCTAAGCATATAGTCCCATGGACTAATTACAAGCTTGGTATTTTTGTCAAACAGTTGGCTGACATTAAACACAGTGGATAGTTCCTTATCGGATTTTAGAAATAAACATTCAAAACCCTGAACAGAATGCTAAACGGAATGCAAGAGATTTTACCATAATCACAATGTAAACTAAGTCCAACAGACCCAACACCCAATACAGGCTTACCCATAAAACTCCTTCACTGCAAACGGTGATCTCTACCAACGCATAGCAAATGGGAATGATGGTCAGCGTTTAGATGCTTGCGCAGGGTACCTCCTCATGTTACCAACGTCTCTTTCTCATGCCAAACTCTAGTTCCCCATGAGCAATGAGAAACCCGACTAGTCAAGAAGAAAAAAACCCACGTCGATTTCCACCCTGACTTACACGTCTGCTATTGGCCGTGATTCCCAACAATACCCCTGAAACTTGTGCTCGTCTACACTTTTAACACCCTGTTGAGAATGCCGACTTTACTATGTGCTTGGCGTAGGATATAACTACTTGTATTCCACTCGTGTGATCACATAGATAGTCGTTTTCGCAACCCGACCCACAAAACCAACGTCCCAACTGATATAATGTGTATCCGCTGTAATCCCTGTCTGTCGTAACTCCCTGCCTTGACGGATTTATACCATTCAGACCTCCCAACAAGTCTGCAACATCCTCCCACTCACCGTTATCCTCCAACGACAATGCCAGTAATCAGTACTAGTCTGCCACGTTTATACTGGTGAAATCCAACCCGAAAAATCTTACTATGAAAGTATAAAAAACACGTAGTAGTCCCAGGTATGATAAGATTTGATATTGCACTTCTCTGATGAAACTCCAAACCTCCACGGGTTATCTCAGGAAGACTATGGCACGAATATAATCTCCTCACACAGACTGTACTTCAACCTGGAACTGTGAATACCTAGAATACTAAATACTGAATGACAACTAACTTATTTTGCCCTTACCTCCAACGTCTTGGTTTCTTCTGCACTCCTACTACTTGCCGATTTCTACCCAACTTTACCACTGCATAGGAAAGGAAGGTTGGGGTAACGTCCAACATCCTTGGAAATACTCCGAACGTGAGGGGTCTCCTCACAGTTCAGGCCAGTCACAATTAAGTAACCAGAGTTTCAATATATTTGAGCTCCTAAATTCTTGTGTATTTCCACAGGATGTCAGGATACATGGCCCTGATATAAATTCACAGGCTGGCAGGAAGACCAGCTCTAATACTACTGTAATAATCCCTTTCCGGATATTTTTCTAAAACCCATGATATAAACTTACAATTTTAAATCCAAACAGCAAACCAGTATTTGATACAAATTTCAGAACTTTAACCAATTTATAACCAGCGGATAAACATACGAGAAAACCCAAAAAATATGTTTTATTTCCTCCAATGTTCCAAAGTACACATTTAAACCAGCAATTAGCACAAGTAGTTGCCAAATAACGTTACTGTATTATACATCAACAATACAATAATATGCAACAATTCAGAATATCCAATCTTACAAACAGAAATAACAATCAAAGTGGTAATATAGATAAAACCTATAAGAAGGCTAGGTTTTCATCCAACCTCCAAAAGTTTCTTCAAGGGTTTGCATCCCAAAAGAAATTACCAGCAACTATTTCCAGCTCCCAGATTAATATTTGTCTTCAATATTATAATCTTCATATATCCTCCCATGTAGAGTCTGTTATACCTTTATCACTTTTCTCAATGTGATGCACGCATCTTTAAGCAATGTGGAATAAAGCACCTTTTCTTCCTTTAGTCACTTTAATGAACATAGTACTTTTTAAATAAAGTGACAAGTTAAATGAATTTTTAAAGTCACTTAGCCAATAAACCATATAATTGTTTAGGCATTAAAATAACTGACCAAACGAACTCAGATAAGCACGTGCAATGGCTCATTGGAAAGCTCTCGGCGAGACACTTCCAACCCAACATTGAGATATCATGAATATTGAGCTCTGTTTACTTACTAAAATAGTAAGCATCCAAACAACCTGCCATAACTGCTCTGATGGGTCCGAAACTGGAAATGTCTAAGCCAAATCTCAAACTAAACCCCATAAAGAACCTTCTCGCCCCGAAACCTAGGCGAAGTGAGCCAGCAACACTAAATTATAATGTCCCAAAAAAAGGGGACATTGCATCAAACCCTTGTGGAAGCCACATATTACCTCCACATGACATTGATTTTTACTATACATCAAACTATTAGAAAATAAATCAAGGTCTTGGGATTATGAATGTAGATGCATATGCGGGAGAGGTAGGATGGTGAGATTGTCAATCATTGCTTAGATCTTTTAAGATCTAACGCTCTTTTTTACGTCTACAAGATTTGGGGCGGGAGCATCGAAGGTGGGAAAGCAGGATCAAAGATGCAAGCAACCAGCAATGCAACCAGTCATTCCAGGCAATGGTTGGCGTCCATGACCCATTTTACTTTTCTACTATTTACTTTCCACATTTGCATTTAGTTTTTTAAAGTTTCTTACTAGATTTCAAATTCGATGATGACTGATGCACAACTTTTATCACAGGTATGAACATTGATGTCAAAGAATAGATTTGCTTCAGAATCTTTACATGTTAGTATAGAAATAACCGAGATAATAAAATGTTCTTGAACTTGGAATGTAAATCGATCCTTTGATGTGCTTGCACTAATTGATTTCAATGCCTTGTTTATTCGGGCAGATCAAGTATACATATCACACGAAGGGGTGTGATGGTGAATGGGCATGTCTCTGAATGGAGACATGAACATTCACAGTCACACCGATTCGGTGATGGTTTAACAAACCCAATTTGTATAGACCTAACACAAGTCTTAATCATGTATTACCAATTCATTATGAACTGCAGCCCAATATAATATAGATCGATAGTGATCTAAAATCAAAAGAATCATAATAAGTTTCGATCATGCCTTAAATGATCTCAGACAATATATATGTGATCATTGGCTTCAACAAAGTAATGTTTCATATGTTGCTATAATACATATGCATATATACATATAACAATATGTGCATCATACATACATACATACATACATACATACATACATACATACATACATATATATATATATATATATATATATATATATATATATGCTGATCATAGTTATTGTCAAACAGAAGCTACATGCTTTAACACTACCTCTTAACTAGGGAAGACAAAGTGCATATATATAAGTTCTACTTATTTGTAAAGTGATATCATCTAGATATATACTTAAGAAAATCAAGTCTCATGATATTCTTTCTAATTATGGTGTGTACATAGATATCCACCATGAGTTTGAACATATATATCTTCAACAGATATCAAGTCGCATGATATCTATCAACATGCTCTTTTAACTATCATGATTTGTCCATAAATATCAAGTCACATGATATTCATCATGATAATAATCTAATAATTATAAAGTCGTCACCTTATATTATTAGAATCAACATTTCATTATAAAATATTGTAACCTTTTGATAATGTACATAGGGTAGGCCCATAAGTCATAGTCACACATATGACAAAAAAGTTTACACTTTAAACATCTTTATTAAAATAATACAAATTTACAAAGTTGAGACTCAATCTCATAAACTTACATTTCAACCATACCAAGTTTCTTTTTGCAATGATCAACCTTCGCTTTAGGAAGAGCCTTGGTGAGAATGTTAGTGTTTGATCACCTGTAATAATATATTCCAACTTAATAGCTCTTCTTTCCACCATGTCTCTTACATAGTGGTAAGGAATTTCTATATGCTCGGATCTATCATGAAATACCAGATTCACAGATAACTTGATACTGTAATGTTCCTGTTGTCAATCAAGATTGCAACTATAGCAAGATGCAAAATCTAGCCATCCTATTGAAGCATGGAAACTCTCTCGGGTGGTGGGTTGTCTTAAAATGAGAAATGAATCTCCGGAAGCTAGGCCAATTCCTAAATAGTGATCACCTAAAACCTAAATTATATGCAAGAAAAGGATTGAGAAGTAAATGACAAATAATGAATACTAACCTAAATGAGGTGATACACTAATGATTTTTATATGTAACTTTAATCAAATCAACACAAATTATGCAAGATACAAATGGTTCACAATACTCAGACAAACACGTAACTACAAAAGTGATTCTATGCAAGGACCCGGAATCTTCTGCTTTGAAAGGAAAACCTAGGTTTTACCAATTTTCTACAAAAAAGAGTAAGGACACAAACAAAGACTTGTAATCACACATATCAAGATTCAAACCTGCAATAAAGAATATAACTTAAATGAAGGATGAACACAACATAAAAGTAAAGAATCCACAATATTCCACGAGAATCAATGAGAAAAAACTGCTGAATCTATATAACCAATGATGAAAAACCTCTGCTACAAATTGCTCTTATTATCAACTCAAAATTTGCAATATGCAAAAATTTGAATCCGAAAGAAGATCCTCATAATGAGGTGAATATACAATAAATAGAGCTCATAACCCTAATTTGGATTTCAAGATCATGCCTAGAAAAAATAGTCAAAATTGATCCAAATAATGAAGAAGTCCCTGAAAACTACTCTTAAAAACCTGTCCAACTGATAGCTAACTAGAAAACTGTCTCTAACTCCTCAAAATCATGCATAAAACCTTAACTCAGATTTCAATATCAACCCAAAAATATATCATGTAAAACTCATCAAAAATATGCAAAGTATGCATAAAACCTGCTGTTAACCTAGTTTAGAATGACCATGAAATCCTTGTGTTATGTCTATTTATGATTCATTTTCTAAAATATACCAACTATTTTAGAAAATTACAAGGGTTTATATGAAAGATATTATGCTTTTAAAAGGAAACTTGAACTGTTCCTGAAATCACCTTCCTTATTTTCCAGATTTTCTTGTTTCTCCATATTCCAATTGATTAAAAGCTCATTGACAACATTGTTTAAGTGATTCATATACCTTGATTATGAAAGAAGGAATTTCTCCATAGATAATAGTTACCTTATCCATGAAATCTGTCCCAAACTATCTGACATAATATTTATTTTCTGTACATACACTTTTTCCCTTGACATTTTCTAAATCACAGATTGCAGTCTTTAATGATATTTCAGATTTAATCATTGATAAATGAACGTTAATTACTCTATATATCTGAAACATCTATGGTAGTAATAAAGAAACACTTATGTCTTATTGCATTAATTGTTGTAGCTTTATTCAGTTTCATTACATATCTCAATCTTTTTCATAAAATCTCTATTGTTTGACACATTTTTACTTCCTGCCTATATACTTGCAAATTTTCAAAACCTCCATGATTCAATTGAAAGGTTTCATACATGTAGTATATGTATGTCCCTTTGACAATCTCCTCCTATCTTCAATCTTCTGCTATGGTTCAACTAGAAGGTCCCATACTTGTAATTTACGTGGCCCTCAACAGTCTCCCCATGTCTTTAGTCTTCACCTCTACATGATTTGACCAGAAGGTTTCACACTTATAGTTTATGCATGTCCTTTCGATAGTCTCCTCAGTCCTTCAATCTTGGCCTCTACATGATTTAGTCGAAAGGCTTCGTGCGAGTAATTTATGCAAGATCCTTCAGCAACCTCAAACTCCATACTTGTATCTGCACATAAAACAAACTTATTAGCATAAAACCTATTTTGCTTTCAGATATCTCTCTTGCCTTCACATCTTTTAATGCAGTTATCTGAATAACCATATTGTAGGAACACTAAGTAGTGTAGACATAATTGGAATAGTTTCCATTGCTCAATTCATATGAACTGGCCCTCCCTTTTTTTACATTTTTTGCAAGTCTATTACCAGATGGAGATGCGGGCTCAAACCTTCAACATTCAAAACAACAATCCTTCCATTCAGGCAATGGAGGCTTTTTCTTTTATCTTATCAGTACTTTTCTATTTATATAGTGTGTTTATTCAAATATTATGTTAGGAGATGAGAATGCATGTGGTATCTAAATGCATTGTATTAAGTACTATTTAAAATTTGACCACTTTGTACCTTATCAAAATAGTTTTGAATATTTCAATAAAGTGTACTATTTTGGTACTTGTATCTCGAATAAAAATGATCAATTTTTCTTGTTTATTGATTTTTGTACTTTACTTTTTGCATCCATTTCATTCTGTAATATGTATGCTCAACAACTTAAAACACCTAGCTTAGTATAAAGGCAAGCATAACATAGCAATTTAGGAGGTATGTTAAATTGGTAACAGTTTCGAAAGCAAACTACGCTTGAAGGAATCTCGTCCTGAAGGGAAACTTTTCTTAGAGGCAATCTCAATCTGAAGGGGGAACCTCAATCCGAAGGGGATCTTGATCCGAAGGGAATCTCGGTCCGAAAGGGAAATTGATCCAAAGGGGAACTCGGTCTAAAGGGTATCTCGATTCGAAAGGGATCTCAATCCGAAGGCAAACTCAGTTCGAAGGGAAACTCGATCTGAAGGGGATCTTGATCTGAAGGCAATTACTCTGATACCACTAAAATGTTCCGAAGTACAAATCGACTAGTTCTATGCTTAGCTACGCGAAAATGGCTATTTGAGGTCCGTACGATGGAAGTGAAAGGGAAAGTAGCCGTACGGTATACAGTGCAGAGGGATGCTCCACGGAATAGACAAGGAAGTCATACAATGGTAGCACAATGTTTGTACGATATGGAGGAGATGTTCATACAAAAGAAATGGAGTGTGTTGGGTAAGGGAAGAGCAACGTAAAGTGGGAAAGTCTGGTAGCCATACGGTATGAGGAGTTGCAACCATACAATAGGAGGAGATGAGTCATGTCGTACAGTATTCAGGCCTGGGTTGTACGTATGACCATACGGTAGGACAAATGGAGGCTGAAGGAGGAGTGAGGATGATGGCGTGCTTCTTGCAAGATACCATATGGTGGTACATGCAGGAGGTTCAAAAGGTTAAGATGATCACAGCAAGGAGGAGTCATCAAGGAGGAATGACGAGGAATTTGGCAATGTTGTTTGAAATGTAAATGCAATATATTAAACACAAATAACTTGCAAAGCTAGAGACCAAATAGATACACGTTTGTTACCGAATAGTAATGATATTTCCACATACAAATGATGCTCCGCTTTGCCAGATCTGAGCTAAGAAGTATACAAATAGAATAGGGTGAGGGTTGAATCCCACCGAAATTGGAAAAGCCAAGTAGGGAAGATCTTTCACTTCCAAAATGGCGAACCACAGAGAAACTCAACAAGAATTTGCAATACAAATAAATAATCCAATCGCATACCAACTACTACCTACGTGTCATGCTTAAATACCATTCGAAGAATCTTTTCGAGGGTTTAAAAAGATAGCCAATGGTCACACCTACCTACGGAAACAATTAAATAAAAAAAGGTCCAAGATATGCTAAATCAATCGAAACCACACATACAAATATTATTAACTTGGGCCCCATATTAATTAGTTAAAGTAACTAATTAAAGGTCTGTTTGTTATATTATTTAAATTCTGAGAACATTTAATTAATCAATTAATTTAATTATTACATTAAAATTTGGAGACATTACAAAGACAACTTTGGTTATCACAGTGAATAGTGGTAGGTTTCATAGGCTCGTAGAATAAGTTAGAAAGCAACTTTTGAAGCCACACTGCTTCTCTAGTCCCCATTAGTGCTGCATTATACTATGCCTCAGTAGAACTCTAAGCAACTAAAGCATGCTTTCTGCAGATCCATGATATCATAGTTGAACCTAAGCTAAAACAACATCCTGATGTGCTCCTCTGGTCTTCTACACTTTTGGCCCAATCAGAATCAATATATCCATGTAACTCTAAGCTAGTATTCTCATATTTAAGTTCATACCCAATAGTGCGTTGAAGATACCTTAATATATGCTTCAAAGCAACAAGATGAATTTCACGAGGTTCACACATGAACTGACTTAATACATTCATAGCATAGCAGATATCAAGTCGAGTATTCACAAGATACATCAGAGACCCAATTATTTGTTTGTATAAAGTGGGATCAACTAGTCTAGATCCAAAACTTGCTTCCTTTAGCTTGTGTAAGTTGGTTTCCATAGGTTCTAGCATAGGTCAACGGTTCCACATTCCAAATCTTTTCAGAATAACAACAATATACTTCTTTTGATGTAGGAAGATATTTCCAAACTTCCAACGAACTTCCAATCCAAGGAAGTAATGAAAAATCCTTAAGTCCTTCATTTCAAATTCAAAAGCTAAATCTTTCTTACACTGATTAATGAGATGTTCTTCTCCTGTAATCAGAAGGTCAATAAAGAATTAGAATCAACATATCACCTTTAGTTACTTTAAAGTAAAGATTTCGATCAGCAACATTCTTGGTGAATCCAAGACTTAGAAGATATTTATCAATCCTTTCATACCACGCTCAAGGAGCCTATTTGAGTCCATATAGAGCCCTTTTCAATTTACATACATAGGAGGCAGCATCATGAGTCATAAATCCTTCTAGTTGTTCCAAGTATACTTCTTCCTCAATTGTTCCATTTAGAAAAGCAATTTTTAAATCTATTTGATGGATTTTCCAGCCTTTGGCTGCTATAATGGCTATTATAGCTCTAACTAAGGTATACCTAGTAACTAGTGCAAAGATTTCTTCAAAGTCGATTCCTTCCTTTTGAGAAAACCCTCTAGCCACAAAACGAGCTTTACGTTTTTCGATGCTACCATTTGTAGCATACTTAACTTTGAAGAACCATTTGGAAGAAACAGATTTTCCTTTAGGTCTACGAACTATATCCCAAACATCATTTTTTAGTATCGACTGATATTCTTCCACCATTGCATCTTTCCAAGCTTGATGTTTTAGTGCTTCTGAAGCATTAGAAGGTTCAAAATTTGGGCTCTCACACATGAAAGCATTGTATGTTAATTTTTGAGGTCTTTTACTTTTTCTGAAAGTCTTTAAAGGTGTTGCAAATTCATCTCCTTCCTATATAATTTTCTTTGCCCAAAGTGGCCTTTTAGAATTACCAAGACTCTCTTCTTGAGTCTCGAGAAGCATCTCAATTTCATTTGAAGTCTCTTCAGGGTACTCCCTCTGAATCTCAGGAGCAGGAGCCTCTTCTCGGGATAAGTCATCTGTATCTAGTTCATCTGAAGTTTTGGCTCTTTTGAAAGCAATATCTTCTTCAAAGATGACATCTCTGTTGAGTTCTATTTGTTTCTATCCAAGTATGTAGATTGTGTACCCTTTTATTGTTTCACTAAAACCAATAAGAATTCATTTTCTTCCAGTAGGTTCTAACTTTGTTCTTTTCTCCTTAGGTACATGAACATACACAAGATATCCAAATATCCTTAAATGACTAATGTTAGGTTTCTTTCCTGAAAATAATTCTTCAGGAGTTTTGTTGTCCAAATATGAGTGAGGACATCTATTCTGACTATAGAATGATGTATTAGATGCTTCAGCCCAAAATAACATGCTCAAGTTTTGATCATAAATCATAGCCCTAGAAGCTTCTACAATAGTTATATTTTTCTTTTCAGCAACTCCATTTTGTTGAGGATTGTAGGGAACTGTGAACTCCCTCTTAATCCCAACAAGTTTGCAGAATTCTTTAAATATTTCAAAAGTGTATTCTTTTCCGCTATCTGTTCTCAAAACTTTAATTTTCTTTTCTGAGGATTTTTCAGTGATAGTTTTGAATTCTTTAAATTTAGAAAGTCTCTTCAGATTCTTTGCACTTAAGGAAGTATATCCATGACTTCCTTGAAAAATCATCAACAAATATTACATAGTACAAGAACCCTCCTATGGATGGTGTGGACATGAGTCCACATAGGTCAGAGTGCACTAGTTCTAACACATCTTTAGTTTTGCTCAAACTATGAGGAAATGACTTTTTAGTATTTTTCCCTAAGGCACAACCTTTGCAAGATTCATTGTGAATGACTTAAATTGGGCATTCCAGTTACCAACTTCTCCATAGATGTTAGAGCACGAAAGTTGATATGACCTAATCTTTTATGCCATATTTCATTTGAATCTAAAATCTCATGAACAAGTGCAAGTCTTAGTGCAAAGCTCATATAATAGTCCTTGTTATACTCCTATTGTTAGAGCCTTCTTTATAGTTGAATTCTTAGGCCATGCTAGTACCTTGCCTTCCATGAATGCAATTCTATAACCATCATCTTCAAGTGCAGATATATATTAAATTCCTTTTAATACCTAGTACATAAAGAACTCCAAAAAGCTGAATAGAATTTCCGGATTTCAATTTGATGGTACAGATCCCAATTCCTTTTACGGAATGTGCAAAATCATCACCAATTGTAACTTTTTCATCTGTTTCTATGTGCATGCTTTCTAGGTTATCCTGATATCCAATGATGTGTCTTGAAGATCCATTGTCAATTATCCAAGTGTTGGATTTGGTTGATATTTGACTAGACAATGCTGAATAGAAGGCATATTTCTTAGAATCTTGACCTTCATCAGTTTTGGCAAGTGATGCTTGAAGTTTAGATCGATCAGGACAATCTAGTGCATAATGTCCATATTGATCACATCTAAAACATTGAATTTTGGATAAGTCTTTCTTCTATTTTAACTGTCCTTTTCCATGCAAGTTTCTTTTCCTTTTGTTCTTCTTCTTCTTTCCCTTCTTATGAGAGTTGGTGTTAAGAACATGAATGTCTTCATTAAAGTTTTATTTTTTCCTTTAATCATTAATCTCAATTCTTCTTGAGGACAATTAGATCTCAATCGATCTAGTTTTGGGATTTTAGATCTAGCACTTATGCCTTGTACAAAGGACTCCCAAGAATTCGATAGTCCTCCTAACACTATTAGTGATAACTCTTGGTTGTCAATCTCATAACTAACAGAAGATAATTGATCTCTCAATTGTATGATTCTCATGAAGAAGGCATTCATTGTTTCTCCTTTATTCATACTAATAATATTATTTGTCTTTTAACAGCAAGTTTTCTGCCAATGTTATTTACTATGAATGCATTTTCAAGAGCTTTAAACATGCGATATGCTGCAGCATGTTTTGCCACAATATAGTGGAAGGCATGAAACATCAAGCGGTTCATCTCATTTATTTCCACTCCTGTGCGATGCCTAGAAAAGTTCACAAACATGAAACCTTCCAATTTATCATTTCTTCCTAAGCCTCTACTCATAATGCGACTGATGGAAATCCATGCTTCAAATCTATGTACAAGTCCCTCCTCCAATTGAGCACCTACAACCAACACAAAGGAGCAAAAGGTATTGCTCAATCAAACCAAAGCAAATGATTTGACTTCTTGCATATATATATTGGTGTCCAACTGTTAGCAAATTGCTTGACAAAATCTAAACAATCCCAAAGATCAATCGCATGGTTTATAATCAAAGATTTGATGTTAGCGGTTTGTTGTATATTAAATGGTCTCCTTCAAATTTCAACATTCCAACTCATTCCAATCTACTCAGCTCTCTTGGGGCCATCGAAGACTAAAGGAAAACAGGATTCTGATTCACTAATCATCTATTTTGATGCTTCCTATGGTATGTTTATATGCACTAAAAGTGCAACTTTATTTCTTTCAATGGATATATCTGTAGGTGATCGTTGCCACTCTAGGAGACCATGCTTGGACATTGCTTCTAATGATAGTATGTCTTCTTTAGACCTGCAAACTCTCCAATTTGATTCCTTGCCTTGTTGTCTATTGTGCTACTTATCAATGTAGAGGTTGGTAAAGGCATTAATTTTGCAAAACATAGAAGGCTCTCTGACTTTCCAAATCCGTAAATCTACAAATGTTGAAGCTTTCTCGGCTACAAACACCTCTTATATTATTAATAGCATCTTTAAATTTCTAAAGATTTCAACATCGTCAGCAAGATTTTCAATTTCCTTGACTACATACCATTTCAAGGAATAAGGGTCTCTAGGAAAAGACAATGATTTCAACAAATTGAAATTTTAGAAACATTTGTGTTCTCTAATTGTATCTCCTCGACCATGGACCTGAGTTCTAAACTCAACTTCATGATTGATGTGAAAATATTATCAACCTTTTGAGATGGATTAACAATTTAGGTGAGTACTTCAGTCCTGATCCCGCTGTCCATTAACTTGTAGGGACATAAGTGTGTCCAAGGAATATATAAAAGACTCCTTTTCGTAATAAACGAATGGGCTTCTTTTTCCCATGAAGTTGTTCCCCTATGACTTTGATTGGGTTGCCTTCTATTTCCAAGCTCTCCAAGTATCCACTGGACCTTATGCATCTTATCAGAAAATAAGACACAAATAGGATAAAATAGAGCGAGTTCAACCGCTTAAATGCTATAATTAATAGGCATGGTGACATTTTAGAATCATCTTATGTTAATAATTCATTTAGAAAATTTAGATTGATTATGTTGTAAAACTGTGACTTAAATGCATAGGAGAATACTTATCTTGATTAGTTATAGGCAAAGATCATTAAATTCATGTCATAATGTAGATATGTAAAATAGATATAAATATAGTTATATAATAAAGGATTAGATAGAATGCTTGAACGAAGGCCATAATTCGCAAAAAAAGGGGATCCATCAGGATCCAAGGATCATAGCGATAAACAAGTTGTGTTCTCATTTTTGGAATCATAATATGGCAAGTCCTGACTTCAAAGTTACTAGTGTGGGCCACTGAGGTGCTAGTAGATGGATACGGGATCCTGCTATTGTTATGGACTCATGAATGCTTTAGGGCAAGAAATCTCAAGGAGAAAAGACTCTAATGTCTCCTTTTTGAGACATTAGGAAATTAAGGACATGTTTGTGGTGAATACCAAAGAGTATTTAGTCAATAATTCCAAATAGTATCTATAAAATACCAAAGAGTATTTAGTAATATTCGATTGACTTATGTGAACATTAAACAAATTATTAAAATGGGGTCAATTTAATATTATAAAATGGGCTAAAATGTCAAAAGGGGAATAAGACAAAAAAATAGAGGACAGTTGAAGAGTCATTGTTGAGCATTAAAAGAGTGAGTCTCATTCATTTTCAGCTATGCTTGGATTTGAGACTTATTTTTTGGTTTCTCTTTGGAGAACTTTGGGAAGTTGCTAGCTTTCTCTTGTTGAGGATCATGAGGACGGAAACCTTCAAGCTCTTCCTAGGTGGATTGGATGTAGCCCTAGTTCATCATATGTGGTGAATTCATATCTGAATCCATATCTAAGATTATAGATGTTGGTTATTATTGCATAAATTCTTTGTTTTGTGTTTTTGAAATTTATTTTAGGAAAATTGAAAAAAGAATATCTGGGTAGGATATTACAGTGGTATTAGAGCCTCAAACCTATCATCCTACTGGGTATATCTAGGGCTCAATCAAAGATTAGTTGCAGATATTGAAGCATATTATTGTATTGTGCAGCTCATAGTGGTTGTGTGGCTTGTATGTTTGGTGGAATGCAAAACGGAAAAACTAACTATCGTGGACCCTATAACAACCAGTCTTCTTGGGTCTTAATTAACAACATACTCAAAAAAATACAGTTATTACTTCATTTTCATAGGAAGACAGTTAAATCAATTTCGTTCATATGAAAGAGATTGATGGTAAAAATCAGTTAACAAAAATTTCTTAACTAGGAACTTAAAAGACCATCAATGACTTACTATAAAAATTAGAATCCACATACCATGGAATTTGAAACCAAAAATCATTGTAGGGATGCTTCTACAACCACCCAGGTTAGTCCACAAATACCACTATAACAATATCAAATAACAACTACCATCCAATACCGCTATGTCAAAATCAAATGACGATTATCATTAAATACCACTATATAAAATTAAGACATCACATACCACTATATCAATTAGGGCATCAATAACCATTGGATCATTTAGGGCTTCAAATACCATTGTATCACTTAGGGCTTCAATCACTATCGGATCATTTAAGGCATAAAATACCATTGTATCAATTAGAGCTTAAAATACCACTAAATCAATTAGGGCTTCAGATACCACTATATCAATTAGGGCTCCAGATACCACTGAATCATTTAGGGCTTCAGATATCACTATATCATTTAGGGCTCCAGATATCACTGTATCATTCATTTCTTTCCAATTACTTTCTGTTGTTGCAATAACAAAGATTAGAAGATATGCTCCTATTTATTAATCATATAAATGAAAGGTTGATATAAAAATTCATCAAATAAATCTATCTCTCACAACTAAATGTAAAATAACTGTAACGATGACATAACTCAATTAATCTTACCTTAGTCTTGCCTATTCATCATAAAAGTAAAAATACTTGTTCCGACAAACAATTGAGTGCATAGCTTATCTTTGTCTATTGTACGTCCGACAACTTGGGAGAGGTGAAACATTGTCAGGGGCTTAACCACCCAACCTCAGACCTTAACTTATCCCCCACACAATCTCTAACAAGGAAGGCCCTCCCTACTTGGAATAGACAGGGATCATCTTGTCATCCAATAAGCATCCTGGTATCTAACCACACCACTCAACTTGATAGCAGGAGATTACAATATTAGGATCATGCATGAGCTATTAAATAATTCATATTAAAAATGATAAACATTGTTATGTCATATCTGATTTTGTTTCATGTATTTGCAAATTCCTTTCTCTCACCTCTTCACCCTTTTCCTTGCTACACAGCGGGGTGAGTCTCAAGTGTTTGAAATTCTCAGAACAATCGGTTCTTTCTATTGATTCTCAATCGTTTCATAATCAACATATATTCCAGTTTATCACAATCTGTGATTTGAAAGATTATATTCCTTAAAATTTGCAAAATTGATTGTTTAATTCTAATATGTATTGGCATAATGATTTATGGATCCATACTATGGTTACTTGGTTACCACTTGCCATGAACAAGACTAAATTAAAAGAAGTTCCATCTGTAAATTCAAACAAGATATCATCATGATAAATACTAAAACTTACTGCATAGACTCGCTACTTAGTATGTTTATCACAACTGTGATCAGAAAGATTATGTTCTTGAGACTACTTGAAAAATATCATTGGATAATATATTTCATTCCAGATTTTATTGCATTTGGAAAAATGCTTCCATAAGAATTGTATCTAATTTACTGTGAAAGTCTAAAGACTCTGAGACCTAATAACAAAGGACATGAAGTATGCAGCAAAATTCATATTGTAACTTTGAAATAAATCTGGAAAGAAAAGAGTCTTGTAAGCCTATCTAGTTGTTATGGAAATCATTAAAATGATATTGAAAAT
The DNA here is from genome assembly GCA_028749045.1 of Cupressus sempervirens. Lineage (NCBI taxonomy): Eukaryota > Viridiplantae > Streptophyta > Pinopsida > Cupressales > Cupressaceae > Cupressus > Cupressus sempervirens. Next base: position 501,162,007 of record CM053783.1, read on the forward strand.
AAGAAGAAAGTTCTTTATAAATCTCAGGGTTTATTCAGCAAGTTAAATAACATGAATATAAACATAAGAAGAAAGTTACTGTTCCTAGCCGGCTGCTATAGAATTGCATTTAAAAACTTTGGAAGGATAATTCATGACCTGAAATGTATTCTTTTGGAAAACTTGAATCTGATCGGCTCCCTCTCGACTTTCTTCAACGCTTATCCTCAGTATTTTAGCCGGAATTACTTGCTCAGCTCTATTGGATTCACACAATCATAACAAGGTTTATAACAATGGTAAATTGTAGATGACTCAATGGCAGAGTGCAGACGTTTCAAGGCAGATTGCAAGACGTTTTAAATGCAAGGTCGAGTTGATTAATGAAACAAGAGAAATCTGATATGTAGCAAGTAGGAAGAAGTTCGGGCACCAAGGAAAAAGGTGATCCCGTCTCTCCCTCACGGCTTCCTTTATAAAGAACTAGCCGTGACTTCTTAGCTTCCACCAATATAAAACAATTCGAATTGCCAAATAATAAATTGATTTTTCATGCCAAGTGTTAATCGATTAAAAGCAAGAATATTAAAATGGAAAGAATAGAGTTGGAAGATTATAATTTGAATATTATTATAATCTTATATTTATATATATACATGTAAATATATTAATGAGGTGACATCACTTTATTGTAAATTATTATAATATAATGGTGCCATTTCATTTTTATATCTATATGTACGTATATATATATATATATATATATATATATATATATATATATATATATATATATATATATATATATATATATATATATATATATATTTTATAATAATAAGGTTAATGATCAATTAAAATCCTCTTTCAGGTACGATTTATATTTTAACTCAATTATTTTATGTTTCTCAAATTATTTATTTAAATAGCTCATGTGGGTCCCACAGATGTATCCTATTTCAAGTCGCTAGGTCCTCAACCTATCTGCCCAGTGATGGTGATGCTCTTGTGCCTAATTCTTTTCTGACAATGCTTCCACCCCTTCAACATTTTTCCTGCAAGGAAATTCTTCGTAATTAAATCATATTATCATAACAAGTTATAAATAATCATAACGGCTAGTTGCCTTATCAATTCCATGAATTCATAATAAATAAAAATAATCAACTAGCATGTTATCTTCACATGAAATTATAACAACTAACCACCTTATCATTTCACAGGATTCTAACCACTTTAACTATCAACTAACTTCATGTGAAACTCAACGGCTATATTTTAAAATAGGTCAAAAATTGGGATGTAACAAACCCTTCGTGCAACACGGAAATATTCAAAAGGTTCAAATTGGGGTGGACATAATTTTTTGATAAGCCCAATTTTAATCGCAAGCTTGTCATCATCTAGGAGTGCTATATACTTCAGATATTTACACTGCAAAAAAGTTGAATGATTTGTTATTTTGTATATACCTTAGTTCTTGGTGTCATATCTTATACCTCTACATTAACTGGAGTTATAAGGATTGTTTATTCTCAGCGTATACAGTCTTGTTTTTGCATCGCAGTAGATGGACTCAATTGTTACTTGTATGTTAAATATTCCTTTGTTATTTTGGCGCATGTTTGGGGAGGCTTCTGTCTTTAAATAATGAACTGATTAATGCTCGAAATAGCTTTAGAGTTTTGTATCCTGGATCATGTGTACATCTGTGATTTCTATAGCAGGTGCTTTAAGAATCACATAAAAAAGTTTAGATGAGCATTATGAGGTAGAAACATAATTACTAACCAGAGCGCAACACTTGTGCATGACATCTCTTGGTTTTATCAAGCAAGTATTGCGGATAGTGTTAGGAATATTCCAAAAAAAAATGATGTAATTTATGGAGTGGAATTTTTCATTGAATTCCTTGTTATTCCTTTTTGTGGTGTGAGTCAATTGTGCCTTTGTAGCAAGAATTAGCCATATTCTTGTGCGCAACTAACAAATGCCTTGGGAAGATAGCAGTAAATGAAAGTTTGGATAGACATCAAGGAACCATGTATTAATTGTTCTGATATGCACATTGAGTAGCAAGCCTAGAAACTCGTTGACATTCACAAAGGGAATTTTATGGGAATCCTTTCCTAGCTCAAGAGTAATTAAATTTGGAGGGGAAATGACTATTTCTTTTAGAAGTCATAATTCAAAGGAGTCAGACAAAGGGAGGAGTTGATTTCTTAACATTGTATCGTGGCATTCTTGGGTGAAGCATCTCCTGAGTGCATAACACATAACACAGAATCGAGCCATTATAAGATGGTAGGAGAAAACAACATCAGTTACATGAAATGCATTTTGCAATCATCAACATTTCGTCAACCAAAGTTGCAATGGCAATTCATTGACAGGGACCGATAATATTTGAATGCCAACTAAGCTTATTCAGATGTGTGGATTATAGTCGGGCCTTTATAAAGTTTGTCTCTGAAAATAGATTACACATTGTTGGGTCATTTGTCCTAGAGAAGAGTATCAAAGCACCAAGTCATTACTCTAGTATTCAAAGTATCGACAATCTCAGGAGATAACAAGGAGACGGCAAGACATGTGCTATCACAAGGGATGGATATCGTGCCTTACATAGCAGAATATTTGCAGGAGAGATTACTAAGGATTCTTGCCAGGCAATAAGTCGTAATTGAAAAAAGAATGAAATAGTGATTAGAAACACACTGATATTATCGGCAGCAAAATGAATGACGGAAGCCGCTGAGGACTGATGTCTCTTGAGTTGTAACAGCACCTTGTAAGCAATGAATCTTTTAATATTTTCCCATAAAAGTTAGACAGAGGAATGAAATATTCGTGTAACGGCTTTAGAGCTGATGCCTTTCAGGGATACATATTTTATCCTGATTATTCAAAGGACTGTTAATTCATCATCAACAGGTTGACCATGTTATGAGTCTGGTCAAGAAAAAACAACTTGGCATATTTCAGGATTTCTCACATCTGGAATAAGCAAACTCTCTTAGCGTGGCTGTGAACGTTGTAGAAGGACAAATTTGGTGGAAGCTCTTAATACTCTGTACCATTAAAAAACTGAGGATTTACACTTCTCTAGTTTAGACCATCACTTGCCAACAGTTATTCATTGTCGCCTAGTAAGATCTTCAAAGGATCACTGTGTGTAGGAGGCATTGATGGAGGCTATTTTAAAGTGTGGATGTCATATTGTGCAAGATAATTGCAAGTGGTGCTTGGAAAGACCATAGCGGCAGTCAAGTTGTTCAGGATTGAGGGGAGAGCTAACACTACAGAAAGATTGCAAATAGTTACCCCATAATATGCATACAACTATTGATGATTGAGAGGGAAGATAGGCAACGATGATTCAAACAAGGTCGGAGTTGCTCTTGCCAGGAATCACATAGTGTAGGACAAGTCGTTTCCAGGTTGAGAATTGATTAAAAGTAACAGGCGACTGCAATTTGCTGTTGCAATATTCAATTGGACTGAGCACATTATTTACCTGCAAGTTCATTCTGAAGGTCCAATTGAGGTTGTTGTCTGCAAATAAGGTTGTGATTTATGACTTGTCTAGGCTGCGATCAAGTTTCTGTAGGCCCGTATTGAGTATTTAGGGCTTGCATTCAGTATTCTGGAGTGCACATTGTATGTTTGGAAGCCAACACAGGTCATACCTGAGACGGTGATCAGGATACAAAGCAGAGCTAAGACTATTACTTTCCATCGTGGTGGTTGGAGAGATTACCAGGTCCATTTGAAAGTCACAGAAATTTTGGGGAGTTGTTGGGCATTTCTTCTGCTAACACCAAGCAGTCATGTGGGTGATTTATAGTGCGAACCCAGGGTGAAAACAATATATTAGCAGGTTCTTTTAAGACAGTTGTAATTCTCAGTGTTTAAGTGTTAATTCCTTGTAAATCTTAATGCAACAAATCTGTGAATATTATTTAATTCATATCTAAGTTCTGAATTTCACTTAGCAATATCTAAATTGCAAAATCATAAATTGGAATACAGTCTTAACTTCCTTGTAAATTTTAATGCAACAAATCTGTGAATATTATTTAGTCCTTATCTAAGTTCTGAATTTCACTTAGCAATATCTAAATTGCAAACTTATAAATTGGAATGCAGTCTTGACTTCACTGGAGGCAAGTTATTTGTGTCTATTTCAGTATTCGTATTATTTGTTTATAGTTATAAGTAGCTAGGTTGCCTGTGATGTTTATATGTAAGGGGGTGATACCCCATACGAATTTTGGCTATCTCATTGTATCCCTTCCCCTTGAATAGAAATAAGCTAAAGTTGTGGTCTTGATGGAAAAATTTAAAAATGAGTATAAATCCCCTTTTAGCCACGTGAAGGAGAAATAAGAGGGAAAGAATTAATCAAAAAGAAATGGTCAAGCCAAATGCTACGTTGACTTAGGGTTTTCCTTTTCATATTCACTTCACTGCATCACATTGTTTGTCTCCAATGGCAGCCACGAGCCAAAGGAGGCATTTGGGACAGCCAAATGATGCATAACAAGTGAACTGAAGAAGTTTTCAACGCATTGTTTAAGATTATAGATGCCAGGTCTATTTTACCTCCATTAATCCTCCTCTTGTTTCACTAAAAAGTAAAATGCCAAATTTGTTAACTGATGTGTGCATTCGCAAATGAATTATTCTTGCATGAGTTCTTGTATGCCACAGTTCATGGCTATATGGGCATATCGATCTGTGTATAATGGTGTCATGAGGATAGGTTGTTGTCGTTTTTCCTAGGGAGTATTCATTTTGTGTTTTAAAGGAAAACCCATAGCATCATGTAGGTTGGAACCTCTGACCTGTTCATGCATTTGCAAAGGTGAATAACTGAAGTTCTTGCAACTTTCTTTGTGATGTTTCTTCGAGTTTCATCTTTTTGTTAGAAGAGACAAGAGTTTACCATGGTAGCACTGCATACAGAGGCCTTATTCAGTGTAAAATTTTATTTCACATTTATATACAGTCTTCAGCAGTTTAAAGATCCCAACCGTAGCTTTTATGGCTGCCACAGTCATAATGCATAGTCCACAAGTAATCTTATAAGAGGGATTTTGATATAATGGAAGAGCTGTTTTTCGTAGGATTATAAGTTAAGAAGACATCTAATGCCACTTATCAATAGCAGGTCAAGAAGCAATACAATCAAGAGTAATGACAACCGTAGCCATTATGAGAGTCAAGTAGCATGATGACAGTGAGGGATCAAAATAAAACACAACTTTACGTGCAATGGATGTTGTGCTGTAATGTTGGCGGTATAGATTTTTGACTTATGACAGCACTATAATTTCATTTTAAACCAGTGTTCTGGGACTCTGCGAGTCCGAGGCAGAGGCAGCCTTTCTAGGGCAAATGGCCTTTGGACTCGGACTCGGCCGAGTCCTGGCAGAGTCCACGTGGACTCGCTGAGTCCCGAGCCTAGGACTCTCCCAAAAAAAATTCTTTTTTTTAATTCTTTTTTTAATGTTTTTGTTTAAAACGAGAGATTTCTGGAAGGTGTTTTTTTTTCCGTGTATATTAATTTTGAAAATGATGTTGTGGGGCTCACTGCCAATATTGGTTACTATTTGAGTTTCATTATGAAGAAGTCGCTTTCAGCATTGTAGAGTTCCGTAATGTCGTACAGATATTTTCAGATTTGCATATATTTGTGTTAGAATTCTATAATGATGTATATGAGTTTTTCTCTTTTTCTATAGACTTACATGTTCATGAACGTTAAAACTCTCTAGTGTTGTACAAAAAGTTATAAACTTTCAAACTACGTGTATATGTGTTGCTGGCTATGTCCTTGATCATTTTCTTGGCAAAAATTTGTAAGCCAGCTATAATTGTTATTAAAACACTTTTACTGTTAAAGGTTGTGTTTCACCAAGTAAATTGATAGACATACTTGAGAGCCCTATCGTCTACAATGCGCACATATGCTGTAACAAACATATTTCTCAATATCTAAGTCTTCCATGACTTATCTTAAGTGTATTCGTAGGAGGGCATAGGCTACTATGAACCTTAGTCTTCTACACTCTAGCTGATATTTTGATATATGTTTTCAACTTTTGATTCCATGGATTTTATATATTGTAGACATTTGACAGTGACACTATGTTTAACTTATATTATGTTATTCAAAATTTTTTTCCTTCAAAAATTGGTCGTTATACTTATGTGATCTATGCAAAATTGTGTACGAGTGTTAAGTAGCTTCTATTTGTCTCAATTATTGTGTATTTGATGTTAATTGACTAAATGATGCATGAAAAAATCTTTAAATCCTTAAAAAACTTTGAATTTCATGAGTTTTTCGACTTTTCGAGTCCTTGCCAAGTCCTGGCCGAGTCCAAGTCAAAGTCGGATTTTGACTTTCGAAGTCAGAGGCAAGTCCGAGTCCCGTAACTATATTTTAAACCATCCCAAGCAGCAAAAGACAATCACGTTGATAAGACATTGACTTAAACTAAAGAGCAGTTTTCAGAAGCAAATAGGAGAGAAAGACATGGAGGTCATTCACATAAAAAAATTACAATAGCTTTAGGTTCCTCTAGAAGTCAAGGACAGAGGCAGCATGAACAAAAGAAGAGCATCTTTTGTAGAGTGCCTGAAGCATGTAATGTTCCCATTTCCGCGAGCATCAGAGTTTGTTTGGATTGGCCTATCATTGGCCCTCATAGGCTAAGTCAAATGATTAGAGCGTTCCCAGTTGGTAGAACAGGAGGCTATTTGCTTTTCAGGGCACAAAAGTGTTTAGGATTGCTCTTCATTTGGTTTGGTTTGATAAACTTACTATTCATAGTAATTCATTTATCCAGCATTTTTATATTTAGCAGGGCACGTAGACTGGCCTTTGTTGCAGCAATGATCTTTGGCACCTTTGTTTTGATCGGGTATTCATGGATTTACATATTATGATAAATCAAGGTTGATAGAGATGGGCCCTTAGTATTTTTAGTGAAGCGACCCGATTAGCGGTGAATGCAATGGGCTACCTCCTAGTGATTTCACAATTGATTTGTGATGATTAATAATGGAGTTATAATATTATAATTATTACTAAATTTATATTTTGATAATAATTATTTATTAAGTGCATATCATTAATTGAATTAAGAGTGACTATAACAAAGCTATACTATAAAGTCATTTTAGTTATTAAAGCTCTCCAGCTTATTCAAGAAATTACTTCATAAGGAGATATTTAAAAGTAAAGAACATTTTATCACACATTGCTAAAAGTACAAGCATTTGCGGACTCAAAAAGCTATATAAGCAAGGCTATCCTTCCACTTGAGATGTTATGAGAATTGAATATTGAAACCGTTTCTCCATTGTTGCTGGAAATCAGTGACTCAATATTCTAAGGACAATAACCCTTGAATTAGTGGGCTGGACAGAAACTCGTATCTTCCAAGATTTGTGGATTCAAATCAGAATTCACAGCAGATCTTAATAGTGTAAGCAGGGTAAGTTTAAAGTAATTGTTCAATATCTCCACTGTTGAGAAGTTATCTTTCAAAGAATCATGAAAGCAGTGTGAACCCTTGAAGCAATTCGCTGAAGTCTTTCCAAGTATTTCAATCTGCATATGAGGAATGGATAGATGTCTTTAGGTCCTAGCACTTTATCAAACATCACCAGCTAGCCATACAATTGCCAGCAAGGTAGATTGCAGGATTCAATGAGGTTAGTAATATGAAATCAATGTCTCAGTAGCAGTCTACATGAGCCAGAGGTCTGTTAAATACAGGATTTATTGAATGTTTTAGGGTAAATATTGGATAACTTGAGGGGTTTTTACAGAGCATGAAGATAAAAGTATACTAAACAGAAACGATCTGCTACAGTAGTGGAAGTATGATGATAGCCAAAGATGATAAGAGAATGGACAGAAAAAGAAGAAATAAAAATTATATGATTTTCTAAAAGTATTAATTAAATTAACTTACCTACAAATTTATGTGAATTATTTAATTAGGTTTTATCTTTGTACGTTACGGCCTCTCTACTAGTTAATCTTGTACCTTGAGTAACCCACACATTAACTTTGGTTTCACTTTTTCATTCTCTTTGGACCTATAGCTTTGAGTTTAATCTCTTTCACATTCCAAAGGACCAACAAATGTTGATCATTTGTATTCCCACTTTATTTTATTTTATTTTCAACACTCTGAAGCATTTGGACGAGTCATTGATTTAAAAAATAAAAACATTGGGGTCCACTTTTCAAAGGTACACTGTAAAACTCTTTTAAATCAATCAATCTTCACTCCAAATTCGCCAAATGTGCCTATGAAAATGGTTGCAGACTAAATTTTTATGTTGACCATTCTTGTTTGACAAACTCGCATTTTATGGCAAGTTTCTAGGCAAACCTTTTGGCAAGTTATTTCTTAGATGCATTGTCGTGCATATTTTTTATGTATGCAATTACCTTCCACCATATAAGGAATGTTGCACAAGAAGTGTCAAAAACAGATAAATTAGAAATTTATTCGCTAGCTTGGAGAGTTTCTAGTTTAATCAATCTTGATCACAAAGTTAGCAAGGGGCCTACATAATATAACAAGACCACTTATTACATTATCAGAACCAACAAAATTAAGGTGAGCTGGAGCTAATATTTTTACTTGAATTTTACATACCCCTAGATAACATTTATTTCTCGTGATACAAAAACTATAAAATAATTGTTGTACACTCATACTGGCACTCATGGCAAAGATATGAGATCATAAAACATACCAAACAAGATGAGGATATATACGGCAGGCTAGATATAGTTGCACAAACAGCATCAAGATCATCTCGAGAGCTGCAGCATAGCACAATAGGCAATCGAGATCTCCTACCGATAACATCTAGCAAATCAACCAAAGTCCCCTGCATCAACAAATTGCTTGTCATTTTTTAATGTTAGCTTTAAAGTGTGATAGACGGATATTGAAAATGCATAATGTAAAGCATCAAGAGTGTTAAATTTGAACCAAGTTAAGATAGATAGCAAAAACAACACAAACAGCAAGCCTCTTTATCCTGGGAAAAACCCTCCTACTCGAGGGAAACAACCCAGCCCCACAAAATGATACCTTTATTTTATATAACTAATTAGTCCTCAAGGTCTTTCACAATATGTCACATACAAATTCTCATAAGAATAACAACATGGAATCTCTAACGAGATTGCCAAGAGAGAATTTGTTGACAAATACTCAATCAACAAAGGTCAAACAAACATATTGAAATAGCTTCAGAAAACTAGAAGTAATCTAAGAAGAAGATTAAATGCAGTACACAACAACAACCACAACACAAAACTGGAATAAGCACATGGAAAATATGCAGGTATAGAGAAATCTGAAGATGACCACTACAGAGCAGAGATAATACTCTCAACCGGATGAAAGCATGAACACCTCTAGAAATAACATAGATGCTGATAGGAGACCAATAACCAACTGAAATAGAACACACCAAAATTGCTTAAATATTGACTTTAGCTAAGCACACCAAAAAAATGATAGAAGCTTATAAACAAAGCGAAGATCTCTCTTGAAGCCACATCATATTTTCAACACTCCCTCTTAGCAAGAGATAGATCTTCATTTTGTCCTTATGAGATGAGGTTGCAACCAGTCAAGTGGTTAATTCAATATTTTTCATAAAATACTATTGCCATCACATAATAGACTGAGATGTTATCCCAACATAACATTGAACCAAAAACATAACAACTGTAATTACAAAGTACTATTGCTACCTCTTCATAACAATGTCAAAATATAGCAATTGTTATCAAAACATATTCCATCATAGATATTCCTTTAAGTTGAAAGCAAATAATTAATGCATCACATTTTTGTCATGCCTGCTCGTAAAGGATAAGTTACACCATGCCTACTTGCAGAGGATGTTTGAATGAGGATTTTCACCTCAATCTTTTCCCTGAGGAGATTGTATCTACATCGTGCCTACATGCAAAGGGTGAATTCATCATGCCTACTTGCAGTCGGTGAATTATTTTTCATCATGCCTACTTGCAAAGGATGAACACAAGAAGTATCAATATATGACTTCTCTCCAAAGAAGCACTCACCATGAAATAGTTATTGAAGTTGAGACTCTCTCTCAGTAAGCATATCATTCTCCATTAGGCCAAGCTTCTTTCAGACGTAATTAAAGTTCATTCTAGGAAAAGGCTTGGTAAGAATATCAGCAACTTGTTCTTCAGTAGAAACATACTTGAGTTCAATAACTTTCCCTTTCAATCATATCTCTAGATAATGATATTTAATTTCTACATGTTTGGATCTATCATGAAACACAAGATTAGCTGAAGGCTTTACACAGCTTTGATTATAATTTATAACACATAATCATAGTAGGTTCAGCTATATGACCAAATAGACCAAAGTGTAATTTGCGAATCCACACAGCTTTTTTTGCAACCATACATCTTGCTACATACTCTACTTCAGCAATGCTTTGAGCCACACAAGATTGCTTTGTTGTCGGTAAATTCTATATTGTAGCTGACAGGCAGAATTGTATCGAAAAGGGCGCATGACGGTTGAGTCAACCCCTTTGGGAAAGTATATGTACATCATCCAAAGGGACTATTGGATCATCATTATTATTGTAAGTGTTGTACTTGGAGTGCATATTGCATATATGAATAAATTCTGTGTCTTGTGTTACATCTTAATTTACTGAATGTGATAAGTATCCTTTTACCCTGTACGATAAACATTTGACGTTGTTGCCAGTCGAACCTAGTATGTAAGAGGTGTTATGAAGATTAATGTCAAATCTGCTTAATAAAGATAGGAATAAAGTTAAAGATAAAAATGACATACGTACAACACGGGAAGTATTGATTTTAGCACAACAGGTAGAGCACAAACAGAAATTCCAACAGCTTACCGACGGGTGCTGAGGGGGTTGAAGGAGCACTGACAGAGGGAGTGCATTCACCTAGCAAACCGAGGAGTGTCGAGGAGTTTCTTGAGGAAATGCGACAAAGATTAAATTTGGTGGAAGAGACAAGGGAGGAGTTCCTGAACTTGTATATGCTGAGGGTAGAGAATCTGAACGGAAGGGAAGAAACTCGCACGGCTCAAAGTGCCGAAGGAGCATGAGCGTGAAGTGAACTCTTTGTTCCCGATACACCTGACGAACAAATACAGGTAGAGAATCAAACAACTTCACTTGAAGAAGATCTCTTTACACCAAGTAACGTGGTTGTCCAAAGTAGGGCAATTGTCCGAAGTAGGGCTAGTTGTGCAAAACAATGCAGGTACTCAGAACAACGCGGGTACTCAGAACAGTGTGGGTGCGCAATAAGCACCACAGATTCAGAAGAAAGTAGCAATGGCAGGACCAAAAGAAAAATTGCCGAAGTTCAATGGCGATGGTATGGCCGATCCAATTAAACACTGTAAGACATGCGAAACAATCTGGATGCGAATGGTGTAACGGACCAGGATGACTGGGTCCAACAGTTTCCGGCAACCCTACGAGGTGTAGCAATTGATTGGTTTTCGGATGCCGATCTACAGAAATTAACTACATGGATAGAAGTCAGGAAGGAATTCATAGAAGAGTTCCAACTACTAAGGGATGATAACAAAATAGTAGTGGAAATATACAATACAAAATAGAGAAAGAACGAAACAATCCTTGTATATGCAAGAAGGCTGAAAGAGCTAGTGGGGAAATGGAAAGCCAACCAGCTAACGGGTTAAAGAAAAGGTGGTTTGTAGAAGAGCTAGGACCAACATTGAAGAAAAAAAAGAAAATCGTACCTCCAGCGTTGTACATAGATGCATATAATCAAGCAATGGATCTAGAGAGTGAATAAAAAATGAGCAAAAAGAAAAAAAACAAATCGTCAAACTCAAACGATTCATCTTCCGAAAGCAGTAGCAGGGACAAGGAGTCTAGTAAGAAGGTTCGAGCATTGCAGAAGGATATGTTACGAATGATGGAGTTCAAAATTTTGAAAAAGAATCCTGTCTTGGTGAAAGGGGAACTATGGTGTACGGACTGTAAGGAGGAGGGCCACACTAAGGGCTCCTTCCCGAAGAAACAATTTTGCGATATCTGCCAAATTGCAGGACATTCCACAAAGGAATGCCGGTTCAATATGAAGACAAAGGGACATCAAGTGTTACTAACACAAGGAGTGTCAACCGCAGGAGCAAAAACAAACACGAACAATGGCACAACCTCAGGAGGGTACCATAACAATAACCAGTGTGGATGAGGAGGTAACAATAATAATGGAGGCCAAAGTCGAATACAGTACGAATCGAGTGGATGGCCAATGATACAATATCATGCGTGCAACCTCTGGGGACACTTCGCTAAAGACTGTACTACAAAGGAAACATTGCAGTTGTTGTGCAGATGGTGTGGTCGAGGAGACTACAAGGATTCGAAATACCCTAAGCAAGGAGTGAACTTGTTAAGTATTGAAACAGGTGAGGAGGAGATATTAGCCATCACTCGTGAGCAAGCAAAGAAGACAGCATATCCAGATGTAGAAGAGGAAAAGAAAAGGTTGCAACAAGCACAAGCGGAATTGGAAAAAAAATGGAAGCCAAGAAATCACAAACAAAAGACATTGTCAGCACCTCGACGAGGAATTTGGCAGAACAAAATATTATATGGCAGGTAATGCAAATGGAAGTTCCTATGAAACTGAATGACCTTCTTCTTACAATGCCTTAGCTGCGAACTACGATACTAAACATGACACCACTCCCAATAGCAATGGAAGAGATAGGAAAAGATGGCAGTGGAACAACTGCAATAGACCCAATGGTACTAGCACTCACTACGAGAAGACATCCTGCAGTAGTATAGATGGGTATCCTCAGAACCATACTCTCGGACACAATCGTCGATGGAGGGTCAAGAGTGAATGTATTACCGGAAGATGTATGGAAGAAATTGGGACAACCTACGTTGTGGCCACCTACATTTCAACTACTCACTGGCAATCAGCACGGAATCAAACCTTTAGGGACCCTGATGGCACAATCTGTAACCATCGGGACGCAGCCATTCTTATTGGATGTTGTGATCATACAGTTAAAAAGAAAAAGGTACGACACCATCCTCAGATGGGGTTGGCTGGTATGGGTGAAAGTGAAACATGATTGGAAACAGAATAGTCTATCCAAGGAAGGTAGAGGTCGAAGATTTGTGATCAACTTGCACACACAAATGGTAGGAGAGGAGGCAGCATCGTTGGATTCCGAAGGCAAAGGCAGATGTGACGACGAGGGGAAAAAAATGGAACCTAACGAAGAGGGAATACTAAGATTGGAAGGAAAGTCTAACGATGATGACCTAGACTTGGTGAGCGACCTATTCCATTAGCAGATGGAGGACTACGAGCTCTTTCTAAGCTATAACATGCTAGGGGTCAAAGATGGAAAAGAAGAGAATGAATTTCTGAAGGAGTATAGAGAAATCAAGGAGGGAGAAGCACAAATCAATGAAATGCCTGTGCATACATTTAGTGAAGACAAACCTATTAAGTACGAAGAGCCTACAGTGAAAACGATGAACTTAGGAGATGAAGCCAATCCGAAAAGTATATTTGTGGGAGATGACTGAAATCCAGTCCTGAAGGCAGCATCGTTCAAAATATTCATGGAATATAAAGACGTATTTGCATGGATGTATAAGGACCTGAAAGAGGTACTACAAGAGTTATGTGTCCACCAAATACCATTGATAGAAGGCGCAATACCCATACAAAAGTGGTCGTACCGGATGAACAAAAATTATGCTACATGGGTCACTGACGAGATCGACCGAATGCTGGAAGTAGGAATTATTTTAGGGTGCAAACAAGTGAGTGGGTATCACCGATTGTGATATCTCTAAAGAAGGACACCGCTCAGATAAGAATATGTGCGGACTTTCAATGCTTAAATGCAATTTCAATGCTTAAATGCAATAACGATCAAGGATACATTCACCGATAGCATTTTGGAAGAAGTTGCGAGGCATGAAATTGTTCATTTATGGATGGATTCTCTGGATACAACCAGATATCCATCGCTGAAGAAGATAGGATTAAAACAACATTCATAATGGAAGATGGAGTATATGCCTACAATAAGATGTCATTTGGACTGTGTAATGCTCTGACAACATTTCAGAGAATTATCTTGCATATATTTGATAAGATGTCAGTAGGGAATTTCAAGGAATTTTTAGACAATTGGTCAATTTTTAGCATGAAGGACAAGCATATAACTGCACTCAAAAATGCATGGAAAAATGCAAACGAGCAAGATTGGCACTGAATCCGAAGAAGTGCAAGTTCATGGTACCGCAAGGGAAGCTATTAGGGTACATAGTATGCAAAGTAGGATTAAAGACGGATCTTGACAAAGTTCGGGTAATCTTGGAAATGCCACCGTCAACAGATGTAATAGAGGTAAAATTGTTCCTCGGACATATTGGATATTACCGAAGGTTCATTAAGGACTTTGCGAAAATATCCTACCCGCTGGACAAACTAACCTGCAAAGGAGAAACCTAGAAGTGGGATACAGAGTAGAATGAAGCCTTTGAAGGACTGAGAAACAAGACTACCTACATCGCCTATCCTAGCATATCCGAACTGGGATAAGAAGTTTCATGTTCATGTTGATGAATCAAACTATGCGATTGGAGCGACATTGGCACAAACAAGTGATCATAGACTAGATCATCCAGTATACTTTGCGAGTAGACTATTATCTAAAGCAGAGAAAATTTACAGTACAACAGAGCAAGAGGCACTTGGAATGGCATACACAGTACAAAAATTTAGACATTTTCTACTAGCGACGCCATTTGTATTTTATGCAGATCATCAAGCACTATTATATCTCATAAACAAGCTGATCATTGAAGGAAGGATAAGCAGGTGGCTATTATTGTTGCAGGAGCTTACATTCGAGATTGTGGTACAGCCAGGAAAGAGCCATGTAAGCGTGGATCACTTATCAAGGATAAAATCAGGAGAGCAACCGGAGGGGGTCAACGATGATTTTCCTGATGCACAGCTATTTCAGATTGTCATATTGCCATCCTAGTAGATGCGTATTGGAGAATATCTTTTGATGGGACAATTTCCTACGAAAATGCCACTGAAGAAGGAAACTGGTACTAAGAAGTCGGATGTTTCGATTGATCAAAGGGTTATTGTATAAGATGGGATTGGACCAGATTTTAAGACGATGCATTCTAGAAGAGGAAATCCCAAAGGTGTTGAAAGAAGCACATGAAGGACCTAAAGGAGGACTCATGGGGTTGGATACAACTGCGTGGAAGATACTTCTAGTAGGTCTATGGTGTCCAACCATGCACAATGATGCCAGGGAGTGGGTCATTGTGTGCAATACATGTCAAAGAGTTGGGAAACCACTGAAGAGGGACTTCATGCCCCTGAATCCTTCACATGCACAAGAGTTATTTGAAAGATGGGGGTTGGACTTTGTCGGACCCCTCAAGGTAAGTAAAACTAGAAGATGCAGGTACATCATAGCAGCAACATAGTACCTTACCAAGTGGGTAGAGGTGCGGACCCTAGGAGACAACTCTGCAATAAGCACAGCGAAATCTATTTATGAGCAAATTATCACAAAGTACGAAATCCCGCTACAATTGACAAGCGACCGTGGGGGACACTTCGTAAATCATGTCATCCACCTACTAACCACAGAGTTCAAGATATACCATTCCCTATCAAGCCCATACTATCCAAGAGCCAATGGATAAGCAGAAGCTACAAATAAGATCTTACTCCAAGTTATTTATAAATCTTGCACAGTTGAAGGAGAGGATCATGAAGAAAAGCTACCATCAACGATATGGGCGTACCATACTTCATACAAGGTAACCACGAGACACGCTCCGTTTCGGTTGATGTATGGACAAGAAGTCGTGGTACCGACAAAATTCATGGTACCAAGTTTAAGGATCGCGATCGAAAACAAGCTAGGAGATATGGAAAGTCTACGGGAGAGATTGTATAATTTAAATAAACTTGACGAGCGGCGACTGCAGGCACAATGGGCCACGGAAGTTGCACAAAACAGGCATAAGGCATGGCATGACAAACACTTGAGATTGAACAAGTTTCAACCAGGTCAACTAGTGTTGAAGTATAATGGGTGCAATGAGATCAAACCAGGTAAATTTGAAGTGAAATGGGTCGGCCATATAAGATTCACGAAGTTGGCAATAATGGAATAATAAAATTATGGACGTTCGATGCGAAGGAAGTGTCTGATGCAGTAAACGGGTCGAAGTTGAAAGTATATCATGAAAGAAATAATGCACCTCAGTCGACGGACAACTCAGAGTGTAAAAAAAACTAAAAATTTAAAATAATTATAAAAAAATGTAATAATGTATATAAGTTAATATAAATAATTAGAATAAATATGTGTAAATAAGTAAATATAAAAGAGAAACTTATATGAGCAACGACAAAATAAAGGCAAACTGAAGGATATATAACCACCGTACGGCCATTCGTGGGGAAGAAGAGGAAACCGTATGGCCAGCAATTGAAAGAAAACAGCATCGTACGGACTTCAAGGAAGGATAAGGGTATCATACGATCATTCATTGGAAGGAAAAGGACAACGTACGGAAATAAGGGAACTAGAAGACTACTATACGGCCATATGGCTAATACAAAGAAGAGAACAAGGCAAAGAAAGTTATCATCGTCGTACACCATACGGACTTCTTGAAGGAGGTATTACGTACGGCATAAAGTAGTGTGGGAGACAAGAGAGGTGACCCATACGATCTGAAGAAGCAACCACCATACGGTCGTCAAGACCATACAACAGCTATCGTACAGCCATCAGCTAGAAGAAAATTTGCACCGTACGGCAAAAACATTAAGGAAAGTGCAAAGTTGGATACCGTACCAGACACTATAAAACACAGATGGGCAAAAGAGGACTGTACAGCCATAAGCAAAGACATAGAGGAGGGTTTAGACCGTACAGCAAAATCAGAACAAGGAGCAATTAATACCGTATGGTATCAAGGAACACTTAAGCAAGTAAAATAATACCATACGGCTTCCAAATCAAAGAAAAGGATACCATACAGTCCTAGATAGACAAGGTACAAACACACCGTATGGCATCCTAGTACAGCTGAAGTTTGAAGTGTATGTGAAGGTTTATAAAACATATATCACACCAGTCAAGCAGCATATTTCATTAAGGCATAGAAGACATCTAGTCGTACAGCAGTTGGAGCAGGGACAAGCTTAGCAATGGTCATACAAGAGCATTAAAGAGAGGAGCCATACAGATCTATCGTTTGGTGATATTAATCACACGCACAATTATCAAACAAGGCAAGGTTTTACTGAATTGAATGATGATGTGGACTACAAACCCATGACAAAGGAATTTAGAAAATTAGACACATAGTGTGCGATAGAAGTAAGATTGCTGGAGTCATGGCTGAGTGCAAAGGGACCGCAAGTAGCTGATGGCGAGCTGAACAAAGCATGGAAGGGGGTCTTCTACTATGTATTGTCACACCAAATATCGGACCTGGATGCTATGTGGGCAGAATCAGACATAACCTTTCATTTGCAAGGCTGCATGGAACCCCTAGCGCTTGCAAAAATCACCAAATTTGGGAATTTCCCATTCGAGGAACAAGAGTCCCTTCTTGAAATTGACATAGCTAGTAAGAATTTAGATATGTTAATTTTGTTTGAAGTGGACAACAATCAATTTGTATTTGAAGACAAATTGAAGGAGATGGACCAGCGTTGCAAAGGACAGTTTCTGTCACAAAATTGTGTTTTGATGTATGAGATGTTCTTAATAGAAAATGCTTTTAGGCAATATTATGAATGGGTAATAGAATCAAATGATGATCTTCTAAATACTCTCTTCAATGTTGGAGAGAATGGGAGAGATCATATTGTCGATGACAGAGATGCATGTTTTGAATCTGTAGTAAATGGGCTGATACATAAGTTTGTCCATAATTATTTTATAAGTGAAGATGTTTATGATTCTGATCTGATGTGGAGGAGACTCATTCGGAATTCGCTGGTGCAGACTCTAGCTATCTTGAGATCTTCTCAAGGTTTGATTGTCATCTAAGATCTGAAATTGAAATGTAGGGAATGTCAGTGCATGACTGTGCCCGTTGGCCTTAAGGTAGCAATCCAAGACCTCTTACTACTACAATGCAAACCATTTTCTTCTGCTGCAACCTCTTAGCGATATTTTATGTTGGGGCATGACAGCTAAAGGTGAAATATATATAAACAATAATATCCTTTAATGTCTCGTAAATTTCATGATATCAGAACCTTTCATGCAAACTTTGCTTCCTATTCAGTTATCATGAAAATACCTGTCTCCCTTGCCTAATCCGCCACCTTCGGTACAAATATAAACGAAGAAAAATGCAGGTATATGTAAATTTTGATTTTTCGAGATAACAATCTTTAATATTGATTATAAGAACGCAAATATTTCTCAGGTGTATAAAAATATGATTCTCTACCAATATGCGTTCCCAATTTGGTAAATCCTTAATACAATCATAAATAGATAAATTTGTGCATAGGCCCAAAATTCATAAAAGCTACTAATCTTTCAAAACCTTATTATACTCTTAATAAATGATAGTGATAATATGTCACCCAAAATGTTTAACCTATCGACAAGAAAAAGTAAAGGTTAGATAAGGTCGCTCTTTGGAAACAAAATTTGATTTACCAATTTGAATTGTTGGCGATCAACGGCAAGATAATAGTGGTTGTGTGCTTCGCCATCACGTTGAGCCTCCATAACTGTGAAATTCTCCAGCTACAGCTGACAAAGTTATATTGCTAAGAGTTGCCCTTGGCGCAATTTCTACTTCACCCCAAGCTGATAATTAATAACTAATTAATTAACTCGTCTATCTCCTAATTAACTTTTTCTATTTGCTAACATAAATGAGCATTTTAATTTCTTAGTTTTTTATTTGTCCCACCTATATAGGGGAGACTTATGTTTTCACCTCACATTCTTATTATTTATTTTGTTTGGTTTCACAATATTAAACTAGAATTGTAATGTTTGGTAATGTTTGGGTCCGTTTTAATATTTATTTTTATTTTTTATTAAATATTTCTCTTTTTTCATTGGCTATTCATATTTTTGCCAGTAGTTTTTTAATTTTCCATTCAAAAATCTAAAAAATGTATTATATAGCAAGTACGAAATAAGAATTTTTTTTGTAGATTTCTAATGTAATTTTATATTTTTTGAAAGTCAAGATTTCAAAATGTCCTATAATTTGATTTTGAAAATAAAAATTATAAATAAATAAATGATTAAACTTTTAATATTTCTTTAAAATATTTTACAGATTTTTATAGTTAACCAGTTGTTTATAATTTTAACAATAGCTTATATTCTTTCCACATTAGGCGGGACTCCAGCTCTACAGAGCTCTTGTTAGTTATTATTATTATTAGAAAATATGTAATTAATCTATTCGTATGTATTATTTTGGATAATGTTTTAATACATAAGATTGTCTTAAAAGGTGTATTTTGCATATTCCTTATTTAAAATGAAGTTTGTTATTAGTTCTTCCTTTTGGCAATTCCATATCAGTTACATAAATCTAAAAATTTGAAGATATACTAATGTTTGCAAAAGCTATATTAATTTGCATGATTTTTCAAAATTGAAAAATACAATTTTTTGAAAATTGTATTGGCTCATGATAAAAAAAGGCAATAAAAAAATTCAATTTTCTCCAACAAAAATACAAAACTTTATCTTTTCCACATTTGTGACAAGTGGATTAACTTTTTTTAAAAACAATCATTTTTATCTTCCACTTCACAAATGAATGTCTAATCAATATTAATTATCCTTATCTATTTTCCTTACCAAGTTCAAATATAGAATTAAATGTTTTATATTTATTATTTTAAATATATTTATTATTAGTTTTACATTGATGTTTATTTTTGTAATTTGTAAAATGTTATTGGACCATTCTATTTTTGGCAATGAAAAAATTTACTATTTTAAATATATTTATTATTAGGGCAGCCCTTCCTGCCATATATAGATATATAGGCACCGAGAAGGAAGAGTGAAGGGAGCTTGTTCTCCAACACGGTTCATTGGGGGATAGCAAGCTATAAGCAGCATCAGCATGAAGGATCTGTGGAGATGGCCGCCCGTGGAGTATTCACCTCAATGGCTGGGGGGCCGGGGCGGGTTCTCCATCAGGCACGTCTGTCCCAGAAGATAAAGACTTCCTGGTCAATTTTATATTGATTTTTTTTTGTAATTTGTAAAAAATGTTACTGGACCATTCTATTTTTCTTACTAAGTTCAAATATAGATATTTTAATCAAATATAGAGTTAAATGTTTTATATTTCTTATTAATGTTGATAAGCATTTTACAATGGCAGAATGGGGGGGAGTGGGATGGTGTGAGCGTGTTAATGTCAACTTTTATTCTTTCAGGTTAAATTTGACAACTATCAACATGTCAAAAGTTTAAATCTTATTATAAATAGAATAATTTTTTTTTTAAATTATAATATCCATTTAAATTATAATATTTGAAAATATAAATCATCCACTTTTTAAGAAAGCAAAATAAAAAAATTAAGTTAGTAAAAAACTTTAAAAATGGAGATAAAGGAAATATAAATAATTTTAAATGAAGTAAACTAAATTATAATTATTGTGTAGTGGATATCTATCGGCATTTCTTTAAATAGATTTATTTAAGAATTTTTAAATACATTTATTATTTAACATAGTTTATAAAGAAGAAATCATATAAATTTATAGAGTTAAATATTTTTTAAGTTGTATAATTTAGATATTTTAATCAAATATAGAGTTAAATGTTTATATTTCTTATTAATGTTAATAGGCATTCTACAATGGCAGAATGGGGGAGTGGGATGGTGTGAGCGTGTTAATGTTAACTTTTATTCTTTCAGGTTAAATTTGACAACCATCTACATGTCAAAAGTTTAAATCTTATTATAAATAGAATATACTCTTTTTTTTTTAAAGAATATCCATTTAAATTATAATGTTTGGAAATATAAATCATCCACTTTTAAGAAAGCAAAATAAAAAAATTAAGTTAGTAAAAAACTAAAAAATTAAAGATAAGGAAATATAAATAATTTTAGATGTAGTAAATTAAATTATAATTATTGTGTAGGATATCTATCGGTGTTTCTTTAGATAGATTTATTTAAGATATTTTTAAATACATTTATTATTTAAGATAGTTTATAAAGAAGAAGTCATATGAATTTATAGAGTTAAATTTTTTTTTAAGTTGTATGATTTAGATATTTTAATCAAATATAGAGTTAAATATTTTATATTTCTTATTTTAAATATAATTATTATTAGTTTTACATTGATGTTTATTTTTGTAATTTGTAAAATGTTATTTCTTTAAGTTTACACTATATTTTACTAGTTATCTTACCAAGTTCAAATATAGAGTTAAATATTTTTTATTTCTTATTTTATATATATTTCTTATTAGTTTTACATTGATGTTTATTTTTTACAATTGTAAAATGTTATTTTTTTTAAGTTTACACTATGTTTCACTAGCTACTATTTTACAATTTTGCTCAATTTTTTTTAATACCATTAATACTATCCCTCAAACTTACCATATTTTGGTACTTTGATTTAAGTAATCAACAATTTTTATTTTATTTTATCATCAACAATTTTTTGCTAAAAATTGTAACCAATTTAATTTCCCCTTCATGCAATACTACTTCAGTCAACCATAAAAACATGAAGGCAGGAATTTTGGTGCATGCACCTCTTGTTTATTAATAAAACAAGGTGACACATTTGCAACATATTCTCTTAGTGATTGTAGTTGATTTTTTTAATTTATTTTTTATATGCAATTATCTATTGGGATGTCTAAATAGATTTAACTATATAATCATAATAATAAAATAAGAAATTTATTATATTATTTAATATTGTCATGCTCAAAATATTAGGGCAAAAATACACGAATTTTTTTTAAGTTAATTAATCCATTATGTAAATACATGCTACACTAAATAAGTTAAGGAAAGTTGACAAAGGATTAAAAGTGCATTTTCAGTTATTTTTCAATTAGATTGCAAAGTTATCATTTCAATCATACTGCATGGGTTCAAAACATTTAAGTCAAGGTGTTATAGGAACACCGAGTTTAGGTTGACTAAACCCTAATTGTTGAGCAAGTCAACCTTTCTTGACTACTTAACATTTCAAAATATTATGTTCATTAAATTTCATAAGATACATTAGATTATTATTTCATCTTCTATTTGTTTCAGTAAGTTAGTTCAATCTCCTAGGTGAACTAGTTTTGCATCTTCGACAAGTTTATCAAATACCTTAATCCTTAACTCCCATTATTAAAATAAATTATTAAACTAGTTAAGAAAATCATTAAATGTTGATTATTAAATTATACATGACATTCATTTCATTCCTCAATCACATTCCTCATCTTTGTCAGGAAATCATCCTGTGGTTCTTACAATAACCCTCTAATCCTATAACCCTATCTAATTTGAATGAACTTTTAAGTAAATGTATAAAAATATTTAAAATATATATTTAATTACTTTTCAAATAATATAATATCATTTCATATGTTAATTCTATGTTTAATATCGAATCAAACTATAACCTAAACACCTAGCATTACTTCTGAATTATAGCACTATCTCGATTTAGCTCTAACATTAACCCTAAGGACTAATGTTCATAATTCCTTAATAAATCTAATTAATCTATTATAATTAAGAATGGAAATTCATTTTCCAAAACATCAAAAATATTTGAATCAAAAAAAATAAAACTAACTTTAACTTCTAATCCATTCCCCTATCGTTACTAAATCTATCCCTTCTCTTTTATGAAAGCACACCTAAAAAAAACCCTTTAAATAAAAGATGACATAAATACTTATTAAAAAAAAATTTTAAAAAATGAAATAATAATAAATTAAATCTAAACTATCTAACATTTCTTAATCCTATCATGACCCTAAGCAATTACCACTAAACTCTAACACGCTTTCTAACCCCTTATTTTTCTTTCCCCTTATTTTTCTAACCCCTTATTTTTCTTTCTTAACCTATCCCTAACTACATCCACCCCTTTACCCACTTGGCAAGTGCTTCCCAAGGCATGATCAGCCCATCGAACGCTGACCAAAGTGGTTGCTAGAAGGCCCCAAAATGAGCGCTTGGAAAGGGAAGAGAAGGGTAAGGTTTATGGGCTTTTTTATATGCATTTTTTGTTACTTTTATGCCCCTTCCCATTTACTTTCATTCTTTCAAACACTCTGCCATACAAGTCAAATCAATGCCTAAGGAGGGATGAGGACATGGTACACATGTCAAGGAAGGTGAAAAGTGATTAGTTAGACAAAAATCATAGTTGGAGTTATGTAGAGAAGTTTATTAGGTGAGGGGACAGGATAGAATATCATAGGGATAGGGATTAAATTAAAAGGGTTTTAAGTGTGTGTGTGTGTGTGTGTGTGTGTGTGTGTGTGTGTGTGTATTGTCTTAGGATTTTATAAATGTAATAATAAATCTTTAAACACTAACTATCATAAACTTTGAAAATTTAAATATTTTTTCCCATACAAAAGACATCATGTAGGTGTTTTTTTTTACTCTCTTTTTTTGGAAAATATTTTTATGAGAACTCTTTTTTTTAAAATACTCTTGTGGGTATTGCTTCAACATAGATAAGTGATAAACAAGACCTCATTTATATTTCCTATGATGTATAGTGGTATGTTAACACTAATTCCTATTAATTTTAACTCTATTTGATTGGTCCATATTTTGATAACCTCAATATTTTAAATTAACAATTTTAAATTCAACCAAGGTAACCCTACTAATTGAACATCAAATTTGAATCCAATTTCCTATAGAACATGGTCATAATCAAATTAAATAGCTTCATATAACATCAATCCTATAATATAGTTGACCACTTTGCATTTAGAATTGAATTTTCAAAGGTACAAGAAGTGAATTGTGAAACAACTACATTTTTGCATTCATCCTATATCAATCAATTACAATATATTTACAATGAATTCCATTTAACATGTTCTCATTTTTACTATCAAATTTTATACATCAAGATCACATTTCCCTTATTACAAGAATAATTACATGAGGAAGATGGAAATCCAATAGATCCAATAGACATCTAACTTTCTTTTTATAGAACATAACAAGATTCAATGGAATCACCACAGGGAGAAGTCTCCATGACAATGAACTGAAGAACACCAAGAAGACTCTAAATACAGTTTTACTCCACTATAAAGTGTTCTTCAAGCAATCTACAAATAAACAAAGGCAACCTTAAAGAGTTCACCTCCCAACAAAGGCCTCGATGTGAGGCCACACCCCGAGCTTAGGAGAACCAAAAATTGAGCGAGTGACAGTTAGAACAATTACAATGACATACTCAAAAAATAAATCTCATCCAAGGTATGCACAATAGGTTCCATATTAAACCAAGACTAGGGAGAAGGTGGAGTTTTCTAGGTAGGAGATGCCAATCACAAACACAAATCATATGCCTCTTCCAAGGCTACCAAATCACAATGAACTTCCATTCTTTCTCTCCTTATTTCTCCAAAACAAAATCAATTTGTATTGACAACAGCCCATAACATGTTACTTTCTCCCTCTCCTCATCATGAGAAGAGAATCTAAACTGACTTAGAGTTCAACTAAAGCCCTTCACCCATACATGGTTACTTCTACCCTATCTAAGGGTGAGTAATGCTAACACACCCTTCACAGATTTCCCAAGAAAACCAAAAGAAAAATATGAAAGGAAAGCAAATAGAAAACCCACAAACACTCATCCCTCATATATTACAACAAAAACACAAAATACACACATGCAAGAGATCTACACAAGCAAGCAATGAACAATGCATGAAGAACATGGCCATGAAGAATCCTACCTTCACAAAGGTTATGGAAATGGAGTTTTGAGATGAGCAAAATCTTTCTTCCTTTTCAATTCTAAGCTTGACTTTCTCTAAATGTAGAGAATGGATGAATAACCTTCAACTCTCAAAATGGCCACTAAATAGGCTTCTAAACTCTTCCACCCAAAATGACAATAACTCCAGACTTGACTTCAGCCTTCTATGATCTTCCCACTTGTTCCTACCATCAAGACAACCTTTTAGGAGAAGTGTAAACTTGAATAACCTCATGGAGATGGTCCATTTTAGCACAAATAAAAAATTGGTATATTTTAGGGGTCATAAATGCTATTAGGAAGTTCTAGAAAGGTGGAAATGGTTCCCAACCCATACACATACCCCTTGGGCACTTGGATTACATTAAATTTGGTCTTTAGGATCATTTTAGGACTTATAAAAGTGGCTTAAAATCATTTCTCTTTAAAAACCTTAAGGATGTAACATTTCCACTAAACTCTAATTAAGAAGATTAATCTAGGTTACTAACTAATTAGTCTTAGATTAATGGGTTACTCTGCTAACCCTAATTTGACATGTCAGCATGCATATGCATATAATGAGTGTCAAGTGACACCATAAGATTTACTTTTACATAACATTTGACATGTCCCAAAATACAAAATGATACATACACACTCAAAATTAGAATACAAATAAAACACTTGACAATGAGGTTTGATCACTTTATTGAATTCAACCTTAGTCTTACAGTTTGCACATAGGGGCAAATACTGATTCTCTGATAAATTTCATGGTTAATTATCATGCACACTCAATTCAAATATCAGTAGTTTGATAACATCACATTTGTACATTTAAACCAAATTTGCGTAATCATATTGATCAAAATATTACTACTTTCCTTTAAATAGTATTTCTCAATTCCACACACATATTTAATCATCACTAATCTCATAATTGAATCATCATAACATATTCATTAGTTCGAATTAAAATACTCAAACAATCATCATAATGCATACATATACCTAAAACATCGTAAACATCATCAATAGGCACACTGAACTATCTAAGTGCATATAACCTAATCATCAAGGTCTTGTATTTAACATCATCATCACAATATGCAACACCTTGTATCATCATTAGAACAAATCAATGTTTAAACAATCGAACAATGTAGTAAGTCTCGAATCATGAAGTATTAAAACTTGAACGTATTGACTGATCTCAATTTCCATTAGGACACCTAAACCATAAAACGTTAATTCATATTCATCATCATAATCATTATACATAGATAGTCATAGTTTAACATGGTGTCCTTTACATATCTTCTAGCAAGAACAATAGGATCTCCCCATACCATTGCCTTGTCATGCTCATATATCCATTCAAATCTCCTATAAAGGATTTAATGGAGAAATTCATACTTAAATAAGTACATATGAGGAGGGGATTTACATGTATCTTAATATAATATTGATATGTATTGTATAGAGTCATTTTAGAATTAGGCATAGTGAAAAATAATTATGTTTGATATATGCAAACCAATATCTAAATCTAATAAATTTATTTATTAACATGAAAAATACTTGCAAAAAAATGGCAAGTAGAGGATATATCATTGACGTGAGAATGCAAATTTGTAATAAAAGACAAACAAATATGTGATCAAGGCTAGAAAGCTAGGAAGTTAGAGTTTTTTGAAAAGAAATCAAAACCCAATGTTTGAATGGTGTTGCATCCATTTCCAAAATTTAGAAACCCTAGTAGGGAGAGGAAAAAATAGGGAGAATTTGCAATGATGCACCCTCCTTCAATAACAATCTCCCTACAAAAATCAACTATGTTGTTAAAACATCGAACCATTTTCGATCCTAGATGAGCGAAGTGGACTAGAACATCTAGACATGAAGTGGATAAATTTCAAAAGCTGAGGAGCCACTCTAGCAAAAATTTTGGCAAAGAATACATAGAAGATAGGATTTAAGACTTTGACAATAGTGGATGGGAATGTCAACACCCGAACCACTCTAGTCTCAAATAAGGTATCTTTGTTCCATTCCGAATTGGAGAAGAATAGTAAATCTCTGATAAAACCCCAATTTCCTAAATATGAATCTCCCAAAATTTTCAACTCCCTAGCCTTGCATAGTATTCACCCTATCATTTGCTCTATGACAAGCCTTGATAATCAAATTTGGTTTTTTAATCTCACTAAATACACAAAACAAAATAAAAATGCTTTGTTTTCTCAACATATAGGTTTTCTATTTGATTCCTTCTTGGATCCCCTGAATCTCTATAAGAGTCACCCTAGAAAGATTGAGACCACAAGTCCCAATTCTCCTTCTGCTACACCCAATACATATATTCCTCCTCATCGTTGATGCTCTACATCCAAATATCTCACTCATCCTAACAATCAACCCCTTTCAGTTCTTAAACCCATTTTAAACAAATATGAGGAAAAATTCCTTATTATTAGCAATCAAGATAATGAAGACCTTTGGTAAGAGTGCTAAATTGTTGGTTTATTTGCATTCTAGAATGGGCCAAAATCTGAAATGATCAATCTCATCAATTAGATATAGGAATTCTACAACAACCAAGTAAGTATCTCTCACATTCTAAAATATTTGTATAGATTCATTATAGTTATGAATACGTCAAAAAAGACTTTCTCTTTGTCTTTGACTGTTATTTTAAAGGATATGCTATGAAATTATTTAAGTGGTCACTAGATTGTAAGGAAAAAATGTTAGACTTCTTGATCCCATCTTGGATTTCCCTTCAATCACTCCCACCGGAACTAGTGCATGTAGAAATTATCAAGAAAATAGGGCTTTCAATTGGTGATTTGATTAGAATGGATGCATCTTTTAAATATTGCAATAACATCAAACTTTTGATCAATTGTAAGGTAAATATTTTGGAATTCAAACCCATTAAAGTAATAACAATAGAGCAATCTATAATTTAAATTTCCATAGATGTGAAAGTAAAATCTCAGAGATAATTAGACTAGACAATGAGAGGAAGAATCTTCTTCAAAAATTTGCAATTGACTATGGATCTTAAAAATACATTCCCTGTGATGTACATAAGGAATAAGAGAGAGTATTAGAGGGATCACACATATGAGAAAGTTCTCCAAAAGATATGTCAAGATACAACAAGGAAAGCAAAGCTAGTACTTGAGGGTGGTGTAGTTAGAATAGATAAGACAACAAGGCCAAGTCCATCAACAAAGATCAGAAGTAGCCTACCTCTAACTCTCAAGGAAGTTCAAAAGAAAGTAGAAAAGATAACACAAGAGGATAAAAAGAAAGAATCTCAAAATACAAAAGAGGAAAAAATCCCAATATCAGAAAATAGCAAAGAAATTACTAATTTACCAAATACGAAGGATTGTATAGGAACCAATCCTGCTTTAAAAATACATATTACTTGTGTAAACAAAAGTCCCAAAGAACTCAGTAGAGAAAAAGTGAAAGCTAATCAAGATATGGCTAGCACAAGGTGACAAGGAACAATCATCAGCAGCAAAAAACTCAAGAAAAGATTTTTAAAAAACTAAAATAGTATACAAGAATAATAAATGAGGTGGAAAAATTATTAGGAAAAAATTCAAAACCTTAGGACAAAAAGCCATTGGATAACTTGGTCAGTAGTATCAAAGAAAGAGAAAACCATCTCCTATTTGCAGATGAAGCTTCAGAACAAGGAAAGTTTAAGTTTATAGAAGAGGAAATGGAAACTCCACATAAACAGATAGAAGAACTTGTGAAGGAAACTAGATCCAATAAAGAGACAATAAACCAATTTACTAAATTTTGGCAGACTCCATCCATAAGAGCAAAATCCCCTAATCTTAACTCCAATGATCATAAGGCAAAGAGAAGGGACCATAGCAAGAGTGAGAGAACTGTGACACATGAATTTCAAGAATTTTTAAGCAATGATTCGACAATGGATGAAGACTTGGATAGGGAAATTTTAGATGAGATTGAGAAAGATAATTTGGAATTACTAACTAAGGAATTGATTCAAGTATTTAGCTTTGAGAATATAGACAAGAGCAATGAGTCACATAAAGAGGATCTAATGCAGTGAGTTTTAAAACTAGGTGGAGACAACTATTATTATGATGACTTAAAAATAGATTTCTTATTATTATAGGGGAAGACAAAAACAACAAAACCTTAATGATATTCAAAGATGCTCCAATGACATATCAAGGTAATGACTCTAAGGAGAGTTGCTTTAGGAAGTTACCATTAACAGATGATAGACTTATAGAAGATCAAATAGACCTTGTAGTACAAACATTACAAGAATTGGAAAATGAAGGTAAATATGAAAAAGAAGGAAAATAATCCAAAATTACTTTAAATGTGTAGGAGAACATTAAGTAGATGGGTATTCAAATGAGCCAAGAAGGGATAATTTCTCCTAAGTATGGCAAAGTGAAAGCTAAAAGAGGTAGGAAATCTCTTAAGGAACTCAGAGAAGCTGATGGGAAAGCAAAAGAGCAACAAAAGATTAGTCAGTTACTTAATCTCGGGAAGGGGATGATCCTTCCCAAGGAAGGATGAAGATCACTACTTGGAATGGTAAGGGCTTAAATGCCCCCAGTAAGAAATGATTACTAAAGCATAACCTAAAACAATTTAAATCTACAATTATTATATTACAAGAAACAAAATTGAATAAGGAAGAAGGAACCAAGCTAGTAAAGAAGATAGGTAGTTGGAACGCTAACTTGCACGAATCTAGAGGAGCTTCAGGAGGTTTAGACATGATTTGGAACCCTAGGAAAGTTATTCTAAAAATATTAAAACCAAATAACTCATGGATGAGTAATAGAGTTAAAAGCATCAAAACTAACCTACAGTTCATTCTAGTAAAAATTTACGGTCTACTCTATAATACAAATAAAAAACTTTTATGGGTTGAAATTAGCATATCTATCAATAATCTTAGTAATGAACATATCCTCTTAAGTGGTGATTTTAACACTATCTTAAATATAGATGAAAAGTTTGGTGGCTCCTAGCAAACTTCCCAGGCTTCTAAAGATTTTAAAAACTGGTTTGACCTTAACAACTTGATTAACATCCTACTAAATAATGGGAAGTTCACATGGAATAATAAAAAGAAAGATTTCTCTTATATAGCTGAGAAACTGGATAGATTTTTTCTCAAAGGAGAACTAAGTGAATTAAATCTCAATATCCAATCCTCAATTCTACCAATAGCAGGATTAGACCACTACCCTATTAGAATTTAACTCTTTGAATTGTTTAAACCTATTAGAAACCCTTTCAAGTGCGAAAAATGTGGTTTTTAGACAAAAAAAATTTGGAATGTATTAAAGAATGGTGGAATCAAGTTAATTTGATAGGTTCTAAAATGTATATTTTTGTCTCCAAAACGAAAATATTTAAAGAAAACATACTTAAATGGAACATAGAATAGTTTAATAATATATTTAAAGAAAAATTAGAGATTGAGGAAAGACTAAAATAGCTAAATTTAGAAGTAATTAAAAAAGGGATGAATAATGATAGCTTTTATCTAGAAAAAGAATTACTTGCCAAGCAAGAAAATGTATTGGCAAAAGAAGAAGTCTTTTGGAGACAAAAGTCAAGAGAAAAATGGTTAGAAGGAGATCGAAATAGGAAATTTTTCTATATCTCCACTCTTCATAATAGAGCCAAAAGAAAAATATTAAAAAAATAAGATCCACTAGGCACTACTCTTGAAAATCTGGTAGCTAAGATTTTTGTGAGTCACTTTTAGAACTTATTAAATAACTATGATTGCTCAAACAAGGCAGCTCAAGCAAAAATGCTTGAAGCTATATCTAGAGTGGTTACATTAGAAGATAATAAATCATTAAGCAAACCTATCTCCTTGAAAGAAGTTAGATTGGTGTTTTTGATTAGATAAATAGGTTTTATAGGGACCCTAAAACCCAAGAGTTAAAACATTAACAAGGCTGAAAATAAGCGTGAAAAGCCCAACCAAAAGAGTTCAAGTTCAAAGGCTAATAATAAGCACAAGGCCCAGCAAAAAACCAAAGAACATAGAAAAGACAGGAACAGAAACAACAAGAATTGACAAAGGAAAAAGCCCTGAAAAAAAGCCAAAAAAAGGCCCAAAAAGAAACAAAAGCATAGGTAGTGGATTAGTCCCCATTCTTTCTCTCTAGCTCTTGCATGACCTGAGTAGCCTAATAGGCCATTTGGTTCTCCTCAACCTCCTGCTGGTGCACCCTTTGATCCTCCTCGTCCTGACCATTGTTGGTGTTGTCCTTTACAGGGTCGACCACCAGTCTGGCTTTTTCCCCTATCTTTTCCTTCCTCATCTTCCTTCATAACTCTGTCTTTGATCCAACCAGTTAAATATATGATGTTGTTGTTAATGGAGCTTAGCAGAAAAATCATTTGGTTTGAGAGTTTGTGATTATAGATCTCGAGGTTGTTAATCCTTCTCTCTGCCAAACTGAGCCTCTCACCGTGGCCATCTCTATTATCAGAATCTGCTCCATTCCTGTAATCCTCCGTATGACCCACCTACTCTTTGACCTCCTCTAGTTAGATTGGTGTTATTCAACATGAACCCTGAAAAATCTCTAGGTCCAGACAAATTCCAGATATTCTTCTACCAAAAATGTTGGGACATTATTGGTGTTGATTTGTGGAAAGCCATTGAAGCCTCAAGAAATGGTGGATCATTGTTATCTGAAATCAATTACACATTTCTCACCTTGATTCCTAAAAAAGATGAAATTGAAAACCCTAAGGATTTCAAACCTATAGCCCTATGCAATACTATCTATAAAATATTATCAAGACATTTAGCAAATATACTTAAATTGATTCTTCCCAAGATTATATCATAAGAACAAACTGGCTTCATCCTAGGTAGATTGATCATAGATGGAATACTCATCATATAAGAAACATTACATTCTACCAATAAGAATAAAGTAGCAAGCATGTCTATAAAATTGGATATCTAAAAAACATATGACATGGTTGATTGGAGGCTCTTAAGTAAAACCTTTGAAGCCTTTGGATTCTCGCACCAATGGATCAACTTCATTTAATAGTGTATCTCTACTACTAAAATTTCAGCACTTATTAATGGAACCCCTAAAGGTTCCTTTGACACTTCAAGAGGTATTAGACAGGGAGATTTCCTATCTCTATTCCTATCCATTATCATGGCATAAGCCTTCGGGAGAGCAATTACTAAGGCTCATAATGAGGGGAAAATAAATGGAATTATTATTACGAAAAATATCCCCAACATTACTCATCAACAATATGTAAATGATACCATTATGTCAAGTAAAAGTTCAACAAAAGAGGCCCTAAATATCAAGTTTTTCATTCAATAGTATATGGAAGCATTGGGTCAAAAAGTGAATGTAGCAAAATCTGAAATCTTTTTCATTAACACCAAACTTGAATTGGAAATACAAATATGCGACATCATGGGGTATAAAAGGGGTACATTTACATGTAAATACTTAGGAGTCGAGTTAGAAAGAGGCAATAAATCCAATAAGGCATGGCAAAGTATACTAGATAGATTAGATGTTAGGATAGGAGGATGGAAAGATAAATGGCTTACAAAGGCTGGTAAAGTTACCAAGATTAGATCAGTGTTGTCCACTATTCCTACATATCCACTCTCTTTTCTTCCTTTGTCTAAACATATCAATAAGAAGTTTGAGGTAAAACTTAGAAGCTTCCTTTGGAATGATTGTGATTACTCAAAAAAATGGCACTCATAAGATGGGATAACATATGTAAACCAAAGGAGTTTGGAGGTTTAGTTATAAAAAACTTAAATTGACAAAATGAAGCATTAGGGGCTAAACTTACATGGTGCCTTTTTGCAGAAAGTGATCATAAATGGGCTAAAATTATGTATAAAAAATACCTTAATGAAACTAATCCCTATTCTATCTTTAGGATGAGGACCCTCCCCAAAGGATCTAAAAGTTGGAACTTTATAGTTAAAAGTCAAGCCCTTATTAGTAAATATATCACTTGGGATGTTGGAAAGGGTGATGAAGCCTTATTTTGGGAAGATTCATGGGATGGGTATCCCATGGTAGATAGCTTGGGGATCCCAAAAAGCATCAAAGAGAAATTAGTCAAATACTGGGGGTGTAAGGTCAGTGATTATAAAACCAATAAACCTATTACTGGAATCACAAGCTGGGAATGGGAATCTATGGATAATATAGACATGGAACTAACAGTAAAAAAGGTCTATAAAAAAAATCCAAAGTAGGAAAATTAAGCAATTACAAATAAACAACAATCTCATCTGGGTAGCTTCAAAAGATAACAGGTATAGTGTTAAAAAGAAGTATAGAGCTCTCATTCACTCCTAAAGATGGGAAGAAGTGGAAATCCCACTTAAACTCTATTGGGATTTGTCTTGTTTTCCAAAGGAAAGCTTCTTTCTCTGGCTGGCATATCAGAATAGGATCCTAATAGCTAATAGGCTCTACAAGTTGGGTATTGAGGGCCCATCAAGACGTGTGCTATGTAAACAATATAACAAAGACACTAATCGCATCTTATATAGATGCACATATAAACAATGTTGTTGGGAGTGGCTCAAACAAATCTTGGGCTGGACCACTCCCATGCTAGGATCACTCGTGGATTTTAGTAAGGGTTGGCCAACATATAGTAGTAAAGGTATCCATAGAAGGATATGGAATATCTGACCATCTATCCTCACATGGGAGGTATGGAAAGAAAGGAATAGAAGAATATTTCATTACTAGGATATGCAGCCAAATGAAATTATCAAAAAAACTAAGGCATGTATAGTTGAGACTTTAAATTCCCACCTTAGGAATACTTAGAAAGAAGAAGGTTCAATCTTGAGCTAGCTATTGGGTGAACCAAGTTAAATTTTGATGGAGCTTCAAGAGACAATCCTGATTCTGTAGGAATCAGATGTATCATTAATAATGAGTGAGGCAAGTGGATTGCCAAAAGGGCTAAATCCATAGATCCAACGACTAACAATATGGCTGAACTAGAAGCCCTACAAGGTCTCAAAATTTGCCTAAATTTAGGCTTATCCAAGGTTATCATTGAAAGAGATTCACAGATTGTATTAAATGCAATAAGGAAAAGATTGACACCTAATTGGGTATTAAACTTGAAATTAGAAGTTTTTAATATTTCGAACCTTTTTGCAAAAACTTAGATCTATCATATTTTCTAAGAAGGAAACAAACAGGTAGATCAACTGGAAAATAAGGGTGTTGATGGCAAAAATATTTTAGTCTTTAATGATTACTAGTCTTAATAGGTACCCTTGGTTCTTATTCTATGTATTCATATTTAATTATAAGTATTCTAATCATCAACAAACAATAGCTATAATTATATCTAAATAATTGATCTAGATCAACTGTGTAGAGCAACTCAGGTTTTCAGATCACAATTTAAATAGCATTCCCATCTTAAGTTAAACCATATATCCTAATATAAACAACTTTCATACCTCTCATTTATGAACTTTTTTCCATGTATAATAATATAGTCTCATTTATACAACAAATATAGGGGAAGACAAAGAGTATTTATGGTTCTATCTAACATGTAATAAAACTTTAAAATTAGAATATATAAAGTATTACTAATTTAGACAACTTTTACATTAAGGAGTGAAGTCTTGTTAATTATTATGAGAGCACCTATTTTCCAGCCAATTATTCATCATTAGAACTAAATATCTCTTAACTTGTTCCTTTTATCCCCTATTATCATCTATAGCCATCTTTCTCTTCCCTTACCTTTCCATCATGATGTGTCACTTAGCCCATCGTGTTTTATTTCATATTGGCATCAATGAGGTGGCATCAACTGATATTGACATAAATCTAGGCACATCTAGATCATTCATTTGTAGTTTTTTGCTTTTTATACCTGCAGTTTTCCATCCCTTTCAACCTAAGCTAGTTTTATCTTTAGTATGGAAACCAATATCAATGTATTCCATGTTTTGGAAGGGTGGACCATGACATTCTATAACAATGTGAAACCTGAGAGATGGAGTCGATTGTTAAAATTGGTGGATAGCATGACGAGGATTGCGGTGAGCTGTGTCCTAGGAGAAGGTATTTTTTACTATGATTTCACATGGAAAATAAATAGTGACATTATAGGGGCATTCATAGGCTATTTGGCCAGAGCCAAAGTAGAAAAATGGGTAATGATCAGACTTTTCCATTTTTTTTTTAATCTAGTTTGGTGTTTGGGATTGGAAGAAGCCATTATGAGCTTAGACAAGGAACTTAGGGTTCCTCTTCCCAAAATGTACATGGCACATCCACTTGGGAGTTTTGATCTAGCCATTGTGCCTAGACACCTTGCCCTGGTTATTTGAGAATATGTTGCCTTTAATCAAGTATGGCCAAAAATGGATGCCAGCATTCAATTTCTCCTTAGATGGAGAGGGATCGTAAAGGATGGCGACAAGGTTTGGCTCAAAAACTACCTAGACATTTTTAAACCTTATATCCACCTGGGTGTGGAGCTAGAGAATCTGGAAGAACTAGAATTTTGCATATCGAACATAGAAAAATATTTTAGGGAAAAGAGCATCTTCAAAATTTTGCCTCAGTTCCACTTTGAAAATCCCAAGAACATTGTAGAAATTATTATATTTTTTCGAAAAAGTAGTTTTATACACATTCAAACTAAGCGTGGATAGCAAGTTTTTTGGTAGTTAAATTGAGGGATCCCTTATTTTGTATCCCCTGTTTTACCCTTGGCCCCTTGTATAAATTTTTAGTCTGAGCTTGGTTCCTTTTGTCACTTCCTATCAACCTTGAAGGTGTATTTCCTCACAGATTGCCAAGCTGGGATGCTATGGGCAACCTATAATGTATCTTAAGCTTTTTATCTCAATACAATAGTATAGATAGTAAGACTTTCTTGTAGTCTCTATAATGTACTAAGGATAATATTAGATCTTATATAGGTTGGAGTGTGATACACTATATACTGGCTTCCTTTTCAAAAGAAGATTGCAAGCTTGCCTATATCGTTTAGTAGCTTGTCAATCTCTATAAATTCATGTTGATATCAATATATATAATGGTATTTCTAAATGAATGGTGAGATTAATTTTTCCTTTTTGCTTCCTCTGGACTAGATTTGCTTAAGCTGTATTTTTATTTGCTTAATAGTACATGGTTCTATGTTTAGCTGTGATAGAAGTAATGTTCTATGAATGTGAGAGGATAGAGGATATCATTCTTATCATGATAGTAACCCTAAGTAGATTTGAATGTCTTAAAGCATCCTAGAAGGGTAATTAGGTTGTTAGTTAGAGCTATCCACAGATGTAATTCTAAAAAGAATAAATTCTCAATATGGTGTTATTTAAACAAGTAAGGGTAGGAATTACCTCATATAGGAAATAGTTAATTTATAAAAGTCCAGTGATTTCTAGATCAATATGATAATACCTATTTTAAGTAGGACTTAGAATAATTAAAGATGTTTTCTTTTTATTAAAGAATGGTAAGATAAAACTTATATTAGAAATGCATATTATGTAAATTAGAGAGATTAGCTTCTAATTGGGTTTGAATCCAATATTCTTGTCCCTCATGGATAACCAAGTATTTTAGTAATATCCTACCATGTATTCATGTTATCAATTTTTTTTAACTAACAACATTAATGCTTGCTTTAAGCTATATAACTGAGTAATAGGAGAGTAAGGTGCAAGCATATTAGGCAGAATATGTAAGAAGAGGTACCTTCTAAGTGTATAAAGTTTTGGTTAAACTAGTCATTTTGGACATGAGATTATGATTGATCGATATAGGAATCATCATAGATTATAAAATACAGACAAGAATTCTTGTCTCTCTCCTTGTAATAACAATAAAATAGTAGAAATTGTCAACTGGGATATGCCCCTTTTAATTATGTAAAAATAAAGGACTATGGTCTCGGGCAAGATTGAAGGTTTTCTTCTACATTCTTTCCTACCAATGCTTGTTTGAATGAAGATACTCTGTTGTATTTTTAGTTTTATTAAATTAATATAACCAAAGGCTTTGGCCATTTACTAATCAAAATAAAATAAAAAATAAAAATCTAAATGTAATAATTTTGTAGTTACCTTGAGAAACATTTTATACAATCAGAGCACAAATGCAAATTCAAGCACGAGAATATGTCAAAATAGATTCCTTGTCAATAAAAAAGAAAAAGGGAGCAATTACAAATTTTTAAATTAATTATACAATTATAAAATAATAAACTAAAAAGCATTCCCAAAATAATATCTAGCCAAAATAATAGAAAGCCAAATGGCAAGGCTAAAATAATTGGACCTAAAAAAATAAGGACAAAAATTAGGGTCCAAAAAAATAAGGTGGAAATATTAGGACCCACAAAATAATAGGCTGAAATATTAGGACTCGAAAAAATAGGTTCCAAAATAATAGGGCTAAAATATTAGGACCCAAAAAAATAGGTTTCAAAATAATAGGGCCTAAATAATAGGCTTGAAATAATAGGACCTCAAATAATAGGTTTGAATTAATTTTTTAAAATGTTTCAAATATGAAACTTTTTTTTTTGTTGATTATATATTTGCATGCACATTCATGCTTAGTTTTTGTTGGAAGTGGAGGAATTTGAAATAGATTTGTGGAATGTCAAAAGACATCTATTGGGAGATATAAGAGGCTCTGACAAGCTATAAAATGTAGGCTACTCATTTCATTTTCATAATGTTTTTGTAGGGACCAAGAGATGGAGGGTTTTGGAGGAGCAGATTGGAGTTTTTGAAGAGGAGTAGATTGAAGATTTGGAGCAAGTTTTTTGTAAGTGAGATTTTCATTCTTATTTTTTATTTGTAATTTAGTTTTGCATTTAGATTTAGTTGTTCATTTAGATTTACATTTAGTTGTGTATTTAGATTTAGATGTAGATTTAGTTTCAAGCTTAGTTGTAATATTTTATGTTGATTTAGTTTCCATTTCAAATAGTTTCATTTAGATTTAGAATTGCATATAAAATCTATTTGATTTATGTGTTTAATAATACTTTTCTTTGCATGCTTTTAATGTGCATATTCAAATCAGTTTTCAATTTGTACGTTTCATAAAAGGTTTTATATTTTCATATTTGAAAATGGTTTTAGCTTCCATGTTTTAGATTTTTGTTACATTTTATAATAGTTTTACATTTGCATGTTTGAAAATATTCATATTCGCATGTTTGGAAATATTCATATTCATATGTTTCATATTTAAATTTTATCATTAATGTGGATTGCAATACTGCCATGTAAATGAAATTTGCATTTTATCAAAGTTAATATTTTATTTAAAATAAACAATCCGTAAATTTAATTTATATTTTGATATTATTTAATTAGATTAGGTATGTGTTTTATTTAGTATTTTTCATTAAAAGTAGATATAATGAATATGTTTGAAAAGTGGAAGGCAATGTTGCCATATTTCAAACTAAATGTTTCATTTAATTTTATTTTTTTTCATTTAGCTTAGTTTGAGAATTATTCATTTAAAAAAAATCATGCCAATTACTAGTAATTTTTTATTCTAATTATTTCTATTTTGTCTATAAGTTTGCATGTTACTATTTGAGCTATGGATGTTTCAAATAGAGAATCCAATATTAATGATACTATTTTGACTACTTCAATGGCCTCAAATAATTTCTTTGAGGCTAAGTTTGACAAGTGCATATGAATAACTAAAGAGTTGTGCATAGTTTGTATTTAAAGTTGTGGAGAATGCAACATAGTCGTTTAACTATGTTGAGGAAATGGAAATAATGCAAATGGAAGATGCTACAAAATTTGTGTGTAACACATCTATAAAAGTGGATGGGTTTGCCTCAATGATGAAATAAGTCTTTCACAATCTGTACAAATAAAGGTTGCAAATAATCATAATCATTGAAGAATATATCATGTATTTACACCATTACAAAGAAATGTTTTGTGTATATTTCATTATTTTCTTCAATTTTAGATTATCGCTTCTTCTAATTAGTTGTATTGGGAGTTGTGTTCCTCCATTGTTCTATGTAAGTTTCATGAAGAAGAGAACAATAGAAAAATATACTTTATTTACAAAATATGTCTTCAATATACTGTGCCTACTAAATATATCAATTAAATAGGCCATCTCAGATATATATGTTACATGCTAAATTGAGTATAAACCGTATTTTCTAATTCTAAGAAACATCTTATTCTAACTATAACTTATTCCACTAATATTAATAGAAAATTGTAACTCCGCATTGATTTCCTTCATGATAGGCATATTTATCGAATACAAATCTTAATCATTGTAATAGAACTTGTATTAGCATTATTAAACACTAAACAATATATAATATTCTCACGTCATTATGGAGAATTATTTTTCATATAGTTGATTCTTATCTATTCTTCCACACTTTTTACGCCATCTAAATAATTGTATTGGGACTTTTGATTCCCCTTTCATGAACAAGATACAAATAAAAAAATTTCTCTGATAAAGTCACGTTTAAAATATATATCCCAATTTTGACCATATTTCTACTCCAACATTACACCTAAATCTCATACTTCCCTTATTTTTGTATAACACTTAACCACTTATTAGCCCTGAACATAACACTAAGTGTCATATAAATGAAATTTTTAACCTTCAATCTAAACTCTAACCTTAATGGTATTTGTGATTGTACTAGACACTTAGCAATTATATACCTAACCTTAACCAAATTTGTAATTGTACTATTGGCTAGAAATAATATTATATTTCTAATAGAGAGAGAGAGAGAGAGAGAGAGAGAGAGAGAGAGAGAGAGAGAGATTAGGGGACATATCTAGAAACAAGACGGAGCTCATATTATGTTTTTGATATAGAGATGTTTTTAGTACAATGATATATTAGAGATGGGGTAGAGATAGACATATGGTGGTGACTTAAAAGGGAGGGGGGCGGGGGGGGAAGAGAGAGAGAGAGAGAGAGAGAGAGAGAGAGAGAGAGAGAG
Source organism: Cupressus sempervirens (assembly GCA_028749045.1). Taxonomy (NCBI): domain Eukaryota; kingdom Viridiplantae; phylum Streptophyta; class Pinopsida; order Cupressales; family Cupressaceae; genus Cupressus; species Cupressus sempervirens. The sequence goes on from CM053783.1 coordinate 501,202,196, forward strand.
ATTGGGGAGGGGAAGAGAGATATATATTTTTAGAAAATTGAGAAGGGGGGTGAATTAGTTATCTGCAAGTCCTTAATACTCTTTTCAGCATGGTGGCGACATGAGAGAGAGAGAGAGAGAGAGAGAGAGAGAGAGAGAGAGAGAGAGAGAGAGAGATTAGGGCATGTATCTAGAGATTAAGGAGGGGAAGAGAGATATATATATTATTATATAATTGAGAAGGGTGGGTGAATCAATTATCCACAATTCCTTAATATTCTTTTCAGCAACTTAACAATTTCAACTTTCAATTGACAATCTTAGTAACATATCAAAACTTCACAATTATATCCAACTCTACCATTACCAATAAATTGCTATCTTAAATGTCAAGTATCAGAGTTAACTTTATTAACCATATATATATATATATATATATATATATATATATAGAACTACAACATGAAATAGCATGCAATGCAATCATCCACACAATGCTGACACAAATATTTTTTACTTGGAAAGCCTATTGTTACCAATTTAACATACCTCCTAAATTGCTATGTTATGCTTGCTTTTATACTAAGCTAGGTGTTTTAAGTTTCTCAACATACATATTTTAGAATGAAATGGATGTAGAAAGTAAAGTACAAAATCAATAAACAAGAAAAATTGATCATTTTTATTCAAGACACAAGTACCAAAATAGTACATTTTATTGAAATATTTTAAAACTATTTTGATAAGGTACAAAGTGTTCAAATTTTAAACAGTTTTTAATACAATGCATTCATATACCACACAAGCGTTCTTAACTCCTAACATAATATCTAAATAAACACACTATATAAACAAAAAAAAGCACTAATAAGATAAAGGGAAAGGCCTCCATTGCCTAAATGGAAGGATCATTGTTTTGAATGTTGAAGAATTGAGTCTGTATCTCCATCTAGGAATAGGCCTAGAAAAATTTAAAAAAAGAGGGTCAATTAATACGAATTGAGAAATGGAAATTATTCCAATTATCTTTACACTAATTAATGTTCCCACATCATGGTTATTCAAATAACTACATTAAAATATATGAAGGCAAAAGAGATATCTAAAAGCAAAATAGGTTTTATGCTAATGAGTTTGTTTAATGTGCAGATACAGGTATGAAGTTTGAGGTTGTTGAAGGATCTTGCATAAATTACACACATGAAGCCTTTTGACTAAATCATGTAGAGGCTAAGATTGAAGGACTAAGGAGACTATCGAAGGGACACACATAAATTACAAATGTGAAAACTTCTAGTCAAATCATGTAGAGGCAAAGACTAATGACATGGGGAGGTCGTTGAGGGGGCATACACAAATTACAAGTATGGGACCTTCTAGTTGAACCATAGTAGACAATCAAAGATAGGAGGATATTGTCAAAGGGACATACATATGTTATAGGTATGAAACCTTTCAATTGAATCATGGAGGAATTAGAGCTTTACAAGTATACAAATAGGTAATAGAGGTTTTTTAGCAAGCATAAAATAGAGACAAGAAGATTTAACTTCCAAGTTTCCTTTTTAAGTTCAGAATAAGCAACCATTTTAAACAATCATAGTGTATACATCAGCAGAACATGGCATGAGATGTAAAAAGATTCTCGATTATCAAGTTCAGACAAAATATGTTATGATAGATTTGCAAGAATTGGTTGCTATTATTGTATGGTTTAAAGACTAATGGAGAAAGTCATAATAGTAATTACAACTATAGGAAGTATGTAAGCTTCTATGCTAGAAATATGAATATGATACTTTGCTCTCACAAAGGAGAAACATGTATAGTAAAAAAGGCTACTCAAGTTGTAGTTGGAAGTAGAGAACAACAAATAAAGAATGAAGATTCAAACATTTTATTGGCAAGTGTTTGGTAAAAAAAATAAAAAGCCATGTTGTGAGGTTTCTCAACATCCTAGAATAATAGAGGCATGTTATATTATAGAAAAGCCCTTGTATGACAAATTTACATTAAGAAAAAAAGTAGAATATCATGATAAATTTTTTGGGACTAATATAGCCAGTACACATGAATATCTCATAGTAAACTAAGTAAGACTTCATATCAACAGTAGAAATGTAATGAAATAGAGATTTCCATCATAGAGCAACCACAATATAACAACAAGGTATAAATATTCATGCTATAAAAAGTATTAAGCTACAAAAACTATAGCAAGAATTTAGTCAACAACAAATAACTTACATCATAGTCATCAAAACTTTCTGAGAATGGAGGTAAAATTACTTGCAACTATAGGAAATATATAAGAAATTAAAGACCAGTCATAACATGAAAGAGAAATTAAACTCATAGATATAATCCAAATGCTCATAATATGGAAAGAGCTCACAATAGCAAGACATGAATATCAATAATAAAGTCACAACATGCTAACAAAAGATAAACACATGAAGTAATGATGAGGCTACAACATGATAGAACCCAGATTGTAACTCTAACACTAAGAAAATTGTAGAATATTATGCAATATAGAACCTATGCCATCAAAAGAGAGAAACCCTCATCATGACCATGTACACAACCAGAAGCAAGGAAATCAAAATAGCTTATGGCATCCAAGATTCAACAACACACAAACCCGTGAATATTAGAAATGGAGTCATGACATACAAACTGCCATAAACCCATGAACAAGAATGCAGCTCACGCATCAACAAGCACACAAAATAACAATGAAAAATGGAGAAAAACATGAAACCCAACAGATATAGGTGTCTAAGAGCCATGAAATAAAGGGAATATTACAACATTTTTTCACTAGTTGACATCCACCCAAGGTCATCATATCTCATGCCACAAACCCATGAACAATAAGCTTGGCATCCAAAAGACCCATTAATTTTTTTTTGAACCCATGAATGAATGCCAGATGTCCAACCACAAAAAAAAGGGGAGGAACCTGTGAAAAATCAGTAACCACATGAAATAGCATGAAGATAGAGTAAGAAATCATGGCATCCACAGCTAGCAAATACTAGCAGTTCACGCCAAAAATGGCATCTATATAAACTACCAGAATATAGAAGAAGCTCACAGCCAAAACAAGAGAATAACCTTCATAGCTTCCAAAGTAAACAACAAAATGGAGATATAAACTCACGACTAGTAGAAATCAGCAAGAAAAAAACCATAACCGAACTTGTGAAATGGCATCCAAACCCAACAAATAGTAGAGAGCTTGTGGATACTAGACATGGTGGCTAGGGTTCTCAAAACCCTTATTCTTCTTATTTGCATCAATGGGAGAATGAAATAAACAATAACGTCTTTTACTTTTGCCTTTTATTGCTTTTGATAGCCCTTAAGCTTCATTTGATAAAATTTTGGGTCCGACTTTGGCTGAATTAAATTTATAAGTATGGATTGATATAATTTAACTTTATAATAGTTGTTATTATGTTAATATATATTTATAAATTTAATTCCATTTTGTTCTAAAATTAGAAAATAATGAAATATTGTTATATTAATTGATTCATTTATCAATTTATTAGAAATTATTATTTAGAATAAAATAAATTATTATTTATTGCATTAATCATGTAATTAATATTAATAAATTGATATTTATAAATCAATTTGTTAATGTTAACGTTAAATACAATAATAATAATTAAAAAGGGAGTTAAGGTGAGTTTCTTTTTTTTTTAATGCCTAAATGCAAGGGGAAAAGTTTAGTGGCTATTTTCAAACTCACAAGTTGAACTCTAGACTGTAGAGTCAAATATAGAGCTATTTTTAGTAGCTAAGGGAAATTTGAGTTTTCTATGTAGTGATGGAGCACTTTAGTGCTATCTTTGATTATATATGGAGCAATTAAGGCTAGTTTTGCATGTAGTTCATTATGGGAGCTTGTCTTATGCATACTTTGCATATTTTTGAGGAGTTTTACATGTTATATTTCTGGGTTGATTTTGAAATATAAGTTAGGGTTTTATGCATGATTTTGAGGAGTTAGAGGTAGTTTTTGAGTTAGCTATTAGTTGGATAGGTGATTAAGAGCAGTTTTTAGGGGCTTCTTCATAGTTTCTATCAATTTTGGCTTATTTTTTCTAGGCATGATCTTGAAATTTGAATTAGGGTTATGAGCTCTATTTATTGTACATTTACCTCATTATGAGGTATCCTCTTTTAGATTTAGATTTTTGTGCATTGCAAATTTTGAGTTGATTATAAGAACAATTTGTAGCAGAGGTTTTTTAGCATTGGTTATATAGATTCAACAATTCCTTCTCATTGATTGTCGTGCAATATTGTAGATTCTTTACTTTTATGTTGTGTTTGTCCTTCATTTAAGTTAAATACCTTATTGCAAGTTTGAATCTTGATACGTGTCATTACAGTTCTTTGTTTGTGTCCATTATTCTTTTTTGCAAAAAATTGGTAAAATCTAGGTTTTCCTTTTGAAGCAGAAGATTTTGGGTCCTTGCAAAGAATCACTTTTGTAGTTGCGTGTTTATCTGAGTATTATGAATCATTTATATCTTGCGTAATTCATGTTGATTTGATTAAAAGTTATAGTCAAAATCATTGATGTATCACTTCATTTAGGTTAGTATTCATTATTTGTCATTCACTTCTCATCCCTTATCCCACATATAATTTAGGTTTTAGGTGATCACTATATAGGAACTAACCTAGCTTTTGGAGATTCATCTCTTGTTTTAGGAGAACCCACCACCTAAGAGAGTTTCCAAGTTTCAATAGGATGGCTATATTTTTCATCTTGCTATAGGCGCAATCCTAATTGACAATATCTATAAAGAGAAAACAACCTAGGAGTCGGCAACCCAAAATTTACACTCTTTTGAAATGAGCTCAATTAGGAGCCAACCTGGTAAAACGTTATAAGAACATTATTAATGTGACCTTATTATGGGATTTTCACCAAAGATCAACCTTCTCTAAAGGGCTTACAAACATTCAAAGGAATATCACCTTAAAAATGATTCACAAATAAGACTATTAAGTCCACTTGATTAAGAGATTTTCTGCTATAATTGTTAGAGAGTAAACTGTCCTAAATTGGAAGCACTTCTTTATTACCATTTAGCACCTATTCAATGTAATTTAATGATAAATTTACATTTAAGTCTCTCACCTATCCTCCTATTAAATAGGGTCTAGGTAGGATCTACACAGTCCCTGGTATTCCTATTGTACAATGCAAAACTCAAAGTAGGATCTATTTACCTAGGTCTTCCTCTTTCCTTTCTCTTTAATTAACATAACTCTGTTTCACATTGAAATAAAATTTTCTTGGAATATGGACCTTATTTGTAGGTTAAAGGACCTATCTTGGAGTCTCGAGAGAGTCTAGAGAGCTTCTTTCCTGATCATCAGGGTTATAGTGGGCCCTTTGTTTGGTCCCATTTTTGGTCCTAGCAATTGGTTACTTCTTGGGGTTTGGTTAGGAAGTAGGTATTATATTGGTCCAATGGAGGAAATGAATCTAAATCCTTTATAAGCACCCTCAATTGCTTTATTTGGCATATACAAAAACATAGCAAGCACACTTACCTTCAAGCAAGCATTTCTTATGTGGACAAGGTATTGTAGAACTAGACATCCCAATTTGTCTTAGCACTTTTTCAAGGTTAAAGGAAGGAGACTAGGAAACATCCTTTAAAGAAAGAGATTTCTTCATCTTCCCCTTCATATTATGCTATTCAAGTATTCAAGATTCAGTCACAGAGTAGAAAATATAGATCATGAGTATTGCTTAAAGTACTTTAGCCTTGGGGGCTTAATATGCTTTTTATTTATCCTTGAATCTATGCGTTGTTATTTCATCCATGTTCAAGCACACTACCTCATGGTAGAGTTTTGAATCTAAATATTTGGATCCTTGCATTGGCACATTCAAATCTCATACACAAGCATCACACATATTACATTTCAAATTAGATATCTATAAAAGGTGGAAATCATTAAAATGAGACGTTGACTAAGGAAAACCCCTACATAGCCACTCAACATCCCAAAATTTAGATATCAAAAGATCTCAGAAAGGAAAACTAGTCGCAAATTTGAGCATCATTTTTGCCATTTAGCAAATCTGTGAATTCAGAATTAGTGTCAGACACTGCCATAAGGGATGTACTACACCCCTGATGATCTAGTTTCCCCCTTGAGGATCTAGTTTTCTTATGATAGATTGTCAAAAGATTTATGGGTTTTTTCTGCCTCATAATTTTAGACCCAAATCCAATTGTGTTCTCTCCTAATAGCAACACAACACACATAAATCAAGCTTTCAAATTTCAAGATAAGTACTTTGTTCCTCTTTATCAATTCAACATTATTTCAGCATTTTTTTACTTACATTGCATAGATCTAAAAGTGTTTAATTTAGAACTAGAGGACAAGTTGAATTCTTTCCCTTCCTTCATAACCATTAAATCTTAATGTGTGTTGATGCTCTTTTATCCCCTAGATCGCATTAACCTACTAAGATTTTGCACCTATGAGGATTGGTTTGAAATAATATCTTTCTTTGGACTTCATCCATTTGAGGTGTGTGCGGTTGTGTAATGAACTTAGGGTTAATATCCTTGATTCACATTTCCCCCAACACATTTTTCATGAACCCAAATGACAACATTTCCTCTTGTGATATTGGTGTTAGATCTCACATTTCTTTGTGCTTTTGTATATTTTTCTTACAAAATTACAAAATAAGATAAAAGCTTGCATTGCATTTAATTTTCATTCAAAATGTTTGATTTCTTTAATGAATACTTTGATATTAGTCCTAAGGATGATACTTTATATAAGGATTTACTTTGTAAGAGGGATGTGTTGGATGTGGCATCACATGATCTACTTTCTCACTCTTCTACATCTTATTTAGCTACTTTTTATAATAATTTGTGTGCATGGTTATCCTTCTCTATAACTATTTGTTATATTGATGCACCTCTTGTATGCTATGAGAAGTCTTTGATGACTGTTAAGGGTTGTCCTAAGCTTATTGTTAAAGGTAAACATATGAATCCTTTGAACAATTTCATTAATCGATATTTTTTAGCTTATGCTTATCACACTCAAAATAATCCTCAACTTAGTGTTCATGTATCTTTACCACCTTCTCAACCTATGCTTCCTCAAGAACCTCAATTACCAACTATGTATTTCAAAAAGTATGATTTGGTGGAGCAATCACAAGCTACTCCTACTAAGATTTCTCTTTGGGAATCGATGCAAACTTCACTGACATTTCATGAGGCTTTATAAAAGGCTTTATCTACTTTTCAAATTCCATCACCTAATGTTGATACTATTAATTCCTTTTTGGATTGTATGTATACAATGCCCTATGTTCCTCATATTATCTTTACTAGAGATTATTTTCCTCCTTTAGAGATTCATAATAGTTATGATACTCTTATGGTTGTTGCATCTATTAATAAAATACTATACAATGCACTTTCATTGATAACGGTTCAAGCTTGAATGTTTGTAGCATTGAAATGTTAAAAACTATTGATGTGGGAGCATCCTAGGTGTAAGGAAAATCTCACATCATGCAAAAGTATTTCTATTTCCACTTTTCTAGTTTTTGTGTTTTCAATAAGGGTTATTCCTATGTAGAGTTGTTATTCAAGGAAGCTTGCTAACTTTAGTAAGTTTATATTATGTCCTCAAATTGTTCTAATCACATTTTTGGAGGCTCCTCTTAGACATATCAATCTGCTAATTGAGTTTCATTGTCATATCATATGTATTGGTGCAATCATTGCACATTTTTAGTGTGAATTTTGGCTATCCAAACTTCATGTCCAATGATGATGGCCTAAATGGCTCCAATACGAGGAAAAACCTCAACTAATGGATGCTTTCACAAATCAGCCACTCTAGATCACTAGCTAAGGATTCTAAAATGGGGATATCCCATTAGGTCAATGATTTGCTAGTTATTCTCTCCAGAGGTGGACCCATTTGAAAATGTAATTTGTAAATTGTCTTGAGTTGATCTTAAGTAATAAAGTGTAACAGAATAATATAATATGAGGTTGGTCGACCTCAAGGGTTAGGGATTGTGTCTAGAACCTTTTCAAATGGTTAAAAGTTTCTATATAAGGAAGGCCCAGGGTAGTTCAAGGTGATAGTCTTGCATATTGTTGTAAGGAATGTGCCCACGTGGGTTAGCAAATTTTAATTCTACAATTCTATATTTGTGGCAATAATAAGAAGCCCATAATTTGTTCTCTTAATTTGTGTTGTTTCTCTATTTTTATTATGTGTTTTAGTATTAAGGGGAGAACCCTTCAACAACTATACAAGATGATATTTCAACTATTCAACCTAATTACGTGCCTATTCATGGATTTGACAACATTGCTAAGCATACTTTGGGCAGTATAACACCACTTGTCAAGGTTGGTCCTGTTATCCTAGAGACTTCTATGCATGTCATGCTTGACCTATTGAACTATAACTTGCTTTCAGGATACCTTAGTTGCATGATATGCACAATGTTCCTTCTACACCTCATAGGAAGGTAAATTAGTTTCATAATAATATCATGTACACTCTTCATGTGGATGATACACCTAATCCTTTATTAGATTTTGAATACACTCAAACTTCTTCTACACAAGGTTTTTCAGAAATAGAAACTAAGGAAGAATTGTCTAATACTAAAAACCCTTCTTCTTAATTTCCCGAGGATGATTGGGGCACTCTAGATTTTTAATCCTATATTTATTGGAGAATATAAGGCATCAAATTTATCCTTTATGAAGAAATAAGAGGAACCTAAAATGAAGACATTTTCTTTGCTTACAGGTGAATTGAAAAATAATTTTGTGTGCACTTCTAGCAAAGAAACTATGGTTAATTATTAAGCCTGATTGTTATGATATACAAACTTATGAAGCACCTTTAACTCCTAAAAACATGGTTGATTTTTATGGTATTGGGTACACTCTATTAAAATAGTAGGGATTCAATGGTAAAGGTTGTGGAAAATTTGAACAAGGGATACAAGTCTCTATAGAGAGTGGTTTCCCTTAAGATACCTTTGGATTGGGATTCAATCCTTATAAGCAACCTTCATTCTTTCCTTTGAATGTTAATTACATTTGTAGTAGATTTCTTAAATTGATTAACCCTAACCTTTTGTATTTTGAGAAGAAAACTAAAATGGATATTTTTCATCATGATGACGTTCTGATGGATTTTCTAGGAGTGTATAATAATCTTCCTTCTTTTCATCATAAGAAGAAAAGGCCATATTGTCTAACCATTGATGGTTATTTTGGAGAAGAAATTATGAGAACAAAATGATTTCATTTTGTCTCTTGAAGATCCTATAAAAAGTAACCTGCTCATAATAAACTATTGATATTTAGATGGACTCTACAGATTTTGAAAGTCATTAAAAGTGAACAATGCTTGATTTAGGATGAACAAGAATAATTGACTAATTTATTGAAATAATTGCAATTTTTTTTTGCATGGTCTTATTCTGATATGCCTAGCATTAATCCCTAAGATTGTGACACATAATATTGTCCTTGAACCTAATGCTAAGCCTAATAAACATAAAATATGAAATATGAGAAATTGTTAAACTAGTTTCATTAACTCTATTGATTACTCTCCTTGGATATGTAACATAGTTGTTGTTTCTAAGGGATAAAATAATATTTGTATATAGTGCACTAACTTTTGTGATTTGAAAAATGATTCGTTGAAAGATTCTTTTCCTTTACCTAATATTGATATGATCATGGATTCAACTACTAGACATGCTTTGTTATCTTTTATGGATGGATTCTCTAGTTATAAGAAGATTTTTATCCCTATTGAAAATCAATACAAGACCACGTTTATAACACCTTGGACAATCTTTAGTGGGTTATGATGCCTTTTGGATTAAAAAATGTGGGTGCAACCTATCAATGTGCTATGACTCCAACATTTCATGACTACAAACATAAGATTCTTGAATATTATGTTGATGACATCCTTGCTAAAGCAATAAAGCGAGAAGAACATGTGGCCATTTTAAGAAAGATCTTTGTATGAATATGAAGCTATAATATGAGATTAAATCCTTGCAAGTGTTCCTTTGGAGTTGATATCAAAAAACTACTGGGATTTATTATCTCTAACCATGTTATTGAAGTTGATAATGAAAAGATAAAGGCTATCTTAAATATGCCTCTTCCAAAGAATATACCACAACTTTGAAGTTTAAAAGGAAAGATACAAGCTATTCAAATGTTTATTTCAAATTTAGCTGATCAAACAATTCCATTCACATCCTTTCTCAAAAAAGATTCTAAATTTTCTTGGAATGATTAATGTCAATAATTATTTCAACAATTTAAGAATCATCTTACAAATCCTCCTATTTTGAAGCTTGTGAAACTTGATAAACCTTTTCATCTCTACACATCAACTTCTTTGAATGTAGGAAGTGTGGTTCTTACTTAAGATGTTGATAGTGGTAAGGAGCATCCTAGATACTATATCAACCATACTTTGATTGATTATGGAACACAATATACAAAAATTGAGAAACAATATTTGGCTATAGTTTTTTGATGTCAAAAACTTCAACATTATCTCCTTAGTGTGGAAGTCAATGTAATGGAAAAATTTGATCCATTAAAGAATATTTTTACTAAGACAAGCCTATCTAGATTATTAGAAAAATAGGTTATGCTTTTGACAGAGTTTTACTTGAAATTTATATCTCACAAATCCATTAAGGGACAAGCCTTGACTAATCACTTAGTTAAGGCTTGTTCTTCACATACAATAATTACTCCAATTGAATTTCCTACTATTGGTATATTATCTCTAGATAAGGATGAAGCTTGAGAAATGTATTTTGATGGTTCTTGATGTAAAACTAGTACTGGGGTAGGTGTGATACTTGCTCCTCCTTCTAAGAAGCCAATTCCCTTTTCATATAAACTGACATTCTCATGCACAACTAATATTACAGAGTATGTGTATGTGCTAAATATGGGTCTCTAATTTAACCACACACTTTAATATAGTCATTATTTTTCAAATTAACCCAATCATGAACATGCTATTATTCATCTTGAATTCCCGAGTAAGGTGATTTTTTGCCTTCTATAAGTAACTAGACCAGTTACTAGAACAAAGGATTTAGTCTACAATGAATGCAAGATTATGCTAGAAAGTATGAAATGTTAGCTTCTATTCAAACATGGTATTACTAAACACTCTCAAAATCAAGATTTCAATAATTAGACCACTTAGAATGATGATTTAATCTAGAATGAATGCAAGATTAAGCTAGGTTTTTGTGATTTTCTATAGAAAAGAGATGAAATTAATCTATATGAAATACAAATTAATCTAAGAAATAAATGAGAGAATTATCTACACCTATGATGCAGGAACATCTTCGGTGTAAGGGCAATCTTGCATCACCCAAAAAAAAATTTCTATTTCCAATTTTCCAGTTTTTGTATTTTTAATAAGGGTTACTCCTATACATGGTTTCTATTTGAGTGAGTTTGCTAATTTTAGTAAGTTGACATTGTAATCACCTAAAAGTGGTCATCTAGACTATTAGCCCCCTTCTCAATATTTTGGCTAAATTATTAATCATTTACATAGGCCAAATTGCTAAAAATTAATTTATTTTATTTTAACCCATAGTTTGACTATAATATCCTAAGTCCATATTTGACTAAAAGAACATGTCCCCTTATAATTAAATAAAAGGTCCCATTCTTCTAACCCACTCTAATGTGCACACATAAAGTATTTTTCCTATTTACAAATTAAAAGAAAAAACTTTGTCTCACATGAAAAGTCAACTCTTTCTCATTTGTTGAAATGATCTTGCACATGGATCATGCTATAAGTTAATTCCCACCCTTGATCATCCACTTCTTGATCTTGATCTCAACCATTCATACACCTTTAAAAGGGAGAGCTCTCTCCTTCTCTAAGTATCTGATTTTGAGTTAATGTTATGTTGTAGGTTTACTTACAGGTTCTCTTGGAGCATTTGTGGAGAACATCTATCTTCTTGTCTCATTCTTGCATTTTAATTCTAGATTAGATTCATTTACAATATCTTAGTTTCCTTTAGAATAACATAAACCACTTATCTTAATTAACATGGTTGTAACACTCTCATTTTACTTAGTTTAGTTGCATTGTGCATCACCTCTTAGCATAGTTTCATCCTTGCATTGCATACTCAATAGTTCTTTGACACTAGCACTCTTTCTCTTGTCTAAAGAATTTCCCATTTCATGGTTTACTAGCAAGGGTTGTATTTTTAAGGCTTAGTTGAGAGCTCTCTTTATGCTTATTTGTATACCTCTTGCACTTCATGACTAGGGAGCTTTAAGCCACAATTCAAGCTTTCCAATCTATGGAATACCTTGGATAGAATGATTTAGAAAAGTGCACAATTCTAGTGTACATTTTTTGCACCCACTGTGGGACAAGTTACTTTAGTTTTGTCTCTCTAGTTAAAGTATCACATGACTATTTAGGAAATTGCCGCACCAGTGTTGTGAGTTTTGTTGCATGGGCATACTGAGAAATATTCTGTAAAGGAAAAATATCGTGTATATATACTGAAAATTGTCATTTGATACTTTGTCAAAAACAAAATAAAGTGTCACCCTTTCTAGAACTGAGTGTTGTTTGAGTTATTTGATGAATTATGGAGTCTTTGAGATTTTTTTTTTGAAATTCTTTAGATTTATTCACTGTCTAATAGAGGTCTATTACAGGTTTTTATCTCATTTTGACTAACCCTTTGAGGAACTAATGCATTTTTTTGTAGGGTTTCTCTAAAATTGTTGTAAAAGAATGCATGTCAAAGACCTTATGCTAGAAGGCTACTAACTCTTGTTTGTAGGGTTTCCTAAAAGAAAAAAATAACCCAAGTGTGCTTGTATTTCTTTCATTTTATATGTGGCAATATACTAGCTATTCATTTTATATAGGAACATAATCACTTGCTCTAGTAAAAGCTTGTCACTTGGTAGGAAAGTATGCTCTTCACTTTTAGGTGAATCAAAAATCTTAACCCACTTGATATACCAAGGTGAAGTAAGGATAAACAAACTTGCTTGGTGTGTTTAGGGGAAGCGATTGGAATAGGAGAGTATTCTCTTCACCCTTGGGGTGAATTAGAAATCTTGACCTCCAAAAGTGAATCCATTTTGTTTCTAGGGAGATATTACCTTTAGTGGGCCTACTCTTGAGAGATCAAGAGGAATGACCCAAGTGGGGACTAAAAAAATCAACTACTACAACCCACTATAAACTCAAGGCTATCAAGGACACAAAACCTTGGTTGACATAATACTTGTCTCCATTTAGTGAAGGTACTTGTGGGATTGTGACCATGAGGAAATCACTAGGTAGGAATTCTTCAGGTACTATTGTAGCCTCAAGGTTTGTTACTTGTTGCAAAGTAAGGTGTCCCATATTGGATCAAGGGGAGAGTGCTATGAATGGAAGCCCTTTCTAAACACCATAGGATAGAAACTACCTTATTTATCTACTCAACAAATTGGTGCAAGGATTGATCCTAATGGACTACCTAGATCACCCCAAGATTTTAAACTCACCATTTGTGTCCCCTTGGTTGTGCCACTGACATCTCCATGATAAAGCCAATATCTCTCATGGGAAACCACTTGGTGTGAGGTGAAGGGGCATCAAGCGTGGGGTAAGGTGTTGAGTACTGAACCATGAACTTATGTAGTATTTCTTTAAATGTAAAAAGACCTATGTAAAAGTTCTCAAACATCAAACATGGCATTAAAATTTATAGGATTTTTCTTTTGATACCTAATTGCTTGTGTTGGCAAGATTGCTTTTGTGTGCTAAAATATTGACACACTTCTATGAGTCATTATATCCAAGATTTCTCAAGAATGAGGTCTCAAATAACAGCTCATAGCTCTCTATTCATAGAGGACAAGGGTTTGTAATAGAGGCCCTCAGTTTGACCTAGTTTGTGCCCATGCAAGTACACCATAAAATGAGAGATTAAAAGATCAAAATATGCATGCAAATGAAGATGCAAGCTAATCTAAATGATGGCAATGCAAAGAAATGCAAGAAAGGAAATCTAATCTATGAAAGGAAATAACAATGCAAGATTAATCTATGAAAGAAAATATGGATCTAAGCTAATATGAAAATTCAAGGATAGAGCATGATGATGGAAGCCATAGATGCTTGAGAGAAGAAGACAAGAAGATAGAAGTTCTCCACAAAAAGCTTTAATGCTCAAACTCCTCCAAAAAACCACTCTCCAAACTTGCAGCATAATAATAGCATAATCATGGATGTCAAAAATGAGGAGAGGGCTCTCCCTTATAAAGAAGAATGGATGATTAAGATTAAGAGGCAATAATATTTAATCAAGGGTAGAGAAAGAATGGTCCCTGTGAGACAAAGTTCCACCAATGAGAAAAGAGGAGGAAAATTAAATGGAATCCCACTTAGAAATACGTGCATTTAAGTGTAGAGAAAAAAAGAATTTATTTTATTTCCTTTTTCAAGTGGGATTTTATTTAATTAAAAAGGGAGCAAGTTCTTTTAATTAAATAGGAAATATTTAATTAAATTAAAGAGGAGTTTTTCTCTTAATTAGTTAAATGTGGATTAATTATTTAATTAAAAGACAGGTTTTCTTCTAGTTATATAAGACTTAGGATAAAATTATCAAATGTTTTTGATTAGATAAATAGGTTTTACAGGGAACCTGAAACTCGAAAGTTAGAACATAAGAAGGCTGATAATAAGTGTGACAACACAGCCAGTAAAGTTTAAGTTCAAAGGCTGATAATAAGCATTAAGCCCAACCAAAGGAAAAAGTACTGAGAAAAGACCAAGAAAAGGAAACAGACAAAGCCACGGCCAAAAGCCAGCACAAAAAGCCAAAAGACAGTGAAAAAAAAAGGAACAGGCAAGAGTTATTCCTCGTTCTTTAGCTCTAGATCCTTCATCACCTGAGCAGTCTCAAAGGCCTGTTGATTCTCCCCCTTTTCCATCTGTTGCCCTCTTTGATTCCCCTGGTCCTGTGCAGGAGTGGAGTTGTCCTTTTCAGGGTTGTCCTCCGCTCTGGCCTTGTCTCTGTCATTTCCATCCTCATCCTCATGCGTTTCTCTGTCTTTGATCCAGCCCATGAGAGAGATGATGTTGTTGTTGATGGAGCTTAACAAGGAAAACATCTGGTTGGCAAGGTTATGATTGTAGTTTTCCAGATTGTGTATCCTTTGTTCCGCTAGAGTGAGCCTATAAGACGAATCCATCCTCCTGTTGGCATCCATTCCTTCCCTTGTTGCCTCAATGTGTTTCACCTAGTCTTTAACCTCCTCGAGCTCGTGGAAGAGCCATTTGATTGATCTGAAATTATCAATCATGTTGTTGCAAGCATTATTTAAGAGATTCATCCCTATCTCCCTAGCTCGCTCCACAATAGCCACAATCGCCGGATCAATTAATTCTTCCAGCCGCTGCTCTTCTTGATTATCCACTAGGATTTGGGGATTCATGGCCTCCCTAAAGATTCCCATTTTGGCAGTCTTGAAATTGAAATTAATCCACACTTTCCTCCTATCATTGGTTTGCACTTCCCCTTCTGCATACCCAGCTTTCTCCTCTTTCTGATCCTCAGGGTGGAGATGGACAAGAGAAAGGGGCAGTGCAGATGTCTCCTCATGATGAGAGCGCACATCCTCCAGGCTCTCCCTCTTGTGCTTCTTCCTTCCACTATCGACCTTTATTTCCTCCTACGTCTCCTTCACCACCTCCTCAGACTCTGGATCCTCCTCATCGTCGCTGCTTCCCTCCTCAACCTTCTTAGCCTACTTCTGCCCAAGATCCCTAGGGCTTTTTCTACTTGGGGTTATGGGAGAGGGGGATTTTTTAATAGTCATAACTTTCCCTAAGGAGGAGACTCTGCCTTTCTCAGAACTAAGGCTCTGAATGTCATTCGAGTCAGAGGAGTAACTGGAACTTCCAGACTCCACAGTCTCAATATGAGGGGGGGCATTACTAATGGTTTGGGCTTTGAAGTGCTCATGGATAAGAAGCAGCAACCCTTCATGCAGAGTTGGGTTTGCAATGGTCTTCTTTTTGAAGCTGTCCATCGCCTTACTCATAGAGGTTAACAGATAAAAAGGAAAATAAATTCTAGCTTTCTTTCGAAAATGATTTAAAATAACAAAGTGGTGGGTGTGGGCTCTATCAAACCTTGGGTCCAAAGTGATATATTCAATAACAACTTTCAACACATACCTCCACTATTTCTTCATGGAGTCGAGGACATAGTAGGTGTCGAGCTTTTTTAATGCCTTCAATTCCTTCTCACTCTCCACAAAATCCCTTACCGCATTGGCTGAGAGCTTTTTATCCCTGAAGAATTTGAAACCCTCGATAGGGATCTCGGTGAAAACCGCGATAACCTCCTCCGTTATCTGAAAGTTGATGCCGTTCACCTTAACCCTGCCTTCTTTCCATGACCCCAGCATATTGTTAGTGACCTCCTGATCATAACCGTGCAGCTTCATGGGATACTTGGTTACCCCACCCTCTTCTAGATTTTCCCAAACTTTTGGCCTGCTTCTCCATTTCTCAAAGTCCCCTACCGGCTCCTTTCTACATCTCTCACCCACCATCTCCTCACTCTGCACACCCGCCTTACTCATAAGCTCTTCACTGTGAGACTAGAAAGGATCGCCAAGATTAAGCAAGGAGCAGAGAAAAATAACTTTGTTATTGCCCCTAAAATGAATGCAATGAAGAACCCACAAAGCGTGGCAATTAATCATATTAGGATATCTCCATTTATGAATTCCCATTTTTCTATTATGAAAAGTACCCATATATCTTAACCCTTTCATATTCATAAATACATCTTGATATCCTTTGTACTTCCTTGGATTTTCTCCAAGTCGATCAGACACTTGACGTCCGTTGGCAAAGAAGTTTCAGGAAGCCATGTCATTTTTTGGTCTGTGCTAACCCCTATATTTGCGAACCTGTCGGCAACCGGGTTTGCTTCCCGGTACATATGGGTGACATGATTTTTTTTGAATTTGGCAAGTGTCTCTCTTGTCTCATTGATAAGATTTGCAATTGTCGAAGAAGGATACAAATTTCCATTAATGCACTTAATAATGTTACTCGAGTCCCCCTCCAACCATAAATTGGTGACCCCAATTTTAAAAGCCAACTTAACTGCATTGCACGCGGCATTGGCTTTCGCAAAATGATTTTTTTGGAAACCCAGCGGAAGAGCAAAAGCTGCAATACTATCTCCATTTTCATTTCTAACCACACCTCCACTACCCGAGGATCCAAGCTTGCCCTTGGAGGCTCCGTCGAAGTTGGCTTTGTGCCAGCCTTTAGGGGGGAGGTGCCACTTGGCTTCCTGTCTTTTTCTCATTTTGTCTATTACCTTCTCCTTCTTCCTGCCTCCTATCTCAAAAGCTCCCCCCTTTCTCATGGAAATATTTTCCTTTATTTTACTAAAGAACCTTCCTTCCAACAACCAAAGCTGGCTCCTCCCTGTCTCTGAAAATCTAGTTGTTTCTCTCCTTCCAAATGCTCCAACAAAAATGGGGTAGGAGCCAAGAGCTAATTTCCTTCAAGGCAGTCCCATTGAACATACCTTGCCATTGGAAGAAGAAGTCTAGGAGGTTGGAAGGAATGCACAAGCTATGGTCAAGGTCCTGGGTGAGGAAGTCCCAGACTGTTCTCGAGTAAGAGCAAAGAAAAAACAAATGATTGCCTATCTCTAACTCATCTTTGCATAAAACACATCTGCTGGGCATGATATGACCTCTTTTAATGAGATTTTCCTGTGTGAGATTTCTGTCCTGAAGTACCAACCAAAAAAACATATTGACTTTTGGCGTTAGGCCCGGGAGCCAAGCCCTCGAGCAAGGGGGGCACACATTTGCACTCCATAAAGCAGAGTACCCAGAGGCAACCGAATAGAGGCCATTGGCATTATCCCTCCAAACCAGTTCATCCTTGTTGGTGCTGAGGGATAAGGAATTAAGCATGATCATAATTGGTTTGAGTTCCTCTGAGATGATAGAAAGGTCCTTCCATCCCAGATTAGTCCTGTAGTTACTGACTTTGTGCCCAAAAAGGTTGATGCAATCATTAGCCCAAACACCATAGGTGGGGTTATCAATGAGTGGGCCCTGAGAAAGCCAGCTGTCTGACCAGAAAAGAATGTTCTCCCCATTTCCCAGCTTCCTGGAGACCTTAGAGTTAGCCAAGTCCCTAGCTTTTAAGAAGCCATTCCAAACAACTGATCCTCTGGGTAAATCCTCACTGAAAAGAGTGAACTGAAATGAGGGCCTTTTTATATACTTGTTCACCAAAGTGTCTTTCCATTCCCCCATGCTACTAAAGATGCGCCAGATTTGCTTTGCCAAGAGGGCCTTGTTGATATGAGTGAGCTTCCTGATCCCAAGACCCTCGTTCTTTTTAGGGAGACAAACTTTGTCCCAAGCAATAAGGGGGTACCTTTTATTCCTATCAGTTCCTGTCCATAAAAAATCTCTTTGGATTTTCTCCATTCTCTCGGCGTATTTTCCAGGTATGGTGAAAAGGCTCAGGACATATATAGGCAAGTTTTGAAGGATGGATTTAACTAGTTGACATTTTCCAGCTTGGCTGAGAGAGGTTCCTTTCTAGCTAGCCAGCTTCTTACTGAATCTATCCAAGATGTCGTTCCAGAAGGAATCAGAAGGGGCCATGCCCAAGGGGAGACCAAGGTAGGAAGAAGGAAGCTTCCCCACCTGACAACCCAAGATTTTGGAGATTCTTTGTTGTCTTCCCTTCAGAGTGTTGATAAAGGAAACAGCGCTTTTGTCCCAATTTATAAGTTGCCTCGACCCTCTGGAATAGGTATCTAAAGTGTCTTTCAAAGTCTTGGCTTCCTTGACCGAAGCCTCTCCTCCCATAATGGTATCATCAACAAATTGCTGATGTGTGAAGGGAGTGCATTTGGAAGAAGGTTTAAAGCCTTGGATCCTCCCATCTTTCTTTTTCTTCTCCATGAGTCTGCCAATACATTCTGCCAGGATGATGAAGAGAATTGATGATATAGGATCTCCCTGACAAAGGCCTCTAGTGGATTTGAAGAAATCAGAGGGGGATCCATTCACTAAAATAGCTAGCAAGGGGGTGGTGACTAGTTGGGAAATTAGCTTGCAAGATTTGACATCAAAGCCAAAAGCCTTCAACACCAACTCCAAAAAGGAAAAATCCACCCGGTCGTAAGCTTTAGACATGTCAAGTTTGAGTAACATCCCTTCTCTCTTACCAGCTTCCATAGAGTGAATCACTTCATGCACCATGATAATCGAGTCTAAAATATGTCTACCTGGGACAAAACTAGATTGTTGTTGAGAGATGATAAGGGGGAGGAGCTTTAGCAGCCTCAAAGTGAGCACCTTCAAGATGATCTTATAAAACAAGTTGCATAAGCTGATGGGTCTGAACTTATCCAGAGTGTCAACCCCTGGCACTTTGGGAATAAGAACTAAGAAAGTGGAGTTGATTTCCTTCAGGATGCATTTGGCTCCAAAGAACTCCTGAACTGCCTTAACAACATCCTTCATAATGACAGGCCAATACATTTGGAAAAAGAAGGTAGGAAAACCATCAGGTCTAGGCGACTTATCCACCAGAAGAGAAAAAAGAGCTTCTCTCACTTCAAAATCAGAAGGAATGGCCTAGATCATATTATTATGGTGCGGTTGGAGGATCTAAGGGATGCAAGAGACAATATCGTCCTAGTCCACCTTAGAGAGAAAAGGATCCCAAGAAAGGAGGGAGGAGAAGAAAGAGACAACTTCACGTGAAATATCATCTTCCTTAGTCAACACACCCTGGTCTTTTTTCAGGCCAGAAATCATGTTGTTAGCTCTATGTTTAAGTGTGGATAAATGGAAGAACTTTGTGTTCTGGTCTCCTTCCTTGAGCCAGTTGATTCTAGATCTCTGCCTCCAGAACTTTTCCTCTTTACTAATGATGTCATGTAGATCAGATAGGATGGACAGCTCTGCATCTCTACTCAAGGCATCATACCCATTTTCCTGAATGGAGGCTTGGATGGAAGAGAGATTAGAAGAAAGATCCTCTTTCATAGAGAATGAATGACCAAAATCTTACTTATTCCATGCTTTTAACATCCTTTTAACATTATCGAGTTCCCTTGCTACCCTAAACATAGCAGTGCCTTCCACATCTATGCTCCACCAACCCTTTAATCTCTCTAGAAGGTCGGGGTGGGAGTTCCACATTTTCTCGAAATAGAAAGGAGGAGGTCTGCAGGGGTCAAAAGGGACAATCGAGAGGGAAATGGGGGAGTGGTCAAACCCAATTCTAGGCAAAAGAGCTAATTTGCAGGAAGAGGACTACAGCCAATTAGGAGAAATGAGGGTTCTATCCAGTCTAACCTGAATACATTCCTTACCTAAGCGTTTATTGGACCAAGTAAAGTTACCACCCATGAGGTCCAGATCCAAAAAGGCCAAATCATTGATAAAGTTTGAAAGATCATGCTTGCTATCCCAGTCCTGAGGTAGACCACCCTTCTTCTCCTTATCCAGAAGAGGGGTATTGAAGTCTCCCATAATGATGCCTTTTTTCAAGTTGCTGTTCTGAACCATCCCTATTATGCTAGACTAGTAGGAGTTTCTTTCTCTCTTGTTGTTGGGGGCATAAATGTTGAGCAACAACCAAAATTCATTGGAATGAATACCGTACACTTTACAAAATAGAATGTTACCAGCATTGAAAATTGATTCCACCCTGAAAAGATTAGACTTGTATAAAGTTAGCTGTCCCCCAGAGGCTCCATCAGAGTCCGCAGCCTATCTGCTCATCATGTTACTGAACTCTATGTTTCTCAAAGAATCCTTTTTCATTTTTGTTTCTTGGATCATCAAAATATTTGGTCTCTGGTCTCTAATCAAATTCCTAATGATTTCTTGTTTATGGGGCCCCTGATATTCCATGAGATGATCTTCATTTTTTACTCTTGGAAAAGTCCTTCAGGGTGCTTTGGCACCCATTCGCCAAACATCTTCTAGTCTCTTCTTCTCTGGACTCCTTTTCTGATTTCCTACCTGCTTTGGTTGTAGAGCCCACATCTAGTTTGCAACTGCTCTTGGTCACTGCCAGAGAAGCCTTGGATGGATCTCTAATTTGATTCTTCCTTAGTATCTCTTCCTTCTTTGCGAACTTCAGGGATCTAGAAGCCTTATTAGCATTCCTTGGGGTGCTGTGAAGATCAACCCTTTGGTTTTGATCTTTCTCCTTAACCCCCTTATTTCCTGTTTGGCTTGGTGCATCATTGGTGGAGACCAGGTTTGCCTCTAGATCCTGGTAGATGATAATTTCCCTATTATCTCTTTCCTTGAACTCCTCCATGGAGCCCAGAAACTGCTGCTCCTCTCTATGGGGAAGGTCCAAACCATCCTCTTGAAGACCATTCTGCTAGACACCCTTAACTTCCTCTGCTCCAGGCTTGAGGGTCCTTTCCTTGACTTGATCATCCACTAATGGCTGAGGTTCAGTTAAAGGTAGAGAGGAATTGGGAAACTCTCCTTCCTCACTAGTCTTTCCCTTAGGTGCTTGGTCTGTCCTCTTTGGGGCTTCTGCTACAACCTAGGTCCTCGAAGATAGGTCCTTCTGGCCTTGAGCCGTGGTCTTTTTTTCCCAAACTTTCTTCAACCTCTGTTGAGAAGAAGAAGGGGGATTCTACTTACTAGTCATCTTAGCTTTCAGGCACTAAAAAGCCTTATGACCAGTTTTTAGATAGTGAAAACACCCAAAAGGAACACTTTCAAAGTCTAGCTGTTGGATATGGGTACCAAGTTTGAACTGAAAACAAACCACTTCGAGCATATCCTCCCCTTCCCTTACTCCAACACATATCCTCGCATAAGTTAGCCTACTCTTTGAAGCAGTGATTGGGTCGATGGAGAGAAGCTCTCCGAAAGAGTTGGCCACTCCCTTGAAGACATCCTCATTCCAGAACTCCAAAGGTAGCTCCGAGAGTCTGATCCAAGCCGGAGCTTGTTGGAGGAAAGATTCGTTTAAGTCCAATTGGGATGACCATCTCTGAAGCATGAGGGTGGCCCTTCCAAAGCTCCAGGGACTTTCACACAGAATCTCAGCCATATCCTCATGACAAGAGAACTCAAAAGAAAGGAAACCCTTAGCCCATGTGACAGAGACCTGACCTTTCAAGCTCCATTTGTTCAGAGTATAGGCCCAGACCACATCAATATTTTTTTTAAGAGCTTTCTATTTCTTATGGAAATTTTTTAGAGCTTTCTATTTCCACTTAAACCCTTTAGAAATTAAGCATTAAGACAATAGTGGCAATGTATCAAATTGAAAATGTTTTGAAATCCTCAAAAAATCAGCACAAGGATGGAATCACCCAAAATTGGAAACAAGGTCTTTCTTTGGTTGCCCTTAACTGAAATCAAAATGAAAGCGAGGAGAAACAACAAATTGATAAATTTGATCAAATCAAACAAAAGATAAAGTTCTTGATGTAAGATGAAAGAGATAAGAATCATAGAACCAAAGTAGATCATCAAGCATGAAATATTATGCCCCAAAGGTGAATTAGAAGAAAATAAGTGCCAGGGTGAAAGTGAATGGAAGGTAGAAATTTGGAAAATATGGAAAGAAACCAAAATAAGGAAATAAAATTTTCTATAAGAAATAGAATGCCCCAAAATCAATCAACTATTTAAGATAGAAATTTCAATTGAGATCATGAAAGAAGATAAAGAAATGAAGATCAAAACATGACCACAGTTGATTAAAAATCCACAAGAAAGATGTATGCCTAAAATGTAAGCACACTTCTATGAGTCATTATATCCAAGATTACTCAAGAATGAGGTCTCAAATGGAGGCTCATAGCTCTCTATTCATGGAGTGCAAGGGTTTGTAATGGAGACCCTCAGTTTGACTTAGTTTTTGCAAGTACACCATAAAATGAGAGATTCAAAGATCAAAATATGCATGCAAATGAAGATGTAAGCTAATCTAAATGATTACAATGCAAAGCAATGTAAGAAAGGAAATCTAATCTATGAAAGGAAATAACAATGCAAGATTAGTCTATGAAAAAATATATGGATCTAAGCTAATATGAAAATGCAAGGATAGAGCATGATGATGGAAGCCATGGATGCATGAGAGAAGAAGACTAAAAGATAGAAGCTCTCCACAAAAAGCTTTAATGCTCAAACTCCTCCTCCAAAAAATTGCTCTCCAAACTTGTAGCATAACAATAGCATAATTGTGGATGTCAAAAATGAAGAGAGGTCTCTCCCTTATAAAGAAGAATGGATGATTAAGATTAAGAGGCAATAAGATTTAATCAAGGGTAGAGAAAGAATGATCTGGGTGAGACAAAATTCCACCAATGAGAAAATAGAAGGAAAATTAAATGGAATCCCACTTAGAAATATGTGCATTTAAGTGTAGAGGAAAAAAAAAAATTTATTTAATTTTTATTTATTTTATTTCCTTTTTCAAGTGACATTTTATTTAATTAAAAGGGAGCAAGTTCTTTTACTTAAATAGGAAATATTTAATTAAATTAAAAGAGGGATTTTTCTCTTAATTAATTAAAATGTGAATTAATTATTTAATTAAAATACTTAGGATAAAATGATCTAATTAAATAAGACTTAGGATAAAATGATCAAATCTTAGGAAATGTTGAAATAATCAAATTAATTACAATTTGATCAAAGAAATTGTTTTGAATTGATCTAATAAAATTTTGCAAACCTTTGATTCAAGAAATTTGATAAATTGAACAATGGGGGTCCATAGTCTAGGCGACCATTTTAGGGTGCATACATTTTCCCTTCTTTGACTAATGTGTGATCGATTTGGGAATACATGTAGTCAAAAAAATAAATTGAAGTGTGAGATTGATTTGGGATCACAAAATAACCCAGATGTGTGGTCAATTTAGGAACACATTAGGACAAAGAATACAAATAAATTTTTCTTTAAAAAAGTTGAGGATAAAATTGATAAAACTGAAACAAAGATTGAAGTTGATAAGTATTGCCCCCTCATGATCAAAATCAAAATGAGATAGAGGAGAAACAATAAATTGATAAATTTGATCAAATCGAACAAAAGATAAAATTCTTGATGTAAGATGAAAGATATAAGAATCATGGGACCAAGGTAGATCATCAAGGATGAAATATTATGCCCCAAAGGTGAATTAGAAGAAAAGAAGTGGGGTGAAAGTGAATGGAAGGTAGAAATTTGGAAGATATGGAAAGAAACAAAAAGAAGAAAATAACTTTTTTCATAAGAAATAGAAAGCTCTAAAATCAATCAACTATTTAAGATAGAAATTTTGATTGAGATCATGAAAGAAGATAAGGAAATGAAGGTCAAAACATTACCATAGTTGATTAAAAGTTCACAAGAAAGATGAAGGGAAAACCCTCTCAAACTCATAATGCAACCTAAAAATGCAAACTAACATGAAGTATAATAATGCAAGCTACATGAAAATGAAAAGATGTACTTGCAATAGAGCAACTATAACATAGGATTTTGTGTTTATCATTAATTAGAGAATGTAAAAGAACTTATTTTCATCATTGGGCCATTATTAATTGACATAAAAAAATCACACAATTATCACTAGTCACAAGCACAACTATGAAGATACGAATGTGATTTATATTGGATTGGAATGTGGAAAGATTCTAACATAAGCATCAAATACATAAAGGTCAAGATGACTTTAATGTTATCTTACCTAATTTAATGGAGCAAAATCATGCTCGCATCAAGCCATAGATGCCAGGATGACCATAAGAACAATTGTGCAAAAGTAGTCAAGGATGATGCCTCAAATCTCCTAAGTCTTTCAAGGGGACAACAAGAGACACTCTAGAGTTTCAAGAGCACACCCACAAGCAAAAAAAAAAAAAAAAATGCTCCATGCTCCAAGTCCTCTAGCTATGCATCCTAGAGAGACTTATCAGACAAGGACACTAAAAAAAAATCAATAAAAGTCAGCACAAAAAAAAAAAAAAAAACATGACATAGGTCAAGCATTAAGTGTCATGTTTAAAATTTTAAGTGTGTGAACTAATACTGAGTTTTTAGAATAAGGATTGAATGCTTGCAAACAGGTAAGATCACATAACAAAACTCGGTAAGACCAAACTAATAAGTGTTGAAAAACAATCAATGTCAAGGGTTGTATTGAAAAATATAGTTGGGGTGGTGTTGAAAAACACCATTTGCGAGGTGTCCTAGAGACTAACTCAACCAAGAGACCAAAGTTAACATAGTTATGCCCCCTACACAAAGACCAATTCCAAACCAAGATAACAAGGACAAGAAATGATGTAGAAAGGCTAAGTGTTGAAGACACGGGCTAAGAAATAGAGGTGCAAAGGCCTCAAGTAGCACCAATTTCTAGGTTTTTACCACTTGAATTATTATTATTTTTTGGAATATATAATTTTTTTGGAGATACATCAAAGCTCTTATTACTAAGATGATCATTTTTTCAAGACATTTTCCAATTTTTAGAACTTTGATAGTCTATCATTTTTTTGGATTTTTGAAATATATCTTTTTTTTGTATTTTTTTAGGATCAATAAATATATAAAAAGATGCCTCCAAATAGAATGGGCATCAAAATCCTTAGCAAGATCACATTGTGTAGTCCCAATGTCTAGCAAGGTGGAGGACAAGAGGGATTAACAAGTTGGTGGAAGAGATGGAAGACAAGAGAATGAAGGAGAATGAAGAGAAGAAATCCTCAAGTGGAAACTCCTAAATGATGGATTTTGGAACCCATACTTGTTTTGTAGTTTTCTTCTTAGATATCTCTTTTGAATTTATGCCTCTATGTCAATTAGAGGTGACATGGTGATCTTCTTTTTTAGATGGATTCTTGTATTTCTTCTTTTTCTTGTATTGAATATTCAAGTTACTTCCAAAAGACTTGGGAGTTGTGGAAGAAGAAGGAGGATATGACTGATTTAGATGGGTGAGTGGATGAAAATGATTTAAGGATATGCATCTATGTTGATCTTGAGGAAAGATAGGAGATGGAGAGATGTAAGGCCCCAAGATGGATGATGAATTAGGAGAGTTAGGAGGGAAAAATAAAGGGAAATAAGGACTCAAGATGGAAGGAAGACATGAGTCCCTTGGTATTGGTGGAGGAAGTCCAAGGATGAACGTGGAAGATGAGAAAGGATGATCAATGAGTCCAACAAAATCAATATGACAATCAAGGACATCAACATCTTTAGAGTGAGCATTAGGATTTTCAATGGGATCATGAGCATCTTGCATAGGAGCAACTTCTTTGATAGGATTGTTTGGAGCTTGAAAAGACTTAGCAAGAGTAGAAAGTGGAAGTAAACATGGAGTGGTAGAACAAGAAGATGGAATACTTTGATCTTGACAAGTTTCCTTGGATAGAATAGGCATAAAAATTTGTTCACAATTTTTAGTAAGCTCGAGGGAAATAGTGGAAGTAGTGTCTTCATCATACTTAGGAGGTGGATAATACATAGGATATGGAAGAGTGACATCTGGAAGGGGATGAAAGGGTGCTTGATCTTGATCTTTCTTGACATTTTTATCTTTAGCCTTTTGAGACTCCTCTTGACATTGAGCCACTTCTAAGGACAAGGGAGTATATGAGGTTTTCATGTAAGGATCTTGAAGGGGTAACAAAGGACCTAGCTAAAGTGGGCATAGTAGACATAGTGCTAGATGAAGGTTGAGGATCTTTAGTCTTAGAAGCATGAAAAGAGTTTTCAGCCAAGTGCAGGTTAGCTTGAGTTTCTTTTAGAGGTAGTGCTTGAGGATAACTATAGGGAACTACATGAAAAGAATTAGGACCTTTATTTGATGGAATAATGTTGGATAGTTTTGAAGTTTTGGGAGATGTATATGTATTGGAAGAAATGGAGGTATCAAGGAAACCATCACTTGACATAGGTTCATCAACATGATCTTGCTCAAGAGAAGCATCTTCATTACATTAGTCTTTATGAATTTCATCATCAATGATTTTGTCATCAATAATATCTTCAATTATACATTTCAATGCAATAGAATCTTCACTTATGTGAACTTTGCATGTATGGTATCCACAATAGTGATCATCTCTCCACTAATAAGGTTTTACCTCAGGTTCATAAGGTGTAGAATATTTATATGGTAAAGTCATGACCTTTTTTGCAACTAAGGTAGAATATTTATATCTCTAAAATCAAAACACAAAGAACCAACCCTATTTATAATTTAGAGACCTTTAAAAAATGTAGACTTTTAAAAAAAATTTGCTAATTTATGCCGTAAAATGATTTATCATGAAAAATCAAGAAAAAATTATAAAAAATAGAAAATACCTCAAAAAATCTAAAAATTTCACTGAAGCTTCTCTGATATGTCACCAACTTGAAAAAAACATTTAGACCAAAGCACCAAGCCATTTGGGAGATATGATAAGATCTTTAAGATCTAGGGTTTTTCGTCTCTAAACAAATCTGCACAAGGGGGTTAGCTCCAAACATATCTAAAACTAGCAAGTAAAGGTGGGTTACCCCATGATGGGTGCCAAAGAATGTGTGCTAAAATGTTGACACAGTTTTATGAGTCATTGTATCCAAAATTTCTCAAGAATGAAGTCTTGAATGGTGGCTCATAACTCTTTATTCATGGAGTGCAATGGTTTGTAATTGAGGCCCTTAGTTTGACCTAGTTTGTGCCCATGCAAGTACACCATAAAATAAGAGATTCGAAGGTTGAAATATGCATGCAAATGAAAATGCAAGCTAATATAAATGATGAAAATGCAAAGAAATGCAAGAAAGGAAATTTAATCTATGAAAGGAAATAACAATGCAACATTAATTTATGGAAGCAAATATGGATCTAAGCTAATATGACAAAGATGGAACATGATGATGGAAGCCATGGATGGATGAGAGAAAAAGACAAGAAGATAGAAGTTCTCCACAAAAAGCTTTAATGCTCAAACTCCTCCAAAAAATTTCTCTCCAAACTTGTAGCATAACAATAGTATAATCATGGATGTCAAAAATGAGGAGAGGGCTCTCCCTTATAAAGAAGAATAGATGATTAAGATTAAGAGGCAATAAGATTTAATCAAGGGTGGTGAAAGAATGATCTATATGAGACAAAATTCCACCAATGAGAGAAGAGGAGGAAAATTAAATGGAATCTCACTTAGAAATATGTGCATTTAAGTGTAGAGGAAAAAACTATTTATTTAATTTTTATTTTATTTTTCAAATGAGATTTTATTTAATTAAAAGGGAGCAAGTTCTTTTAATTAATTAGGAAATATTTTATTAAATTAAAAGAGGGGTTTTTCTCTTAATTAATTAAATGTGGATTAATTAGTTAATTAAAAGAGAGGTTTTCTTTTAATTAAATAAGACGTAGGATAAAATGATCAAACCTTAGGAAATGTTGGAATAATTGAATTAATTACAATTTGATCAAAGAAATTGATTTGAATTGATTTAATAAAATATTGCAAATCATTGATTCCAGAAATTTGATAAATTGAGTAATGGGGGCCCATAGTCTAGGCATCCATTTCAGGGTGCATACAACTTTGTCCCTTGTCTAACTATTTGGCGCATGTTCATTTCACTTGCTATTTTCAACCCATGATGTTTATGCTGCAAACTGAAGCCCTTTATCGCATAGTCTTCTAAGAAATATCATGTGATATTTTACACCTTCTAAAGTATCACATGACTATTAGAAATTCTATCACATTTCTTATCAAGTCTATCACACTACTTTATGAAAACTATTGCATGAGTCAAAAATATCGTTCAACTATAGAAAAGGTTTATCATACAATAATTATTATTGATCTTGTATTGCATGGATTTCTGAGAAATATCGCCTAGCTTTTGTTGCTTCCAAAATAGAGTCAATTTTGTGTCATAGCTGATTTAGGGGTGTTGCCACTTTGTCCTACCTAAGTTTGGTTTAAAATCTTCATTTTAGGTGTTGTTCTAAGTTGAAAAGATGGGTCTAGTTTATTAGATATGAGCTAAAATATCGCTAATGATCACTAGTTGAAATTTGGTTACCTTGCTATTCTAGCTATTCACTATTGAGTATCTCACTCAACTTATTGGCTCAATTCGTTAGTGATGTAAGTTCTTGAGCACTGTTGACAAGCCACTTTCTTATTCTATCTTTGACAAGTGATCATTTTTGACCATGCAAACTTTAAATCTGAAAAGCTTTATCTTATTCTATTAGATGAAGACATATCCTTCCATGCCAATTGTGACTAGGTTACAAGTTGTCAAGGAAGTCATCCTTCATTCACATTTGAACAATTGACAACTCCAACTAGGCATCATTATAGAAACCTTGTGAGGAAGAACCCATCTCTGATAAGCCGAAAGAGGCTAACACTTGGCATAATCCACTCTACAACTTTTAGAATCCTTTCAATACTCCCTTGATACTTCTAGGGTTGAGGAAAACGCTTTAGTCACCATGCATCTCAAAGAGAGGAATCACTGCCTAGAAGAATGCTTTGAAAAAGAAAGACTACAAGAGGCTATATGCATGGCCACTTGAGAGAGATCTTATCATCAAGTTCAAGCTAAGGCTCATGCACATAATGCTGAAAATAAATATGCACATGGTTAATATGGAAATCCTTTCAAGAATCACATTGCTAGTGGCAATGGTGAAAATAATACACCATCTAGGTCTCCAAGAATAAACATAGAAGCGTGTCCATCACCACCTAGACACTCATAATCGCATCATAGACACTTACAATCACATCATGAAAGTGAGGTAAATGATGATGTCACTAGAAAAGATTTTATGTGATTACAACAAGATGAGGTTTCCCAAAGCCTAATGATAAAAGCCTTAGAAAAAAATGGTGACCAATATTTCCAATATATGACTTCTAGGGGATGGAAACTCCCCCATGACTTTTATGTCCAAAGGATCATTCAAAAGAGAGAACCTATCAAGGTTGAAATTATGAGAGAAGAAATGTGAGATCTCAAAAACCAACTTGCAAATTACAAATCTCCAAAGAACAACCTAAGACTTATTTTGTAGAATCTATATGTGCTCTCCCATTCAATAGAAGTTGATACATGGTCCCATTTCCTAGGGATATAGAGGTTCCCAAATATGACAAATATGATGGAAATATTGATCCTCATCATGTAAGACACTTTTATGCTCTTAGCCTAGATTTTATGCATGAAGACACCTATCTCATGAGGTTGTTTTCTAGGAGCTGGACAGGACAACCAATGGAATGGTTCAAAAAGTTGTCACCTCCTCTCAAGTCATTTGATGAGCTTGCACAATGATTCATTGAATAATATTCTTACAATATTCAACATCTTATCACTATACTAGACTTGTGTAATATTAAACAAAGACAAGGTGAGCCTTTTTCTACATACCTCCAACATTGGAGATCCTTATACTCAAGGTACCCTCGACAAATTCCTGAAATCAAGAAATTGACATCTTTGTCAACACACTCATACTTGAAATATACTATAAACTTATAAAATAATTGTTTACATCCTTCAATGACATTATTGAAAGTTCTTACCATATTGAGGATGTTGTCATTAAGAAGGGTGACATTGTGCTAAACAAAGATAAAAATGGAAATGGCAATGGAAAGGACAAGAATAAACCCTAGAACAAGAACAAGTATGTCGTTAATGATGGAGTAGTGGACGCTCCTAAAACTAAAGAATCAGGCTTCAACCTCTCTAATGCTATATATGTTTCCAAACAACAAGAGACTTCAAAGTGTCAATCCTTTGACAAAACCAAGAAGTCTTCTAAACCAAAATATGTCTATATACCAATGGTAGAATCCTATGAGGTGGTACCAAAAACCTTGCTTATAAACAAGCTTTTCATGCTACCAAAAAAATTCCAACCCTATGACCCATCTGTCAAGCTTGCTTGGTGGAAGATGACCACTTTTGCAACTATCATAGGTGTAAGGGACATAACACTAAATTTTTTTTCAAGTTGAAGGATGTTATCCAAGACCTCATTGATGGAGACAAGGTTATTATAGATGGCTTAGTTAAAAATAATGATCATAAATCCTTTAAGAAAATGTTACCTTAATATGAAAAGGGGGAATCATCTCATGCTAACAAGAAAAATCATGATGTCAAGATCAATTACACTTACACTAATACAAACAATGTCATAAACATGTTGGAACCCATTTAACATATCTACATGATGGGTCCCAAATTTAAAAGTGCTCAAGTGATCAGTCATATGAGAACAAAATGATAAAACATACAAAAGAGAAATAATGTGAAAATTTAAAGAGTTCTATGTGATAAATAAAGATTCAATAGAGTAGAGATGTAATGCCCAAATTTTACAACGCAAAAAAACAACTACATTTTTTTTGAGAGATACATAGGAAATCACAAATTGACATGTACATGTTGCCACTAGGTATCAGGTAACATGGGGAAACTAATTATGTTAGGTGCACCTATAGAAAGTAGTTTGATTGAATATCTAATTTCTAGTTTTAATGACACTATCTGATGATTCATCTTGTTTGATAATTTAGCATCATGGCATTAGTAAATTTAAATTGAGAACATCTGTCTATGTAGGGTTGCATTATATGATATCCTTGTTATGAATTACTTAGAAGGATGATCCCTATGTGGTTTCCTCATGTTGTATTTTACATATGTATAATTTTTTTTCTTTGATGCTCATCAATTAAAACACACATATATACATCATTACATGTGTGTACCATGGTTTGAATTATAGAAAAATAACATGGGTATCTAAAATATCACACGGTGGTAGGAATAAGATATATCAATTCATAGATATGAACTTAGACATTTACAACTTGCATAGCAAGTAGGATATTAAATACTTTACTATTCTTTAACTATGAAATATATACAGGCAACAAATCTTGCAATTACTTCCCTATCACCCTCTTGCTATCATCTCAAAATGTTTACAAATCACTAATATAAGCTACCTCTAATTATTCCAATGCACACTTAGAAGTTATTTCCCAACTCATAATTTCATTTCAATTCTAACTAATTTTCTACTATACCATCTTACAAATTATTAAATTCATTATTTTACCCAACTAG